>CM070481.1:878272-880772 GCA_036324585.1 Champsocephalus esox | reverse complement strand
ACAACACAAAAAAAACAAACAAACACAAAAAAACACAACCAACACAAACAAACACAAAACACAACAAAAAACACCAACAAAAACACAAAAACAACAAACACACAAACAACACAACCAAACAACAAAACAAACACAAACAAAAAACAAAAACAAAACCAAAAACAAAAAACACAACAAACAAAACACAAAACACCCCAAAAAACAAAAAACAAACAAACACAAAAAAACCCAAACACAAAAAAACAAAACAAAAAACAAAACACAAACACACAAAAAAAACAAAAACACCAAAAAAACACAAAACACAAAACAACACAACAAAAAACACACAAAAACAAAACAAACAAAAACAAAACAAAAACACACAAAACAAACAAAAAACAAAAAAACAAAAACAACCAAAAAACAACAAAACCAACAAAAACACAAACAAACACACAAACAACACAAAACAAAAACAAAACAAAACAACACACACAAAAACAACAACACAAAAAACAACAAAAAAAACAACAACAAAAAAAACAACAAAACAAACCAACAAACACAACAAACACAAAAAAACACAACACAAAAACAAAAAAACACAAAAACAACAAAAACAACAAAAAAAAACAAAAAACAAAAAACACCAAAACAACAAAACAACACAACAAAACCAAACACAAAAAAAAACAACAAACACAAAAAAAACAAACAAAACAAAACAAAAACAACAACACCAAAAAAAACAAAAAAACCACACAAACAAACCACACAAAAAACCACAACCAAAACAAAAAAACACAACAACAAAACAAAAAACAAAACAACAAAACAAACAACAAAACCAAACACAAACAAACAAAAACACACACAAAACAACAACCCAAAACAACACACAAACACAAAACAACAAAACAACAAAAACAAAAAACACAACAAAAAACAAAAAACAAAAAAACACACAAAAACAAAAACAAAACAACACACACAAACAAAACACAACACACCCACAAACACACAAACAACACAACAAACACACCCAACAAAAACACAAAAAAAACAAACAACAAAAACAACAAAACACAAAAAACCAAACAAAACAAACAACAACACAAACAAAACAAAACACACAAAACACAAAAAAACAAAAACAAAAACAAAACACCAACAAAAAACAAACAAACAAAAAAAACAAAAACAAACACAAAACAAACAACAAACAAACAAAACAAAAACACAAACACAAAAACACAAACAAAAAAACAAAACAAAAACAAAAACACAAAAACACACAAACAACACAAAACAAAACAAAACAAAACAAACAAAAACACACAAAAACACACAAAACAAAAAAACAAAAAAAACACACAACCAAAACAAAAAAACCAAAAAACAAAAAAAACAAACCAAAAAAAACCCAAACACACAACACAAACAAAAAACAAACACAACACAAAACAAAAACAAACAAAAACACAAAAACAACACCACACACAAAAACAAAAAAACACAAACACAACACAAAAACACAAAAACAACAAAACAAAAAACAAACAACAAAAACATAAACAAAAACACAAACAAAAAAACAAAACAAACAACACAACAACAAAAAACACAAAAAACAAACACACACACACCACAAAAAAAACAACCAACAAAAGAAAACAAACAACAACAAAAACAAACAAAAACACAAACAAAAACACAAACAAAACAAAACCACAAACAAACCACACACACACAAAACAAACACACACAAAACACACACAAAACACACCACAAAAACAAAAAAACACACACAAAAACAAAACACAAAAACACACAAAAAAACAAAACAAACACAACACAAAACACACCCACCACACACAAAAAAAAACAAAAAAACTACCAAAAAAAACACACAAAACACACAAAACACAAAAAAACACACAAACAAAACAAAAAACAAAAAAACACAAAACACAAACACACACACACAAAAACAGCACAAAAAACACAAACACACACAAAAACACACACCAAAAAACAAAAACACATCACACACAAACACACACACACAAAACAAAAACACACACAAACAAAAAACACAAAACACACACAACACACAAAACAACACACCACCACACAAAACAAAACAAAACAAACACAACACAAAAACACACAACCAAAAAACAAAACAAAACCACCCACAAAAACAAAAACACAAAAAAACAAACAAAACACCACACAAACAAAACACACACACACACAAACAAACACACAAACACAAACAAAACACCAAAACACACACAAAACACACACAAAACAAAAAACAACACACACACAAAACACACAAAAAAACACACACACAAAAACAAACAAACAAAACACAAAAAAAACACAACACCAAAAAAAACCACACACACACACACAAAACAAAACAAATAAAACACACAAAAACACAAAACACACAACACACACACACACAAACAAACAATAAAACAAAACAAAACAAAAAAACACACACACA
>CM070481.1:522500-877772 GCA_036324585.1 Champsocephalus esox | reverse complement strand
AAAAAAATCTATAACATCCTATAGAATCCTATAGAATCTTGTAGAAATCTATAGCATGTTATAGAACATAGTCGTATTTGTAAGCCATGCTAAAGAATTCTATAGAATACTATAGAAATCTCAAGATCATTCTGTAGAATACTATAAATGTGTACTTTTCTATAAACTTCTATAATTAAAACTATAACAATCTAAAGAATTCTATAGGACAGAACCGACTCATGACATATCTGTAGAAATCTATAGAAATCTATAGAAATGTGTAGAAATCTATAGCATTCAAAGAAAACATGCATGACATTTTCTCTCTGATGCAACCTATACTAAATTCTATAGAATTCTATAGAATTCTATAAACTCGTCTTTAAATTGGAATAGAGAAAATCATAGTAATCTACATCATTTTGTGGAACTGAGCTGCTTTGCAAAAGCTGTACGGGTCCCTTTGAAATCTTTATAACTGTATACTGGATTATGTGCCCAATTAAATTATGTAACCTATACATAACCATATACAACCATACAACATATTGGAATGGAACTCTAAACTGAATGAATGTCACTGTCCTTGTAATCTGATGTAAATGCTCCAGGATTTCTGTGACTGCATCTGTATGTATACATTGATCACTTTTGTTATGTAACTAATTATCTGTTACAACTGGAGATTAAAGCTAAGTGACATAACAATATCTATTGTTAGTGTGAGTCTGTTATAAACAACTCATTGGAGTCTGCAGTACTCTACTCTGTTTTGCAGTCTATTATACACTGTAAAAAAATATCGTAATTTTACAGGAAATAACTGTAAATGTTTATAGTAATTATCATGTTTTTTTAAATAACTTGCAAAATCCTGTAAAATGGCAGATATTAACTATAAATTAACAACCCAAAACATTATTTTCAGTATTTTGACAATAACCACAAATAACGTTTATTTCCTTTTTTTTTACAGTAAATTTACGATATAATATTTACAGTATTTTTGCACTTTCAGAAAATAAATGCAGATGTCCGTCAAATAAAAAGTATTATCTGTAATTAAATATGTAACTCGTAATATAAAAGTGTATTACTATTATAAGACTTTAAGATTTTCTTTGTAATTTTAAGGTAATCATAAAACTGTAAAAAAAAAGCGTCAAATAAAAAAAATGTAATTAAAACCTTTTTACATACATAATCTTCTCAATATTCGATTGAATCCACCACAAACACAAAATATCCAATGTTGAAACAAAAGTAAATAAATATGTTCTCATTAAATTCCTAACTTACTATATTGTAAACATCTACAGTTGACAATATCATTAAAACAAATTAAAATGATAGAAAGTGGAGACATCTCTGCAGGGAGGACCAAGGTTTAAAACACACACTGTATTTACTCAACAAGTCACAGTTATCCTTGTTTTATTTATGTTGCTGTTTTTTTTCTCCCATTGGTCAATATACAGTAATAAGCTTTAGTTTTACAGTATAATGTATGGTTTTCGGATTCTGGCCGACAGCCAGAGCTACGGCAATTGAAATAGAATTCAGCCAAAACACGGCAGACAAGTCAGGCATGTTTGGAATGAGTCCACAACACTCCTGATTGGTTAATATAAACGTAATCGAATAAACCTGCCAATGAGAACTGTCTGCGCCTGTCGTTCACATTTGAAACATCCACGTCAGTTTGAGTGGGTCTCCTCCTGCGAGCTACAGCTGTCTGTCTGTCTGTATGTCTGCTGCAGGATTTTATGGATTAATATCGGGATCGTTTTACACGTTAAATATGGGCATCGGGACGTCAACAAAGAACAGAAGACTTGAGATCTGGTGAGTCCTGCAACTGTAATGGAGTTAAATATGTATTTAGATAATCCTTAGTTTGCGAATGTTTTATTTTTTATTTAAGGTTACGTTTCTTCTTCTAGTTAGCTGAGTTTCTTCCCGTTAAGTTGGTATTCATCATTAATAGGTTGTTAAATGTTAAGAAGCCCTGACATGCTGTTTCTTGCAAGATGTTGCGCCCGGGAACCTGGCTTAACAGGTGGCTGCTAACGTTAGCTTACAGTTTATTGCAGTGCCCCCCCCACACCCTCTCGTCTCCAACACAGGAGAATTACACATAAACATGCAGCGGGGTGTCACAATGTTGTCGCCAAGTTTAATGTAAAGTTTCACAGCTTTCTTATAGCGGAATCTAGTTTGTTAATGTTCAGTAACAGCTAGCATAGCATAAATAGCTAACCGCTAACGTTCGGCTAACTTGCTAGTTAGCTCTGCTCTATATATTACAAGCTAACATGACGAGCTAATGTCACACTGTGTGAACTAAAATACTTTTTGTATTACTACATCATACATGCTTGGTCCAAATCACTGCTAAAATTAATTGTTTTTGAAATGTATAGTAAAGAAACACTCAGCCATGCATGAAATAACATGGCAAAATAATATGGGAAATGTTAGACCCATGTTGTGCCTTAGAAGTGTAGTGATACAAACATGATTTTTATTCAAAAAGTAAGAAAGGGAAAAATACAAATTTGGTGTTGATCCAAAACAGGTTAATTGAGGAATACCTGGAATCCTGAATGGTTAAAATAATTTATTGCAAAGATATTTACAATTAAAACTAATTCGGGTCACTTTTGACACATGTTGGTTGTATGTTGTCGTGTAACAAAGGGTTAACATGACGGCTGTGATGTTCACTCTTTTGACAGAGCACCAGTGGACAGTGAGGACTATGGAAGAGAAGATGTGATGGCTTTGTGTGGAAAGCTGCTGAAGCCAGCCTGTGTCCCTCGTCAGTCTCTCCAGGCAGCACCCAGCTATTCTTCCATCTTGCAGATGAAAAGACTTTGATATGTGAGTAATAACTAACTTGTGTCTAACATAGTATTGAATGTGGTTTAGTAAAGTATTTAAAAAATACCCCACATTGTACATGTACAGGACAATCAGACCTTGTTCAACAAAGATCATCAGACAATTGTTTTGTCTTTGAGGTACAGCCGCAGCAGAGAGTCTGAGTTTGAAGAAAGCACTAACATTTTATTTAGTGTTGTTTAATCAATCAATATTTACTGGTCTTGGATTTCCTCACTGGATTACAAAATGCTCGAATCTTATAGTACAGGGACATTATGCAGATTTAATCACCTGAAGATGAAAATATAGATTCATCGATATGTACCATTTTAAGGAAATAGACAGTTCCGCAGCTGTAGCTAGGCGCTGCTAATGAAAACTCAAGCGCTCAATTTGTTGTTTTTTCTTTATTATTAAAAATTGAGCAAGCATATCTTCCTCTTCGAAATCCCAGTTGTACTTCGCTAACACGTAGTGCCTGGGAGGGTGTGTTTGATTGTTCCCACCCTTACCTCACTTATGGACTAGGTCATGTTAGACAAGCAATCCAGTGGTTAGTTTTAGGGTAACCTCCATTGTTTTATTTTTTATTTATTCACTTTAAGAGAAAGGGATTTCAGAAACAAGTCTCACAAGTTTGTCTCGAGGTAAAATCAACAAAAGCTAACTGTTGTTAGACTATGTTCCCCCCTTCTAAACTTATGAAATAATCAATGCCCTGATAATAACATCCATCATTATGGTTTACTAATAGTTATCACTTCACTTCCTCCTCCAGCACCTGGACACAGCAGGAACCTACACCAGGATCCTGTTTGTGGACTTCAGCTCTGCCTTCAACACAACCCTCTGGCTGGAGGCTGCGCACCATCAGGACCAGAACCTCTCTGCATCAGGACCAGAACCTCTCCATCAGGACCAGAACCTCTCTCCATCAGGACCAGAACCTCTCCATCAGGACCAGAACCTCTCTCCATCAGGACCAGAACCTCTCCATCGGGACCAGAACCTCTCTCCATCAGGACCAGAACCTCTCTCCATCAGGACCAGAACCTCTCTCCATCGGGACCAAAACCTCTCTCCATCAGGACCAGAACCTCTCGGCACCTCAACAAGGCCCGCCCCCCCCACTGACACTTTACCTCAGCCACAACGCAGACTCTGCATGGAGATCACAGGATGGTAAATAATGCAATGTTTAAATATTGCTTACTGCCCATATTTTATATTCTATAATTTATTGCATTCTATTTCTTAATATAGTTCGCTATCTGTGTAGTTTTTACATTTTTTTATTTGTATGGACGACACCTCCTCATACGTGTGAACATACCTGGCAATAAACCCTGTTTCTAATTCTGATCTGTTTGTCCTCTAGGTTGCACTCCCACGTCTACAGCAGCGCAGAATGGACAGAGGAAACATGATTGGGCCTCAAGTTTTTTGCAGCCAATATACATTATCCTACAAACTTGGGATAGGAGGGTGAGTGAACAAGCTATCCATTGGTTGGAACCTACATCCCCATTGTTAGACGTACTAAATCCTGCACACTGCTCCTTCAAATTGACAATGTGAACATATGTCGCCATTTTGCCATTTCTGTTATTTTCAGTTGAGAATGTTTCAAAGTAATCTTAAAAAATTCAACTTACTTTTTGTTTCTACTGTTTATAAGTATGATGTTTAAATATGAAATGCTGTATTCATTAGTTGTACTATAATTCTACAAATATTTTTATATTTTAAGTTTTCAGAGTAATTGTTTCCTACAGAACATTTTGTGATGTCATTTTGTTGAACCTGTTTGATTGGAAAATGTTAGAAAAAAGCTGTAAAATAACAGTATTCTAGCTCTTTAGGTTCTGTATTTATTTTAGTGGTTTGATCATACAAATCTAATAAAAGAAAATGTAAAAAACTGTTTTTCTCATCAGAACTTTATTTAAGGTATTTTAATGTAACATTTTAAGACAATGGATTTTGAAAAGAGAGGAAAGTTTCCTCTAAAATCTTTAAGGACAATTTCTGTATACTAATTGCTTTTGCACTTTATTTCAGTTTAATTTGATGGTTTTTGTTTGGCAGCCTGCTGCCAGTCATTTGACCGTTTTTTCCGCTTTTTTTGCCCGTAGAAGTTTTAGTGCTGTACTTTTATTAAACGTTATTGACTGTAAAAAGAGCAGATACATCTGTAAAACCTGTAAAATCTTTAAGGACAATTCCCGTAAATTAATGTTATAAATTCTGCAGAACAATTTTATAGAAAACAATAGCAATTTTCTATAGATTATTTTGCAGAATCTATAGTAAAATCCATAGGTAAATTCTATAGAATATTTGCCAATATTCTGCAGTATATTCTATAGAAACATCAATAGATTCTATAGAATATAGGTCACAAATTCTATGGTATTCTTCAGTTCTATAGAAAGCATCCATGGGGTTTTCTATAGGATTCTATAGACTATTTTCTATTCTATAGTATTCTATAGATTATTTCCCAGAATCTATCGTAAAACACGTAGGCAATTTCTATAGTATATCCGCAAAAATCCTGTAGTATTCTACAGAAATGTTCTATAGAATTTGTCCATAGATTTTTCTATAGATTATTTCCCAGAATCTATAGTAAAACACGTAGGCAATTTCTGTAGTATATCCGCAAAAATCCTGTAGTATTCTACAGAAATTTTCTATAGAATTTGTCCATAGATTTTTCTATAGATTATTTCCCAGAATCTATAGTAAAACACGTAGGCAATTTCTATAGTATATCCGCAAAAATCCTGTAGTATTCTACAGAAATGTTCTATAGAATTTGTCCATAGATTTTTCTATAGATTATTTCCCAGAATCTATAGTAAAACACGTAGGCAATTTCTATAGTATATCCGCAAAAATCCTGTAGTATTATACAGAAATGTTCTATAGAATTTGTCCATAGATTTTTCTATAGATTATTTCCCAGAATCTATAGTAAAACACGTAGGCAATTTCTATAGTATATCCGCAAAAATCCTGTAGTATTCTACAGAAATGTTCTATAGAATTTGTCCATAGATTTTTCTATAGATTATTTCCCAGAATCTATAGTAAAACACGTAGGCAATTTCTGTAGTATATCCGCAAAAATCCTGTAGTATTCTACAGAAATTTTCTATAGAATTTGTCCATAGATTTTTCTATAGATTATTTCCCAGAATCTATAGTAAAACACGTAGGCAATTTCTATAGTATATCCGCAAAAATCCTGTAGTATTCTACAGAAATGTTCTATATAATTTGTCCATAGATTTTTCTATAGATTATTTCCCAGAATCTATAGTAAAACACGTAGGCAATTTCTATAGTATATCCGCAAAAATCCTGTAGTATTCTACAGAAATGTTCTATAGAATTTGTCCATAGATTTTTCTATAGATTATTTCCCAGAATCTATAGTAAAACACGGAGGCAATTTCTATAGTATATCCGCAAAAATCCTGTAGTATTCTACAGACATTTTCTATAGAATTTGTCCATAGATTTTTCTATAGATTATTTCCCAGAATCTATAGTAAAACACGTAGGCAATTTCTATAGTATATCCGCAAAAATCCTGTAGTATTCTACAGAAATTTTCTATAGAATTTGTCCATAGATTTTTCTATAGTATTCTATAGATTTTTTTGCTAAGGGAATGCTTTTGTGTTTTTCCGTTTAGATTCTGAGAGGGGAGTTCCCCTGGTATACTCTCTCCCGGTAAGCTCTCTCCCTGGAGAGCTGGGTTTTTGCTCTCGGTAAGGTTCTCTCAAACTTGAATGTCTGGGTTGAATGAGTGGAATGAATTGATATGTGTTTGTGAGTATTAGTACCCGCCACCTGTGAGTATCTTCCTCCGAATTCATGCGGAATATGGGGATGTGTTTGTGAATGTTAGTCCCCCCACCTGTCGGAATATAGGTATGGAATTGATGTGAATTGATTTGGTGAATGAAAGTTTGAATGTGCTTTTTATTATCACCGTTCTTTTATGAGGGAAGACCTCTACATTCTATAAAAATCACAACTGAATTGGGCAGTTGAAGTTACAATTTAATGTAATAATTGTAAAACTGTGAATTAGAGTTGCATATTAGAACATGATCACAGCACGATATGTTTTGTAGGATTATAATGTTGTAACGAGAGAAGGTAAAAACCCTGTATACGTTTGGACCTATTTTTCTTCAAATAAACTGATCCCACCTTTTGGACTGGGAAACTTAAAATACATCTGCGCTCCCCTCTCCTGCTTCAAAGGTAAGATTTCACACTGCCACACTCACACTTAGTATAGGGCCACACCTCATTACTGATATCAAAATCCTTCGGGATCGCTTAAACAGATGTAGCGGGTCGTCTGAATTGAAACAGCAGTTAATTGAACCTGGTTCTTCAGGAGTTAATAGAGGTGAGATCTTGCTGACGTTGGTGGATCTGAGCCAAGCAGTAAACTTACATAGACTCAATAACTTCTGTTAGGTTAATTAGTAGGTCTGAGTAATTTACCGGAATAAATTATCAGCTCCTCCCGACTCCTACAAACCACTGTAACTTTCGCCGTCAAGCCATTTCCGTCATATGTTGCATGTCACCCCGAGGACTACAATGACTTGTATTGCCCAACTTCAGTCTATATACATATTTATGTATTTTATTCACCTATAGTACAACTGTCACCTATTATCCCCTTGGATTAATAAAGTATTGTGGTTGATTGATTGGTTCTTGTGTTCCTGGAAAGAGGTCACAAGTCAGTTTCAGTATTTGGGCCCTAGAAATAAATTCACATTCATTTTGTTGTGGTGTAGCCCTCCACCCCAGTTCAGTAGATTTGCTTCTATATATATATATATACGGCTAGAAATAAGTACGAGAATATGTATATATGGTGAACAAAATGAATTACGTACTAACTACTAACTTTTTGGAAAATATAAGGTGTATTTCATAAGTTTTTATCTTGATGACATTGGGTCAGTCCTTTATAGTGGTGCAGATCACTGTGTCGTGTCATAGCTGGAGGCCGGGAAGAGACAGGGTGTCTGGCTGCCACCCTCTGACACACAGATGGCAAGACTAATTATTAGAGCACAGGCCTGAAGCGCACACTCACACTCACGAACCCTTTTAATGGGCCAAGGCCACGCCACTGTGAGAAAAAAAGAGGGAAGCTTAACATCGCACAGAGGTATTAAGTGTTAAAGGGGCCCCATTATGCTTTGTGGGTGTTCCCTTTCCTGCTTCCATTGGACTCCTTTGTTTACTTAAGGAACATAGTGACATCACTATGTAACACTCGTGCTTCTATTGGCTAGCGCTCCAACACATTGTACGTGATAGGCTAAGGGGCGGGACTTCTCTTAGCGGTTGACCAATCACAACAGAGCCGGCCAGCTAACCAATCAGAGCAGACTGGGCTCTGGTTTCAGACAGAGGGTGAAAAGAGATGCTGCAGCACAGGCAGTATGAGAAAAATAGAGCTTTTTGAACATTAAAGCATGGAGACATGTCCCAGTAGAGACACTAAATACTAATATGAACCTGAAGAGGAGCCGAATATGTCCTCTTTCGGAAAATACGTTTTCTGGTCGTCAGAAGTTTGGAATCCCTGCATACTTGATTCATGGACTTGTAGACTGCTGGGTTGCTGGCACAATAATCATTGACAAGAGAGTGCCTTGAGTTTGCCATCAAACACCCTGCCCGCATTCTAACCACAGTCAAATGGACAGCCTGTCCTCCAACAAAAAACTACCAAATAGGTCGGAGGATTGTTACATTACATTACATGTTACTTGTTAGACGCTTTTATCCAAAGAGACATCCATAATCAATACTGTGGGCAATACCCCACAGGAGCAATTTGGGGTGAAGTGTCTTGCCCAGGGACACAACGACATGCTGACTGCAGTGGGGTTTGAAACTGTGACCCCACACCAACGCACTACGCCACACGCCTCCCTGTTCAGCAGCTTATTACGACCCGTGGTCGTGTAATAAACAACACGGTGGTTCGTTTATTCATAAATAACCCTCTCTCGAAAATCCTAAATTGTGGAATAGTTTGGCCATTAAAATGCTTTTTTATCCAAAACTGGACTCAAACGGGTCCAACCCACCCCCACCAGAACTACACATGCTGGCTATTGTGTTTCACAACCATGTTCACAACATGTGCTCTGGCACTTCTCTACTGGGAATTAGAGACCTTACTTTGCCCCCTATGGGACCCAAGTTCCCATCAGCAAAAACACGTGGGTTTGCTATCCTGGCTTCAAAATGGTGGAATGAGCTCCTCATTGAAATCAGGACAGCAGAAAGCCTACACATCTCCCGGCGCAGACTGAAAACTCATCTCTTTCGACTCCACTTCGAGCGATAGAATTACTCACAAAGCACTTATATACTAATAAAGGACTGGCTTATCGATAGCCAGTTGAGTACTACTTGAAATGTTTGGCTCTATGAAACCTGATGTTCTTATATGATTCTGTTCTCTTCAAGGTTGTGTCTTCCTGGTCGAATGCACTTATTGTAAGTCGCTTTGGATAAAAGCCTCAGCTAAATGCAATGTAATGTAATTTTGTATGTCGGCTACTCTTAATATTTAAATATTTTCATCACATATAACATATTCAACAAAAAAATGCAATAGAGTGCTTTAACCACTAGGCGGTGCGGGTTAAAAAACTGTCAGAAACTGTAAGAAAATACAGTTTCAGTCTCGTCAAGCTTATACCTGTAACAGTCAACTGCATGAGGAGTTGGAAAGGTAGTTTCTGAAGATGTTACAAATAACACACAGCATACAATGCCATAATAACTGTGTATTATGAGTGTAGGACACTTATGTATGTATAACATCTGAAGATGTGTAGTTTTATTCATGTTTTCACATAATTTTACAGGATATTGCTATGATATTTCACATATTGTAGTTCTACACATTAATATCTGATTTGTCAAACATCATAGACAGAAAGGTATATCCATAATTTGATGGTAAGTTATTGAAATTCATCACCCAAAACCCCTGACTATTCTCTCAACTCAGTATTTACATTATTTAATGCAAAGAAAATCAGTAATATCTTTAAAAACTACAAGTATTTTCTATCAACTGTGCACCGTTATTCAATTAAATTCAAAACCTTTATTTATCCAGGTGAAATCCCATTGAGATTATTGATCTATTTTTCAAGGGAGACCTGCAGCAGCAGGTTCCACATGAAGACATAAAAACATAAACAACAGAACAACAAAAGGACATCATACAGCAACAATTACCAGGATGCTGCAAAGCTTGAATCTGTTTCTACACGGACCACTATTGCGGTAAGCATGTTGTAACTTCCGGTTGTTGTTGTCATCTCCGGGTATCCCGTGTGCCTGTTCTGTTGCTGATAGCTTATTAACTTAACTTAATCGATCGTTTTAAAACTCTTGATCACGGCAACTGCCTGATGTTGTAATCACACGTTACTACAGCTTAAGCACTCACAACTCTCCTTCTCTTAGCGACTGTAACTCCACAGTTGCCTACACTCTTTTCGGGTTTGCTAACGGTAGCAACTTTAGCTTGATAGCTAGCCATGGCTCTTTCTCCACCCTCTGGTGCTATTTCCTGTTCTTCCTGTCTCATGTTTGGTTACTTCCCTGCCTCCTTTACTGGTAAGGATACATGTGTTAAATGTAGTATAGTTGTTAGGTTGGAGGCGGGAATCATAGCCATAGAAGCCCGGCTCCGCATCTTAGAAAGTAACTCAGCTAAAGTAAAGCCCATGTTAGCATGTGCGGACCGGAAAAAGGTAGCTCCTCTTAGCCGTCCCCCTGGCAACTCCCGAGCAGCAGGGAGACTGGGTGACTGTTCAGAAGGGGCATAACACCAAACCCGCAGGTCCCCACCAACCGGTTCACGTATCTAACAGATAAGCCAACTCTGGTTATTGGTAGATCTATTATGAGACACGTGCATTTAGAGACCGAAGCCTCCACAGTCACATGCATTCCGGGGGGCCAGAGCGGGCGACGTTGAGGCGCATCTTAAACTGCTGGCTAAAAATAAACGTAAATACGGTAGGATTGTTATTCACGTCGGTGGTAATGATGTTCGTTTACGCCAATCAGAATGCAGCAAACTTAATGTGGAGTCGGTGTGTAGTTATGCAATGTCGGACACCGTAATCTTCTCTGGTCCCCTCCCCAATCTGATCAATGATGACATGTATAGCCGCATGTCATCATTTCAGCGCTGGTTGTCCTGGTGGTGCCCAGCAAACAATGTGGGCTTCGTAAATAATTGGACAGGACCAATCTGCCCAAGGACAATTTAAGGTAAACCTAAGAGATGTCACGATTCTCATGTCATGTCAGATTTCTATGTCTAGGTTTGGGTGTTTTTGCTGTTCTCTCTGTCATGTTTTCCTTCTGGGTTATTGTCTGGTCTTTTCCCCTGTGTTGTTCCTCCTGTCGTTAGTTTCCCTGGTGTGTCTGATTACCCGATTGTGTTCACCTGTGGCCCCTGTGTTTTCTCCTCCCTCCTCACCTGTGTCTTGTTTGTGTGATTAGTCTTGTGTGTATTTAAGTTCTGGTTTTTCTGTCTGTCTTTGTCGGTTCGTCTTGTGTATTGGCTTGTCCTCGGTGAGTGTTCTGTTCTGTCATTGTCATTTTAGCCTTGAAATAAAGGAATTTCACGTTAATCTGCATTTGGGTCCTACCTGCTTCACACATCGTATCATTACGAACCGACCATTATGGACCCAGCAGACTCAGCCCATTTGATTGCGACAGGCGGAATGTCTTGGATACTCTCTGGAGTACATTTTTTATACGTGGATAGGCGCCTCATCTAGACGGGGTAGAGAGGCTGCATTGAATGAGGCACGTCAGGAGGTTGCTCGCAAGCCCTGGCTCTGGAGCTTGTTGCCCGAGTGGCTTAGGGTTTTCTCACGTAGCCCTGAGTGCCAGTCTTCATGTTCTGACCCTTTCTTGGGGTCTGGTCTGGCGTTTGGAGGTCCACGAAGCCTCCAAAAGACTCCTAAGAGACGCAAGGCCAGGGTTCCATCCCCAGTTCCGGCTCCAGAACCGGCCTACAATGCCATGGATCCATGCACCAGTGCCGGCCCACGCAGCCATGCTTCCATTCTCCATTACCTGGCTTACACAGCCAGGGTCCAGACTTCCGCTCCGCGACCAGCAGCAATGGTTCCGACTCCAGAACCGGTCCCCACAGCCATGGTTCCGGCTCCAGAACCGGCCCATGCAGCCATGGTCCCTGCTACAGAACCGGCCCACACAGCCATGGTCCCAGCCCTAGTCATGGCCCCAGCAGCCATGGCTCCGGCCCCGGCAGCCATGGTTCCGGCTTCGGTGCCGGCCCCAGTGGCCATGGTCCCAACTCCAGTTTCGGCTCCAGGACTGGCTCTCCGGCCAACGCCAGCTCCCCGTGTCCTGTCGGCGTACCGGCCGACTCCAGCACCTTGTCTCCTGTTGGCTCTCCAGCCGATGCCAGCTCCCCGAGTCCTGTCGGCGTACCGGCCAACGCCAGCTCCCCAAGGCCTGTTGGCGTACTGGCCGACTCCAGCACCTCATCTCCTGCTGGCTCTCCGGTCGACGCCAGCTACCCGTGTCCTGTCGGCATACCGATCGAGTTCCCTCTCAAGTCACCTCTCGAGTTCCCTCTCAAGTCCCCTCTTAAGTTCCTACCCGAGTCTCCTCTCAAGTCTCCTCTCGAGTTCCCTCTCAAGTCCCCTCTCAAGTTCCCTCTCGAGTTCCCTCTCAGGTCCCCTCTCGAGTCTCTTCTCGAGTCTCTTTTCGAGTCTCTTCTCGAGTCCCCTCTCAAGTCCCCTCTCGAGTCCCCTCTCGAGTCTCCTCTCGAGGTCCCTCTCAAGTCATCTCTCGAGTTCCCTCTCAAGTCACCTCTCGAGATCCCTCTCAAGTCACCTCTCAAGTCGACTGTCAAATTTCCTCTCGAGTTCCCTCTCGAGCCCTCTCTCGAGTCCCAACTCCATGTCCTGAGCCGTTGGAGGTCCCGCAGACTGCTCTTCTGCTGGGGGTCCTGTCAACCCTATGTGCTGTGCCGTTGGAGGTCCCTCAGACTGCTTTTCTGCCGGGGGTCCTGCCAAATCCATGTCCTGTGCCGTTGGAGGTCCCGCCGACTACTCTTCTGCCGGGGGTACTGCCAACCCTGTGTCCTGTGCCGTTGGAGGCCCCGCTGACTGCTCTTCTGCCAGGGGTCCTGCCGGCCATGTGTCCTGTCCGGGCAGGCGTCATCTTACCTTAAATAACTCATTATACCCTACTGTCCTACTAGGGCATTGTGTTCCAAGAATGCAGGGTTGTTGGTTGTTCCTAGAGTCTCTAAAAGTACAATGGGAGCCAGAGCCTTTTCTTATCAAGCTCCACATTTGTGGAATCAGCTTCCAGTTTGTGTTCGGGCGGCAGACACCCTATCCGTTTTTAAGAGTGCGCTTAAGACCTTCCTTTTTGATAATGCTTATCGTTAGGGCTGATTAGATTCAGCCCCTAGTTTTGCTGATATAGGCTTAGTTTGTCGGGGGACATCTTACTTCTTCTTTCTCTCTGTCTATACCCGTGTACTCTCATGTTCTGATTAACCCAGCTTCCCCAAATGTCTTTCTTTTTGGTGTCTATATATGCCGGGATCCGGAGTCATGGATGTCCTGCGGTCCTGTGTCCTGGATCGCGAGCCCTGGATCGCGAGTCGTGGCTGTGGGTCCTGGATCATCGGTCCTGGATGGATATCCTCGTGGATTCATCTTCCTATTATACACACATGCATTTCCAAACATTTGGACTACCTATGTTGCAAATGTATTATCTTTTACAATTTACACACGGCATCTATTGCACGTCTGTCCGTCCTGGGAGAGGGATCCCTCCTCTGTTGCTCTCCCTGAGGTTTCTCCCATGTTTCCCTTTAAACTGTAGGTTTTCTCCGGAAATGTTTCCTTGTACGATGTGAGGGTCTAAGGACAGAGAGTATCGTATTGTCATACTGATATTCTGTACACACTGTGAAGATCACTGAAACAAATGTAACATTTGTGATATTGGGCTATATAAATAAAGATTGATTGATTACAATTTACATACCTATCCACATGTACCGGTACCAACAGCATCTGATTGTGTAGCATCCAACCGAGCTTTAAAAACCTGTAGTTGACCAGATTGGTAATTTTCCATTCTTTTTGCAGACTGTTCCAAGTTAGTGGAGCTGCACATCTAAAAGCTTTCTTCCCTAATACAGTCCTAGCACTTGGCACATGTAATAAAACTGCAGGTCTCCCTTGAAAAAGAGATTGGTCAAGGAACCAATCTGATTAAATATAGGTTTGAAATGAAATGAGATGGTAGTTTATCCAACATGGCTTTGTAAATGAAAATGTACCAGTGACTGAGCCTCCATACATTATGGTGTAAATACAGCCTATTTACCAATAGCATCAAATATAAAAGTCAGCCGAATTAGTGTTGATACTGCAAGGAGACGTATTGTGTGAAGAGACATCGAAGATGTTGTTTAATTGCTGATATATTTATGATCCACGTCAAATATTCAGTTTCGGCGGCAGTTCTTCCACTTTGTCCAGAAGTCTTCTAATCAGGGCTCTATAAATAAAGAACTACGGCAGATTTGTAATATTTAATGCAGCCGAACCGTGTATTACAATGCTGGTATGTGATGACTTTCAAAGAGTAAGTATTATTTTTAAATTATTTTTTCACATCGCATACACACCATATCCCAACGTGCATTGCGCATAAAACATCCAGGGTTATGGGTAGTTCGATGTTTTCGCCTATCAAAACCTTCTCAAAAAAGAAATGTGTCTCTCAGAATCGAAAGAGAAAAACCTATGGGGAAAACGCTGGGTTACGTATTGTAACCCTTGCCATATTAACACAGCCCTCTACTGGACTCTATGCAAGCATTCACCTACTGAGATTTCTAGGCGGGCCTACCTGAATGCGCACGCATATCACTGTATAAAAGGAGGCCTCGCCTCCTGACTATCATCCTACACCTCTCTTCAGCGAGCGATATAGGACAGACAGTGCCCTGAGTAGAGGACTCCGACTGTGTTAAATATGACAAGGGTTACAATACGTAACCCAATGTTATATCTCTCACAGGCTATGATGTATACGCGCACTGTCGTTCAACAACATCATTCCACAAAATAATAATTAATAATTCCTTACATTTATTATAGCGCTTTTTCAATGACTTAAAGTGCTTTTTACATACACACATTACACATATATCATACAGGCAATGGTCAGATACTGTGGACAATACCCACAGGAGCAAGTTCATGTGAAGTGTCTTGCCCAAGGACACAACGGCCTGACGCAGTGGGGGCGGGAGCGGGTTTCGAACTGGAGTTCCCCAGCACTCCCACTTGATCTGATGATCGGATGCACAGACCACTGCGCCACCCGTCCCTACTGCCCCTGACCGGCTTTTCTGGTCAGCAGCTGCTGCCCCACATTCTCCTTTAACCCGGTTGTGACCGTGGAGAAGTCTGGGCTGCGGCTGACAGAGCACGCTCTGCTGCGCTTACCTCGCAGAAAGTGTGCTCATAAAACATGAATAAGGCTGTTGACACGGCTACAGCCCGTGTGGAGTGTGCACAACTCCCCGTGGGGGAGGCTCTCCCTGCCTGTCTGTAGGCATGTGCAATGCACTCGCAGAGCCAGCCAGGCGTGTCTTGGACAGAGCTTTCCCGATCACCCTGCCTCCGAAGCACACAAACAGCTGTTCGGTGCGTCTAAGGGCAGCCATGCACTCCAGAGGAGGTGCAGTTTAGCTTCCCTTGACCCACCATGGGGGGGAAGACTAAAACCCCCTAACTGAATAGCCCTCGAACTGAACGGACTCCTTAGGCTTTCGGGCACAAAGGAGGAGTTCGGTCTGAGTGTCGCGCCGCTCTGGTCACCCCGAATCAGTAAACAGCTCGGGTGCACCGACAGAGCAGTTAACTCGGACACTCTTTTGGCTGACGTTAAGGCAAGAAGCAAAGCTGTCTTCCACGACAATGCTTTCAGAGAGGAGAGCTCCAGAGGCTCAAACGGCCCCGAGGCCAGAGCCTCAAGCACCAGGGGCAGGTCCCACTGGCGTGCACTACTGGGCGCAGCCTCCTGACCCCCTTTAAAAACCGCGACATCAGTGGTTGACTAAAGGCTGACCTGCCGCCAAATCCCTCATGGCAGGACGAGATGGCTGCTGCATACACCTTCACTGTTGAATGCCAAGCCCTCTGTCCACAAGTAACTGTAAGAAGGATCAAATAGAAAGAGGCTCTATTTTACGCTCCTCACACCATCGCTGGAATCCCAGCCACTTCGGCCTGTAACAGGCTGTGGTGGATCCAGCTCTAGCTGCCTGGATAGACTGAATAACACTGTCTGACAATCCACCCTGTCTCAGCCTGTCACTCTCAGGAGCCAAACCTGGAGAGGACGGCCCATAGTGGGTAACGCCCCGATTGCACCTGCCTCTTGAGACATCCAGAACTGGGGGATTGCCCAGGGCTGGCCCACCTTCATCTGTGTCATCTCTGAGTACGACGGAGCCCCGACGTGATATGGTGCTACTAGGATGACTGCCAGACGTTCTCACCTCACTCTCCCCAGGAGAGGGAGAATGAGACGCAGCGGTGGAAAGGCGTAGAGCAGCTTCCTTGGCCATGGCTCGTGTGCAAACGCGTCCACCCCCAAGGGCGGGTCGTAGCTCAGGGCCATGGAGAACCACAGGGCACTGTGGTTGTTGCGCCGGCTGGCAAACAGATCCAATTCCGCTCTCCCGAACTGGACCCGAATCTGCTTCACCACCTCCGGATAAAGCGTCAATTCGCCTGGCAGGGTGCCGCCCCTCGACATGAGGTCGGCCGCCCTGTTCTCCAGTCCCGGGATTTGGAGGGCTCTCAGAGATTCAGGTAGGCCCGCCCAAGGCCGGCTACGTCTATAGAAATCTCAGTAGGTGAAGGCTTGCATAGAGGGTAGTACGGTAGTACCCATAGAGTCCAGTAGAGGGTGGAGCCTGTGAGATATGTAATTATGTTAGAATGCATGGAAAAGGTAGGACTCAAATGCAGACTACAAAAAGGTAAAAAGGTCTAGAAACAAAAAGCGAGCTTTATTTTAAAAGCTGATGAACAAAAAACATGGCATGAAACACATAGGTAAAACAAGGTAACAACAACACCAAAACTGACCGTGACCAATATAGAGGGAGACAGGAAAGACAAACAAAGGACCGAAAGGGGAATGCATGAAAAGACAAGACTGAATACAGAGAGGGGTAATCACGGGACAAGAA
This sequence comes from Champsocephalus esox, assembly GCA_036324585.1. NCBI lineage: Eukaryota > Metazoa > Chordata > Actinopteri > Perciformes > Channichthyidae > Champsocephalus > Champsocephalus esox. The sequence continues at coordinate 860,530 of CM070481.1, read as the reverse complement.
ACAGCTGGGCAGGGGAGGTAGAAACACAAGGTCAACAGGTGAACACAATTAGACAATCAGACACAGGAGGAAAAACACAGGAAGGAAGACAAGAGACAGGGAGAAAAGAACAGCAAAACAAAACCCATTACCAGGCACACAAAACTAAAACCGTGATATAACACCAAGATCGTGACAGAACCCCCCCCTCCAGGGACGGATTTTAGACGTCCAAAACACAAACAAAGTCCAACACTTCGAAAAGGGTGGGTGGAGGGAGTCCGGAGGATGGGTCTGGGTCGACAGCCCAGAGGCAAGGCAGAGGAACAGAAGGTGGTCTCGGGCAGACGACGCGGGGGCAAGGCAGAGTTCATGGAGGGGGTCTCGGGCGGACGACCCGGGGGCAAGGCAGAGTTAATGGTGGGGTTCTCGAGCGGACGGCCCGGGGGAGAGGCAGAGTTCAAAAAGGGGCGAAGGCCACAGCGGGGCGAACTCAGGGGGCCGGGCATGAGGTCAAAGGCAGTGGCTGGAAAAGTCAGGGGGCCTGGCTCGAGGGCGAAGACCACGGCTGGGAAACTCAGAAGGTTCGGGCACAAGGTCGGGACGACGGGACAGCTCCAGAGGACGACGTACACCGCAATGGGACCCCTCCAGGGTCAGCTGGATCGCCGGAGCACTGGGATCGAGAGCAGGAGCTGATGGGACCCCTGGCGGGACAGGCGTAGAGGGGACTCTGGATAAAAAACATGGGCTGGTGTCAGGACATGGAGTTGGCAGGACCCCCGGCCGAACAGTAGTCGGCAGGACCCCCAGCGGTACAGGACATTGATTAGGGACTTGAGTAGGGACTCGAGTAGGGACTAGAGAAGGGACTAGAGAAGGGACTTGAGAGGGAACTCGAGAGGTGACTTGAGAGGGGACTAGAGAGGAGACTCGAGAGGTGACTTGAGAGGGGACTCAAGAGGTGACTCGAAAGGGGACCTGAGAAGGAACTTGAGAGGGGACTCGAGAGGAGACTTGAAAGGTGACTTGAGAGGGGACTCGAGAAGAGACTGGAGAAGGGACTGGAGAGGGGACGCGAGAGGGGACTCGAGAGGGAACTCGAGAGGTGACTCGAGAGGTGACTCGAGAGGAGCCTCGAGAGGAGCCTCGAGAGGAGCCTCGAGAGGAGACTTGAGAATGAACTCGAGAGGAGAATTGAGGGGGGACTCGAGAAGACACTGGAGAGGGGACCTGAGAAGGAACTTGAGAGGGAACTTGAGAGGTGACTAGAGACGGTCGGTACGCCGACAGGACACGGGGAACTGGAGTCGGCCGGTACGCCAACAGGACACAGGGAGCTGGCGTCGGCCGGAGAGCCAACCGGAGACGAGGTGCTGGTGTCAGCCGGTACGCCGACAAGACACGGGGAGCTGGCGTCGGCCGGAGAGCCAGTACTGGAGCCGAAACTGGAGGCAAGACCATGGCTCCTGGGGCCGGTACTGGAGCCGGAACCATGGCTGCTGAGGCTGGTACTTGAGCCGGAACCATGGCTGTTGGGACCGGAACTGAAGCCTGGACCATGGCTGTGTGGGCCGGTTCTGGAGCCGGTACCATGGCTGTGTGGGCCGGAACTGGAGCAGGGACCATGGCTGCTGGGCACGGAACAGAAGCCTGGATCATGGCTGTATGGGCCGGTTCTGGAGCTGGAACCATGGCTGTCTGGGCCAGTTCTGGAGCCCGAAACATGGCTTTGTGGACCGGTACTGGAGCAGGGAACATGGCTACTGGGCACGGAACTGGAATACGGAACCATGGCTGTGTGGGATGGTACTGGAGCACGGAACCATGGCTGTGTGGACCAGTACTGGAGTACGTGCTGGCTTCCTGACCTTGCGTTTCTTCGAGGTCTTTTGGAGGCTCCGTGGACCTCCAAACGCCAGACGGGATCCCAAAAAAGGGTCAGAAAATGGAGACTGGCACTCAGGTCTACGTGACAAAACTCTGAGCCATTCAGGCAACAAGCTCCTCAACCAAGGCATGTTGGCCACCTCTATTTGTGCCTTTTTGAGGATAGCCTCTCTGTCCCTTCTAGACGAGGTTCCACTCCAGCATGATAACACTGAAGGGAGAAATCCAGATAGAACAGATCCAAGTCAAAATCATAAAAATCCGCTGGATCCAAAGTTGGTCGGTTCATTCTGTTAGAATGCGTGGAAAAGGTAGGCTCTCCCTGCCTGTCCGTAGGCATGTGCAATGCACTCGCAGAGCCAGCCAGGCGTGTCTTGGACAGAGCTTTCCCCATTTTGACTTCCATTTTTGATACATTTCAGTCATATTTTAAGGTTAGGTCACAGCACATCTCAAGAGTTCTGAACAAATTAGATGCTTACTTTATGCATCTAACACTGATTTATTTCACACATTTGAGATCTTACTGCAGGTGGCAGTGTAATTTCGATGAAATTAATGTATTGGGTTGGCAAATAAGGTACAGTTTAACATTGGTTTTACTTTATACCAGCCAAAATGTCCTCACTTTCTAAAGATCTCAAACACTCAAGGTCTAAAGCATCTGGAGTGTAGTTTAATATGCATTACGAAAACATGGCTGCACCAGGATATATCGGAAAACAACTTTTCCATAGAAGTGCATAGACTCACATGGTGTAAAAACTGCGTTGTACCTAAGATTACTCATTCAAGACACACACACACGCGAGGTTATTTGGTTCCGCAGACTAGTTTAAAGTTGAATTTTACTGAGCAAAAGAGCACTTCGCTGAGCAGACAGAGAAAGCATCGTGAGAAATCACAGCATCGTTTTGCACTCCTCGTAGCTTTGATGATTCACCCTTTATGTTAGGGGGCACAAAGAGTGACAAATATGTTCCTAATAGGGAAGTAATGAACAGTTATTAGTTCTGAATCATTTAGGAACTTAGTGAACAAGTCAATAAGAATGTACTACATACACTTGTTCATTAACTACCATACACTTATCTACTCGAAACCTTCATTATTCAGCAAATACAGATGTAGCCTGATGTTGTCTGATTCATCCCAAATGAGGGACAATGTGTTTTTAGAGCAGCAACAAGACATTGCACATGAGCTAAAGGTAAATATACAAATAAACAGAAGAAAGATATATATTCATGAAGTATCTTAGAATATTTCAGAAGCAGGTTAATTGCCAAGAAGGTTAACACATACAAGGAATGTGCTTTTGTGTAATTGAAAAAAAAGGAAATATTTACACAAAATAAAAATACACAAACTAATTACAGTAAATGTGAAAAATACTATAATTTCAAGTGGAGAGCTGTGCAGCTTTAAAAAGGAGGTAATGTTGAACAAACATTTGCTAAAGATTCAGAATAAGTTCAAATACAATTTAAATGGAACAACCTAATTATATAATAATTATATTGTTACGGTGTGTGTAGGATGCAGGACCCAAATGCAGATTTAAAGTGTCAAAAATAACTCCTTTATTTCAAGGCTAAACTCTTCACAAAGACAGAACAGAACACTCACCGAAGACCACGTCAAAACACAAGACAACCCGACAAAGAGAGACAGAAAACCCAGAACTTAAATACACCCAGGACTAATCACATAAACACGAGACAGGTGAGGAGGGAGGAGAAAACACATAGGTACCGGGTGAACACAATTGGGTAATCAGAGAGGGAAACAGGCAGGAAACGGGGGTGAACACTTTACCAAATAAAATAGAAATAGAAAATGACACGAAAAATACAAACACAGACAAATCCTAACAGTACCCCCCCCTCAAGGGACAGATCCCAGACGTCCCAAAACAAAAAACAAAAATCCAAAAACTCAAGCAGGGTGGGTGGAGGGGGTCCGGAGGAGGGACGCATCACTAAGCCACCAGGGTGGGAGGAGGGGGTCAGGAGGACGGGACTGAACTGACCGCCCAGGGGCACGGCAGAGGACCAGGAAGGGGTCTCGGGCAGACGGCCCGGGGGCAAGGCAGAGGACCAGGAAGGGGTCTCGGGCGGACGGCCCGGGGGCAAGGCAGAGTCCAAAAAGGGGGACTCGGGCGGACGGCCCGGGGGCAAGACAGAGTCCAAGGTGGGGACCATGGAGGGGCGAACGCAGCGGCAGGAAGAGTCAGGGGGCCGGGCCCGAGGGCGAGGCCCGCTGCACTCAGGGGGCCGGGCTCGAGGGCGAAGACCAGACAGCTCCGCAGGCCGGGCAGGAAGGCGCTGACGGGACAGCGCCGGAGGCCGGGCATGACCCGGTGTCGGAGCTGGTGGGACAGGCCTCGGCAGGATCCCCCACGGAAGAGGACCAGGACACGGGATTGGCAGGACCCCCGGCAGGAGAGCAGTCGGCGGGACCTCCAACAGCACAGGACAAAGGGTTGGCAGGACCCCCGGCAGGAGAGCAGACGGCGGGACCCCCAACGGGACAGGACACAGGGCCGGCAGGACCCCCGGCAGGAGAGCAGTCGGCGGGGCCTCCAACGGCACAGGACAAGGAGCTGGCAGGACCCCCGGCAGGAGAGTAGACGGCGGGACCCCCAACGTGACAGGACAAAGGGTTGGCAGGACCCCCGGCAGGAGAGTAGTCGGCGGGGCCTCCAACGGGACAGGACAAGGAGGTGGCAGGCCCCCCGGCAGGAGAGTAGGCGGCGGGACCTCCAACGGGACAGGACACAGGGTTGGCAGGACCCCCGGCAGGAGAGCAGTCGGCGGGACCCCAACGGGACAGGACATGGAGTTGGCAGGACCCCCGGCAGAAGAGCAGTCTGCGGGACCTCCAACGGCACAGGACATGGGGTAGGCAGGACCCCCGGCAGAAGAGTAGTCTGCGGGACCTCCAACGGCACAGGACCTGGGATTGGCAGGACCCCCGGCAGAAGAGTAGTCTGCAGGACCTCCAACAGCACTTCAGTAGGGACTTTAGATGGGACTAGAGAAGGGACTAGGAAAGTGACCTGAGGAGGGACTAGGGAAAGGACTAGAGAAGAGACTACAGAGGGGACTAGAGAAGGGACCAGAGGAGGAACTAGAGAACGAAACTCGAGAGGAGACTCGAGAGGGGAACTAGAGAGGGGACCTGAGGAGGGACTAAAGGAGGGAACTGGAGAGGGGACTCCAGAGGGGACTAGAGGAGAGACTAGAGGAGGGACTAGAGAAGGGAACTTGAGAGGGGACTCGAGAGGCGAACTAGAGAGGGGACTAAAGGAGGGACCAGAGGAGGGACTAAAGGAGGGAACTCGAGGGGGAACTGGAGATGGGACTGTGGCAGCTGGGGCCACATCTGGGTCTGGCACCAAGGCTGCTGGGACCGGGACTGGGGCCGGAATTGAAGCCAGAATCCTGGCTGAAAGGTCCGGTTCAGGAGCCCTGGCTCTTTGGCCTCGTGCTGCCAACCTGGCCTTGCGACCCCTTCCTTTAGGAGCCGTTTGGAGGTTCCGTGGACCTCCAAAGGCCAGACGAGTACCAGCGAATGGCTCCTGGACAGTAGCAAACACTGGGTGAGAAGCAGGGGCTGACGCCAGACGGACCACACCAATGCGTGTGGTGTCAAAACAGGAGTTGGGTTGATATATAATCATAGGATACTATGAATTCATCAGGAATATGTAAAGAAGGTAAAGAATAATAAAGGTCTTTAATAATACAAATGTAGATGTATTCCTCTCTTGGTGGCATCACCCTGCACGACCCCCATGTGTCATTATCTTTGATCAGGATGCCCTTTCATTCCCATATAAAACAACATTCAAGTAGCTAACTAACTTCCTTTATAACCTTGGTCAAATCAATCACATCGTGGCTCAACACAATGCATTTGTCACTTTAAGGCCTGGATTATTGTAATTCCTTATTATCAGGCTGTTCCAAAACCTGCCTGAAGACCCTCCGTGGGTCCAGAACATCGAGGATCATATTTCTCCTGATCAGCTGCTCTGCACCGCCTCTAGTTACACTCAGTAGTAAAATGATTAAAATGATTCTTCTATCCTACAAAGCCCTTTAATACACAATACCATCTTATCTCAAAGAGCCCATAGTACCATATTACCCCACAAGAGCATTGCCTTCGCAGAATGCATTGTTCCTACAGTATTGGTTCCTACAAGAGCAATCTTTCCAACTTCGTTTTTGCTCCTTCCTGTCCTTTGGTTTAGCACTCACACATCACACAGAGAGATATTGTCTGTTTCAGTACATGTATTTACATGTTATCCTTCAGATGTCTTTTCTTCACTGTTCTCTTCTTTTAACACAAATAAAAGTGTCTTACCAGACGATGATGGAGACAGTTACATCACATCAAATAAACAACTTAAACTCATAATTTCTCTGCAGTGCAGCAGTCAAAAAACCGTATGGCTTCAAAACTAAAATTAACTCAGAGTATCTTCAGCTGGACCAGCTGAGGCAATCACAGCGTCAATCAGCTGTTTCATTTATCCACATGTGCAGATCACAATTAATTGACATTAATTGACAACCTATTCCATTTAATAACCAATAATCAATATTTTATGCATAATTAAACTATTAAATAATCAAAATAGTAAATTAACGTTTTGGCTCCTATTGGTTCATACAGTCTCTTCCCTTCAGCTCCCAGTTTGTGTTGTTGGAGCAGAGACCTTCTCCACATCTAAGAGCAGGTTGTAACGTTACTCTTTAATAAAGCTTATAGTTATGCGGTTTGATGCTTAAACTGCCAGGAGGAAGTGTTATTGTCTCTTGTCTTGCAGGTTGGCAAACAATCTCGGAATTTTAGAGAGAAGGACCATTATAGAACAAGAAAACAGGCTGCTCTCAGAATCTGAAAACTGAGATTTGTCCGCCGGTGATGGCATGTTCATTAATCTGATGTCTATATATAAATTATTTTTAGAATATATCAGATTCAGTAACAGAATCAGGTTAATTGCCAAGAAAGTTTAGACATAGGCTACAAGGAATTTGATTTGGTGTAAATGGTGCAAACTATTTTAAAGTATATTATAAGAAATACACAATAAAGAGAATATTTACACAAAATATCAATTCACTGATCACATTTGGACTATATGGGCTCTAGTCCTCATGTTGTCAGTTGGGCTAGTTTGTTAGTCCATTATCCATTACCCACGACAATCACAATGACACTGAGTCTGATGGCGATCATCTGTTTTAACACTTTTATTACCAACTGGCCTGGTCCCTTGAGATTATTATTTTTTGTATTTTGTTTTATTTTTTAAGTAAACTTTTTTGGTTTTTGAACTTTGACTTGAGTCGTTGCATTTCAGTCCAAGTGTCACATTCCTGACAGAGAGGGGGGGGGGTCTGGCCCTCTTATGTGATTCCCCTCACTGCCTGATCAGAAAACTAAGAGACTCCCTCGGGCAGGGGGGTTTTGCACCCTGATGAGGCGGCAGATTGATTAATTTGTAGTTACCAGCGGGAAAGTCCTTACCCCAGTTTCAGTTAAAGGGTACGTCCAGATCTTTATTATTGTGGCTGGTCCTGATGCCATTATCCTGCTTCATTATTATTTGTGGTAGCACCGGGAAGCTTTTTGACATCCTTCTGGTTCCATATGATTGTTCACAAAATGAATCTATTCTCCATGGTGAGAAAGGGATCCCTAACCTATCGCTACCCAGATAGCAAAATATGATTGAATCAATGTTGAAATATGGTTAGGAAGAAATATTGAATCCATGTTGAAACCCGGACATTGAAATTAAACAGAAAGCGCAAATTGTTTTAATGTTGAATAAACGTTGGACTTTCAACCATAACTGACATATAATCAATGTTGATTCAACCATCATCTAAATAGGAATCTACACGCACATTTTTGGTTGATTTGACATTGAATCAATGTTAGGAATCAACATTGATTCAACCATCATCCAAATGGGAATCTACATGTAAATTGTAGTTGATTTGACATTGAATCAGTGTTAGGAATCAACATTGATTCAACCATCATCCAAATGGGAATCTACATGTAAATTGTAGTTGATTTGACATTGAATCAGTGTTAGGAATCAACATTGATTCAACCATCATCCAAATGGGAATCCACATATACATTTTAGTTGATTTTATATTGAATCAGTGTTAGGAATCAACATTGATTCAACCATCATCCAAATGGGAATCCACATATACATTTTAGTTGATTTTATATTGAATCAGTGTTAGGAATCAATATTGATTCAACCATCATCTAAATGTAAAACTTACTTTAAAATATTCAACTTTTCTAAGCATACTGTAACACATTAAAAAGTGAATGTTTTTCAGCAGTGAGTTTTCTGCGTATAGGTCTACATCTTAACAGACCATTAACAAGTGCAACATCAATACTGTACTGAATGAAGTGGTCCAAACTTGTAAACACACACTACACCATGTATTGTTGGCAGACGGTTGTATTAGCTTGTTCAAAATTACCTTGAATTACCATATTTCCCAAAATGTGTGAAATCAAACTAAAAATGACAGAAAACATGATTTTAATATTCAAATTTATTTTTTGAAAACAGGCAGCAATGCGTCCCTGAGCAAGACTCTTAACCCGTTATTGCTCCCCAAACGCTGTGGAATAAATGCAGAGGACACATCGCATGTGCAAATATACAGTGACACAAGATACCCCCATAAAAAAGAGGGTGTGTAAGAACCATTGGTGCAACTCCAAACAAGAACAGCCTGAAGCTTCAAGTCTTCCATGAAGACAGTAAGAACAACAGTCTATTGTCCATGAAAGAACAGTATTGTCCATGAGGCGGTAACCTTTGTACTGTATGCACAAGGAAAACACAGAGTGTGGTGGGGTACCCTAAGCTAGACTTGCGCTTGTTTAACTTGTGTTCATTTCACTTGTGTTCCTTGGGATGCCTCCCTCGCGCTCTGGAGCATAACGAAGCCACTTCTTCACAGTTTCACTGAAGCCATTGTGGGTCAGCTTGCGGTCGAACTGCCGAGCAGCAGCTGAAAGACAAGATTACAAAAATAAGCGTGAGGAAGAGAGAGTGTGTGTGTGTGTGTATCCCATACAACTTCTGTTATAATAAGAAAATCACTCTCACTCTGTACAGTAACACAAGCTACAGTCAGCAGCCAGTTTGCTAAAAGACTGGACTGGAAAGAGGAGCAAACGGCTAGCCTGGCTCTATCCAGGTAATAACATTTGCACCCGAGCACCTCTAAAGCTCACCAATTAGGTTGTCTTTTTCTGGTTTATTTCTTATAGCTTCACCATCAGCTGATTCCAACCTAAACGTTTTTGTTAGATTAAGTTCATGCTTTATTCTTCAACAGGGGATTACAGAGAGACATGAAACAAGGGCAGAAAAGAGACATAAAATGCATTATAGGAGTTGGATTCAAACTCAGTAGTCGGTACTATATGGCTCACAAAGAGCATAATTCTGTTCTGAATCACCATCCGTCACACCTCATTCCCTAAACTTAAGCTAATAAGTAGTTTGCAGAAAATAACAAGATTTACAAAATGGCGGCATATGTTCACATTGTCAATTTGAAGGAGCAGTGTGCAGGATTTAGTATGTCTAACAATGGTAGGTTCCAACCAATGGATAGCTTGTTCACTCACCCTCCTATCCCAAGTTGTAGGATAATGTATGTTGGCTGCAAAAAACTTGAGGGCCAATCATGTTTCCTCTGTCCATTCTGCGCTGCTGTAGACGTGGCAGTGCAACCTAGAGGACAAACAGATCAGAATCAGTAACGGGTTTATTGCCAGGTAGGTTCACACGTACGAGGAATTTGACTAGGTGTCGTGGTGCATACATACAAATAAAAAAATTAAATGAAAAAAGTACACAGATAGCAAACTATATTAAGAACATTGTAATAAAAATAGTAAGATAGCAATAAAATAAAGCAGTATTTTACATCGAAATAGAATGCAATAAATTATAGAATATAAAATATGTGCAGTAAGCAATATTTAAACATTGCATTATTTACCATCCTGTGATCTCCATTATGTAATGCATAGAGTCTGCGTTGTGGCTGAGGTAAAGTGTCAGTGGGGGGGAGCGAGCCTTGTTGAGGTGGCGAGAGGTTCTGGTCCTGATGGAGAGAGGTTCTGGTCCTGATGGAGAGAGGTTCTGGTCCTGATGGAGAGAGCTTGATAGACTGGTGACTGGATGTGCAGCTGTTGGTGTACAGGGAGAAGAGCAGAGGGGAAAGAACGCAGCCTTGAGGGGAACCGATGCTGATGGTCCGGGAGTCAGAGAGGTGTTTCCCCAGCCTCACGTGCTGCTTCCTGTCAGACAGGAAGTCTCTGATCCACCTGCAGGTGGAGTCGGGCACGCGCAGCTGGGAGAACTTGTACTGCAGCAGAGCCGGGATGATGGTGTTGAAGGCGGAGCTGAAGACCACAAACAGGATCCTGGCGTAGTTTCCTGCTGTGTCCAGGTGCTGGAGGAGGAAGTGAAGTGATAACTATTAGTAAACCATAATGATGGATGTTATTATCAGCAGCTGCCAATAGATCCCCTACATCTTGTATGATGGACCTTTGAAGCAGGGTTACACAAAACAAAACAAAAAAAATTGTAAAACAGTTATTGAGAGCATCCCAAGGGCATTGATCCTATGCTAAACCTTCCAGAACACCAACTTTCTAATACCTTAGAAACGACAACTAGCCGTTGGCACGAATGTAATGCTTCAGCTTCCTACGACTTTAAAGCTGTGTGGACGTGGCTCTATGAAGAGTCGTTCATATTTTTCTCATTATTTCATAAGTTTAGAAGGGGTAACAACAGTTACCTTTTGTTCATTTTACCTCGAGCCAAACTTGTGCGACTTGTTTCTGAAATCCCTTTCTCTTAAAGTGAATACATAAAATATAAAAAAACAGTGGCGCTAACCCTAAAACTAACTCCTGGATAGGGTTAACCCTAACCCATATATATTTTTGTATTATTACTAAATATATATAGCACCAAATTGCAAATAATCTATATCCACGGTCACTTTTCACATTGAACATGAGCTCTTTTATTAAATAAACTAAACGCTTTCATTTTAAGTTGAGTTTAGTGTTTTTGACCCTAAGAAACACTGATGCATTAATCAATAACAATAATCCACAGCTCCTCTCTCTGCTCCAGAGGATTTAAAGAATATATCAGCAGTACACCTTGGGGAAACACTGACATTCAATATTATGTTAGAGACAAGTTAGTTATTACTCACATATCAAAGTCTTTTCATCTGCAAGATGGAAGAATACTGGGTGCTGCCTGGAGAGACTGATGAGAGGGACACAGGCTGGCTTCAGCAGCTTTCCACACAAAGCCATCACATCTTCTCTTCCAGAGTCCTCGCTGTCCACTGGTGCTCTGTCAAAAGAGTGAACATCACAGCCGTCATGTTAACCCTTTGTTACACGACAACATACAACCAACATGTGTCAAAAGTGACCCAAATTAGTTTAAATTGTAAATATCTTTGCAATAAATTACCTCCAGGAATTCCTCAATTAACCTGTTTTTGATCAACACCAATTTTCATTTTAACTTTCTTACTTTTTTTAATAAAAATCATGTTTGTATCACTACACTTCTAAGGCACAACATGGGTAAACAAGTATCCGTATTATTTCCTATGTTATTCCTAGTGTTTCTTTAAATACATTGTTTTTGATTACCACAAATCATTATTTTAATTCTCCAGTTCTAATTGATGAACTTAAATAGTTTATGCCAAGTGTGATGCAAATGCAAACAAATAAAGATACTTTAATGATAATTTTGTTAAAAATAATAATTTTAGCAGACCAAGCATGTATGATGTAGTAATACAACAACTATTTTAGTTCACATAGTGTGACATTATCTAGTCATGTTAGCTTGTAATATATAGAGCAGAGCTAACTAGCAAGTTAGCCAAACGTTAGTGGTTAGCAGTTTATGCTATGATAGCTGTTGGCTACTGAACATTAACAAACTGGATTCCGCAGTAAAAAAAACTGTGAAACTTTACAATAAGATTGGCGACAACACTGTGACACCCTGCTGCACGTTTATGTATAATCGTCCCGCGTTGGAGACGAGAGGGTGGCGGCAGCACTGCAATAAGCTGTAAGCTAAAGTTAGCAGCCACCGATTGTCCCGCCGGTGGGACATGTTGCAAGAAACAGCATCTCAGGACTTCTTAAAATGTAACAACCTATTAATGATGCTTATCCACTTAACGGGAAGAAACTCAGCTAACTGACGATATTAACCATTTTTAACTAAACGAAACACAAGTCTAACAGCTAACGGGGCTAACGCTACTTTAGCACATAACTGGCAAAAGAGATCTTTTTTACTTCATGCTATCTGCACAAACGTATCATATGAAAGCTGAGATTCCACAGATTCCCTTAAAATATATGTCTCATCACTCAAAACTCACTGAACTAGAAGAAGAAACGTAACCTTAAATACAGAATTAAACATTCACAAACTAAGGATTATCTAAATACATGTTTAACTCCATTAAAGTTGCAGGACTCACCAGATCTCAAGTCTTCTGTTCTCTGTTGACGTCCCGATGCCCATATTTAACGTGTAGATGTAAAACTATCCCGATATTAGTCCATAAACTTGTGAGCAGATATACAGACAGCTGTAGCTCCACAGGAGAGCTGTTCAAACTGACGTGGAAGTTTCAAATTGGATTGAAAGGCGCAGACAGTGCTCATTGGCAGGTTTTTTCGATGATGTTTATATCAATCAATCAATCAATCAATGTTTATTTATATAGCCCAATATCACAAATGTTACATTTGTCTCAGTGGTCTTCACAGTGTGTACAGAATATCAGTATGACAATACGACACCCTCTGTCCTTAGACCCTCACATCGTACAAGGAAAAACTTCCAAAGAAAACCCAGTTTAAAGGAAAAAATGGGAGAAACCTCAGGGAGAGCAACAGAGGAGGGATCCCTCTCCCAGGACGGACAGACGTGCAATAGATGCCGTGTGTAAATTGAAAAGATAATACATTTGCAACATAGGTAGTCCAAATGTTTGGAAATGCATGTGTGTATAATAGGAAGATGAATCCACGAGGATATCCATCCAGGACCGATGATCCAGGACCACAGCCACGACTCAAGATCCAGCGCTCGCGATCCAGGACACAAGACCGCAGGATCGTCCATGACTCCGGATCCCAGCATATATAGACCCCAAAAAGAAAGACATTTGGGGAAGCTGGGTTAATCGGAACATGAGAGTACACGGGTATAGACAGAGAGAAGGAAGAAGTAAGATGTCCCCCGACAAACTAAGCCTATATCAGCAAAACTAGGGGCTGAATCTAATCAGCCCTAACTATAAGCTTTATCAAAAAGGAAGGTCTTAAGCGCACTCTTAAAAACGGATAGGGTGTCTGCCGCCCGAACACAAACTGGAAGCTGATTCCACAAATGTGGAGCTTGATAAGAAAAGGCTCTGGCTCCCATTGTACTTGTAGAGACTCTAGGAACAACCAACAACCCTGCATTCTTGGAACGCAATGCCCTAGTAGGACAGTAGGGTATAATGAGTTCTTTAAGGTAAGATGGCGCCTGCCCATTAAGGGCTTTGTAGGCGAGAAGAAGAATTTTAAATTCTATCCTGTGTTCTATAGGGAGCCAGTGTAAGGCAGCCAGAACAGGAGTAATGTGGTCCCTTCTCCTAACTCTGGTTAGTACACGAGCCGCAGCATTTTGAATCAGCTGAAGCGACTTGATTGACTTTTTGGTACTCCCTGATAGTAAATAGTTACAATAATCCAGCCTAGAAGTAACAAATGCATGGACTAGTTTCTCTGCATCGTTTTGAGGCAAGATATGCCTGATTTTTGCAATGTTACGTAGATGGAAGTAGGCGGTCCTTGAAATTGATTTTATGTGGGCGTTAAAGGATAAATCCTGATCAAATATAACACCAAGATTCCTTACAGTCTCACTGGAGGCCAAATTAATGCCATCCATAGTTAGTATATCTTTAGATAATTTGTTTCGTAGATTCTTCGGGCCAAGTACAATAACTTCAGTTTTGGTCGTGTTTAACATCAAAAAGTTTAAGGTCATCCACGTTTTTAAGTCCTTAAGGCAGTCTTGAATTTTATTTTGATGATTAATTTCATCAGGCTTAATTGATAAATATAGTTGAGTATCATCCGCATAACAATGAAAGTTTACAGAATGATTCCTTATAATATTGCCTAACGGAAGCATATATAATGTGAACAAAATAGGTCCGAGCACTGAGCCCTGTGGCACTCCATGGCTAACTTTGGTTTGCGTGGAAGATTCATCGTTGACACGTACAAACTGAGAGCGTTCAGATAGATAGGACCTAAACCAGCCTAAAGCAGTTCCCTGTATGCCAACCAAGTGCTCTAGTCTTTGCAATAGGATATCATGGTCGATAGTATCAAATGCAGCACTGAGATTGAGCAAAACAAGAATAGAGACAAGTCCCTTGTCTGAGGCTATTAGAATATCATTTGTGACTTTAACCAGAGCTGTCTCTGTGCTATGATGTGTTCTAAAGCCAGACTGAAAATCTTCAAATAAATCATTGTTTTTTAAGTAATCACACAACTGTTTTGCGACCGCTTTCTCAAGAATTTTTGAGAGGAACGGAAGATTAGAAATAGGTCTATAGTTGGCTAAAACCTCTGGATCGAGGTTGTGCTTTTTAAGAAGCGGTTTTATCACTGCTACTTTGAATGATTGTGGAACATAGCCTGATAATAAAGACATATTCATAATATTTAATAAAGAAGTGCTGATTAATGGAAAAACTTCCTTCAACAGCTTAGTTGGAATTGGGTCTAACATGCACGTTGATGGTTTAGAAGAGAGAATCATTATATCAACCAATCAGGAGTGTTGTGGACTCATTCCAATCCTGCTTGTCTTGTCTGCCGTTGTATGGCTGGATTCCATTTCAAGTGGCGTAGCTTTTTACATACATTTTACGTTTTTTATTTATTTTACAGTTAACTATTTTAATATAGCCTACTATGAAAGCTACTTTATTTACACATTATCATTTTTGGGTATTTCTGCAATATATTACATTTTTTGTGAAGATGCATACATTTATTTAACATTTAAGAGATGTTTTATAATAAGATTTATTTTTATTCTACAACAGTACAGAATACAGTTATTTTTTTGTTGTTTTACATTTAGTTACATTAAATGTAAGGTTTTACTGCAACCTAGTGTACCACTAGGTTAAAATAAGATATTATGGGACATTTGGACTGCTCCACTCCTTGTAGTCTCTGTCCAAAGGTAACTTTTCTATGTTTTTGTCATTACGCACAAACTTAAGAAGATTTACACATAATAATCATTTGAAAAAAAAATCACAACCCATTGTCCTCAACATATGGTGCTTAATTTAAAATGTGAGGCATGCACACGCGCACCCACACACACGCGCTCACACACACACACACACACACTTTGATTCTGACACACACACCCCAAAAAAAACTCTCTTTCTGAGAGAATGGGAATGTTACTCTTTTACTGTCGCTTTATGTCTGGATAAACTCCAGTCCAATGCAATTTTAAAGAGATAGTAATGTTTAAGTAATTAGTTATTATTATTAAATATGGCTCTTTTATTGCTACTTTTAACTTCTTAATGGATCCTATGTAAGTAAAGCCTGATAAAAGTGTCAAACTCCCGAAATCCACCAGAATACTGGAAATTACATCTACTCTGTTAAAAATGTCCTGGGGGGAGCCCCAGACCCCCCCGCTTGGGGGCGTGTTTGCGTGTTCAGTATGTGCCCCCCCCCCTGGAAAAAAAATCTCCTGTTATCGCACGGTGTGAGGTTGGTAGGTATGGCTGAAGAGCTGATTATCATCCCTAGCTCAATGAATGTTAGGGACCCAAAATAGTGTCACTACAAAGTATTACCAATCGAATCCAAATGGCCTGAAACGTGCTCCTAATTATTTTTAGGTGGTCAATTTTGGCCTCAACACTTAGTGAATTTTTCGGAATTATGTGGGATATTTCTCCCACCCCCACACACAGACTACACCCCCCCTCCCTACAGAGTACCCCCCTTCCTCCCCATCGAGGAAAAAAGAAAAGGCAAACAGCATAGATTCAACATTGATTCAATGTTGGCATTTCAATCATTAAATTCGACCACAATACAACGTTGATTCAATGACATCTTTTCAACATTTAAGGTTGATCCACCATCAATCTTCAACCTTAACCAAAAATCAACATTTTTGACCATAATTCAACGTTGATTTAACATCTTTTGCTATCTGGGTATCCAGCGGGTCCGTCTGCGGCGCGTTATGGCCGTATTACGGCTGCATTACGGCATTCATAACGATCGCGGCCACTCTAGTCAATGGGTGCTATTCCACCAGACGCGCTGGGTTACGGCTAGAAGCGTCCCAGAAGCGTCTCGGCGCTGGGCTCCGCTAAAAATAGGATGCAAGTCTATTTTCGACGCAACACCGGACAGGCAGGAAGTGGATCGGTCAGAGCATCCGGCCCAGGCCCATCCCCCAAATAAACTAATTTTGCAGACCCCCCTTCACATCACTACACCTTCACTACGACACACAAAATGGACGACGAGGTTTTTATCATGGAAGTGGAAAAAACACGTAACCCATCATTTTTACAAGGATAACATCAGAAAGGACAAGGCCTGGTTTTTAATCGCTGGAGTTTGTGGAGTGGAAGATGAAAACTACATATTAATGTTTTAAAGTTAATGAATACTTGTAGGTATAGTACATTCAGTAGTTTATCATCTTGTGAAAGTCATTTAAAAACTTTTCAGTAAACTTGCATTTCACAAGAAAGTAAGATCCAATATCAAGATATAAACAAACATATGTATACATATATGTTTATATATATATATATATATATATATATTATATTATTTTTTTGGATTCATCTTAATCTGCAACGTACTGTAAGTCTTCCCGGTTTTTTTCTAGTTTTGTTTGCTGCTTTCCTTTCGTTTAACCTCACCTTCCTCTGCACTTTTTGTTTTATTTAGTTATAGCTTTTATTTTAATAAAGCTTATATCTTGCCTCCCCTGTTTTGTCCTGCATTTGGGTCCTGCCTTCCTTACCCCACTGTGACAAAAACAAGTCTAATTAATAATTATTCCTTTGTAGTGTACTTCATTTAGTACAGGGGTGGGGAACCTTTTTCCTCTCAAGGGCCATTTAAATGTTTTCAACATCCTCCGAGGGCCAAACAAATGATTGAACTCTGCTTAAAAATCACAGCCCATTAATTTGGCCTTTCTTTCATGCTGCGCAAAGAAAAAGCAACCTCTTAATCCAGATATCTTGCCATGACTCGCATGCACGTGCACGGTTGTGCCATGACCACCAAAACAGAAATATATGGACACAAGATGTGTGCAAATGTATTTAGTTTCCTATCCATGTGGACATGATTTAAGTGGGGGGGGACCTAACCTCCTCTAGGGGGGTCTGGGGGCATGCTCCCCAAGGAAGATATTTTTTAAATATTGAGGTTGAAAGCATCAATCTGGTGCACTTTGAGAGCAACATGAGGAGATCTATGGATACATCTCTCAACACCCATATGAAACAGAACTGGAAGCAGATTTATTTTTCTTTATGGATATTTTACAAATCACTCCCCTTTCAAACTGTATTCTTGTTTATTAATAACAACTTTTTTTACTGTCATTTAGTATTTTATACCTGTTTACTTTATTCTCTTATTTTTTTATAACTATAATGCAGTGTTGTAGTCAAGTCACCAATTCACGAGTCCAAGTCACCCTCGAGTCACCACTCTTCGAGTCCGAGTCCAAGTCTGAGTCACCCAAGGAGTGTCCAAGTCGATCCGAGTCCGAGTCATCATTACCTGTGTTTGAGTCCGAGTCCAATTCCGAGTCACTTAAGAAGAGTCCAAGTCAAGTCCGAGTCACAAGTCTTCATGTATTAATCTTCGTGGATATATGTTTTGAAATGTAGCTGCTCCTCTACATTGCTGTTATCCTGTCTATTGAACTGCTGTGAAGCGAGTTTGGCTACAATTCTTGTAATAGGTGCTATACAAATATAAAGCTTATTTCTAATATTAATATTATTATTATATATAAATAAACTATATTTAAAATGAGTTACCTTTTAGAGAAGTGATTATATTTATGCCAATATTTTCCTATGGTAAAGTTTTCGTTTTGCACTTTTATTTTTATAGTAATAAGATCGGGACTCTTATTTTGAAGGAACTTTTACGGGTTAAATCAGTTTACCGATAAAGATTTATCCCCAGAAAGCACATGGCTACTTAGCATGCAAAATGAAGTCATTCTGCATGTTAAGTATGTGCTTTCGTTATCGGCTGAATCTTTATTTATTGATTAGATCACGTTACTCTGATGATAGTGTTCAAGACAGCCTATATGTCTGAACTCGATCCTTAGAGTAATGTGTTACGGAGCCTTCTCTTCTATATTGTTTCCACATAACGAGCATTTTGCGCTGCTCTTTTCCAATGTGAAAGCAGAATGTGTGAAAGCATACAGCATGATGCGGGGTGTGTCTGTAGACATCTCTAGACTGGAGCTATTCCAGTCTAGGGCCCAGTACGTGAACTCGCCATACAGGATAGAGGACATCAGACTCCAGAGAAAATGTGCTCGAGTCCGAGTCCAAGTCGGAGCATCAATGTATGAGACGAGTCCGAGTCATCGTGGGGGGGGAATTCACGAGTCCAAGTCCGAGTCGCGTCAATCAGTGCGTGAGTCCGAGTCGAGTCACGAGTCCCGAAAATCGGCACTCAAGTCCGACTCGAGTCCGAGTCCAGGACTCGAGTACTCCATCTCTGCTATAATTATCATATAAAGATGTGCCTTTACCTCACTGGTTGTAGAAAAAGCTTCTTATATTCGTTAGCATAGCTAGTGTTATGGAAATCTGAGACCCAATACTGTGGAGACTGGTTATTTATTTGAAGCTTCAAATACAAAAACGCAATACAGAGTCACAGGTCATTCAGAGTATAGGATAGTCTGCGTGAGTGTGTGCAGTACAATATAGTAGCAAAGCTTCTATACAAGAAGGAGTGGGAAGTTCAGAAATCTGTCTTCACACAGTCACATATTGTTATTAGACACCTGTCCTTGAGCTGTAGATAGCATAACGATTCTCAGAGTAGGGAAGTTCTTGTGTGACTTTGTGCGAGTCTCAACGTAGTCTGCCAAATCAGCTCTGTGGCCTTGAAGCGTGTGGGAATAAACCCACAGTAGAGTATGAGAAGAAAACAGCATATCTCAGGAAATGATATAGGTGTTTTACAATGTTTTGAGAAGCATTTGGTTTAAGCATATAAGGATATAATAAAAATGTCCACTACATTCTCCCCTTTTGATCATACTTGATCAATAAAAACCCAAATGACAGGATAGACTGATATAACACATCAATGAATACACTCCATCGCTGGTTTAAGTAAACACATCACAAATATATCATAGAAAACTGGCTGTTTTTGTGGAGGACAGACTCCAATATAATGTAGGCATAACAGCCCGTCTACACTACAGCGTCGAGAGCGTCAAAAGCTCCAAGCTGCTCCAATCTGCCCATTCACTTTCAATGGGGTGACGTCACGTAGCCGCGCTTTTTCCCTGAACTGAATTGTGGGTTCAACTTCTGGTCGCCTGGGACGCCTGAGTAGCCAGCGCCAGCCAATCAAATCCCGTTTCCCAAAATCTGACAGCTGAAGCGCTAGCCAATCAAACCGCGTCTAAGCTGGGAGAGATATCCCGCCGTTCATTTCTATATTTCAAAAAAAGTCGGAGGAGAAACTAACTATCGCCGTAGCAAATCACCCGGTTTTGTATGACCAGACCCTCTTCACCTACCGGGATACAAACCGGAGGAAACAGGCATGGAGGGAGGTGGCAGAGACAGTGGGGGAAACTGGTAGGTTTTCGCCTGTTTGGGGAGTTTATATATATATTGCTCGCATAAAATCCCCGGGGGTTTTTGCTTTGTATGTCGGGGGCGGGAGATTCATGTGATTGGTTGTTGGTCATGTTGCTTGAATAAAAACTTGATAGAGCTTGTCGCCGCACAACCAAACGTAATCTTGTGGCGTGCTAAACCAAGCATCACTGGGCCACGCCAGTTGGAGGGAAATATGGTTAACATCAGGGAATGCTACGTTAGAAAGGATTATTCCAGGGGCACTGAATATGCGACAATACAAGATATTGTAAGCACCGTAACTGCACGTGTTCCGTAGGATACAAGTACAACCAGTAGCAGTGCCTAGGAAAAAATAAGGTGGTGTAAGAGACGTTGTGTGGTATACTCTCTGGATAGAGAGGCTGTGTTTCATCCCTCTCAAATGACTGGGGTGCACATGGCTGACGGGTTGGTACTTTGCGTATGTGGTATCAAATGTAGATGCACGCAAAGGGGAGTTAGACCGATTACTACATGGTGGGGGAAGCGACCTAGCATAACGACACTCGGTTACGCGGTCTTCACCCTTGATGGGCCTTGTCAGAGCCATAAACGCGCAGAGGTGTTCAACCTGGGTCAGAGAGCGCGGACGAACTGGCACGGACATTGATGAGTCCTGGGGGAAAAGGGTGCATGCATAACATAACCCATTTTGTCCTGCGGCCTGTAAGAATGATCTCAGAGTGTGCCACCAGACGTTACCGGTGATCCCATTACTGGTCTGACCCACATCAATGTTGCTATGGTCGTTATTGCCTATGTATAGGTTACGTGTTAGAAATGTAGATCTACCTATGGATGTCAACAGTTGCGTCAAAGGCTGCTTTCTCTCTGGTTCGGGGGTCTGAGTTTTGGGCGTGATGTCTATGTAAAATGTGCCACACGGGTTGGAGCCGGATACATACATACAGACAACATAATAACCCCTGTCTGATATCTGGGCAGCCTGTAGTTGCAACAGGATAACGGGGTTCAATGTATTGACCTTGGAGATAAACAATCTCCCTTTGATGTTTGCGGTGGTGGCGAAGTCGATAGGGACTTGGCTTGGCAACTGGAAGGTCACCAGTTCAATTCCCGGCAAGACCAAGTGCTACCGAGGTGTCCCTGAGCAAGGCACCGTTCCCCACACTGCTCCCCGGGCGCCGTTCGAAATGGCAGCACACTGCTCCTAACATTAGGATTAATCCCCACGAGGGATTAATAAAAGTCCATCTTTTGTCGTCCCATAGGGTATAACCCCAATTGGCATACGCGGTGGTCCATAAAACAAAAGCCCAGCCCCCCGAGCAGTGAGTGGCGGTGTGACTGTCACTCTCGACATAGCATATGTAGGCATCTGCCCACCCCAGTTTCTTAGGGTCGGGGCAATACATGTAGTCACACGGGTTTAACTGCACTGTGCTATCTTCTCCATCCCTTAGAGTAATATTACCAATCCCTGTCTTGACCAGCCCCTCTGCCCATGTGGTTCGCCCTGCTTTCGCCCTGGGGTACCTCTTAGATACCTCGATTTTGGCTGACATGCTGTGTGCTGACCATGGATACATAACATATAGGACTAGTCCTAACACAACTATCATGGCAAGTACGCAGAGGAACCATTCTATGATTGTCCAGGCTCTCCAGTAGTATTCACATTGCTCACGGTTGCGTTGTCGTCTCTCCAGGCGAGCCCTCATCACGAGGTGGGAATGCTCCATGGGGTGTGTGTGTGTATTCTCTTGGTCAATTTTGTGACACGGACAGTCAGACTCCGCACACCGATAACACAAACAAGGAACCAGAGAGCATATGGAACCGCTCAGCTGGCACTCGCTCGTGACACCTTGTGTGTAGTGTGTTTTGGTGTATGTAGTGCAAGTGTGGTGCTGGTGGTGACTTGGACACGTCACTTGTTGTCGTCTACTTCTTCCGTTGGTGACTAGGACACGTCACTTGTTGTCATCTTCCGTTGGTGACTAGGACACGTCACTTGTTGTCGTCTGCTTCTACCGTTTCTCCTTTCCTGTGACTACGACCTTGCAGTGGCTGGCGTGGACACACGTAGCTCTCTCTGCGACCTTGACCGCTGTCTGGTTGACGAGAAGCACCTGGTAGGAACCTTGCCAATGATTGGATTTCCAGCTCTTTCTCCGGAAATCCTTGACCAGCACGAAGTCGCCGGGTTGGAGATGGTGAAGTGGACCAGTGGCAGGGGTAGGCAAGGCTGCTGCTACCTGACGTCGGATGTCTGCTAAAGTGGATGATAGGTTAACACAATATGACAACATAGCATCCTCACACAAAGTTGTGGAGGGAAGAGGACATCCTGGAGCCTTGAGTCCAATCTGTGGAGGAGCCCCAAAAAGGATTTCAAATGGGCTGAGTTGACTCTGTGTTATTTTTCCGCATCCTCATGTACATCAGCACAATGGGCAGAGCTTGTGTCCATGACAGACCTGTGTCTGCACAGCATTTTGCTAGTTTGTTTTTTATTGTGCCGTTCTCTCTTTCCACCCCACCCCCACTCTATGGATGATAAGCACAATGCTTTCTGATGTCCATGCCCATGTATTCTCCTATCTGCGTAATGGCCTCATTAGCTAAATGTGAACCGTTGTCACTAGAAATGTTGTCTGGTAGTCCCCATCTAGGAATGATTTCCCTCAGTAGTGCCTTTGCCACAGGATTTGCTGTCTGTGCTTTTACTGGGAAAGCTTCAACTCATTTGGACCACATGTCGACCACCACCAGACAGTGCTTCTTACCCTCTGATGGGCTAAGCTCAATGAAATCCAGCATTAGGTGCTCAAATGGCCTGGTGGGAGGTGGATGTGCTCCGGGTCCTGTAACCTTTACTGGTCTACCAGAATATTGCATAATGCAGATTAGGCATGCTTCACAGTGCTTTTGAGCTGTTACTGTGAACCCCCTTGTGAACCACTCCTGATTTATAGCCTCTAACATCCCTCCTTTTGACACATGATCCAACCCATGTGTCAACTTAGCGAAATGAGGGAAGAAATGTCTTGGGAAACATGGATTGGAATTTGGACCAACCCAGATGTCGGACATTGGGTCAAAAACAGCCCCAGCAGCCTTCCATTGAGCTTTCTCAACTGGTGTAGCTAGCTGCTGCATGGAAGTCAGTGATGACATTTTGTCAGTGAAGGAGGAGACAGGGATTTTAACAAATGAGTGTGCGTGAGGTGCGAGAGGAATCAGAGCAGCTGCCTTTGCGGCTGAGTCTAGGGAAACTGGGTCTGTAGTGCTTGCGTGTGCGGCACATTTACAGATTACAACTTCAGATGGGAGCAGAATGGCGTCTAGTAAGCCTGCAACCAGTACATGGTTAAGTACTGGTTTGCCATCAGATTTCAGAAATTGTCTACACTTCCAAATAGCCCCAAAATCGTGTACTACCCCAAAAGCATAGCGTGAGTCAGTGTAAATAGTCACGGTTTTGCCTTCTGCAGACGTGCAGGCTTCAGTTAGTGCGATGAGCTCTGCTGCCTGTGCTGAGAGGTGACATGGAAGTGGTCCAGAACGGAGTACAGCAGAATCTGAAACAACAGAAAGATCCACCCGATTAGTGCCCCCTTGGTCGCGAGAGGCAGACCCATCAACATACAGAATGAGGTCAGCGTTGGTTTGAGAAACGTCTTTTAAGTCCGGTCTAGGTGTGCACACAATGGAAAGTTCTGCAACACAGTCGTGTTCGTCACGGTCTTCAGGCAAAGGCATAAGAGACGCTGGATTCAGAGTGTTACATCGCTTGACATAAACATTAAGCATGTCTAACAGGCATGTGTGATACCTAAGGCTGCGGCCACACGAGGACGAATTTGGTCGTTTGCGTTACTGTTTAGTGTCATATAGACCGTTCGGCCACACGAGGACGACCGAATACGGCACTAAACGACTGAGGAAACGATAACGGGTCCCAAGGTGGATAGAAAGGCATACGCAACTCTCTGGGGGGTCAAACGGCTCTGTGTGTGCGCCCTATCCGAACATTGATTGCGCAATAGCCCCGCCTCTCCCCACCTCTTCTGCTCACCTCCGCTTACCCCGCGCCATTGCTGAAGTGTTTCACCACAAACAACAACAACAATGGCGGATCGCAGAGTTGCTATCGTGCTCCGGACGCTATTGACCATGCTACAGTTGTTTGTGCAACATCTACAGCAAGAATGATGAGGCAAAAGCCCCGCCTCTCCCCGCCTCTGCTGCTCACCCCCGCGTCAAATTAAACTGCACCCTGAATTCAGATTATTTATCTTTCTCTCGCGAGTGAAGTCTAATCTGACAGGACGGAGACACGCAGCTCTGCTCACCTGCAGCTCCTCCCGCTGCAGCAACACACACACTTCAAGTCAGATCACCACCCATAGCTATTTTAATTACCTCTCAAACTCCTAAACTAGTTATAAATATGTTTATTTTTACTGTCGGCCGGGTCACTCATTACTGGATCAGCTGCTGCATGAGACAGACACCAAAAGAGAGGCTCCGTGTATTTTATTATTATAATATAGAGTCGTTATTCATTTGTTTTAAAGCTCAATAAATAACAAAGAAGACCTTTGACCGGCACTTTTATAATTGTGTCCGGAAGATTTAAACTTTAATACACGTTGACTGGCGAAAAATGCTGCCCGGTTCCCTGCCCCCACCGCGGAGAATAAACAAAAGGGCAACCATGACAACGATGCTTCTTCGTTGCTTTTGTGGAGGAAGTTACTGTTAAGCTCAAAGAGCGCTTACAGGCTGAACCCTCAATACAAGCACGGAAGAGAGGAGACGTGAGTATGGAAGTAAAATGATTTATTTCCAATTCAAAACTCACACCATACTGCTGGGGAATTACTAATCCGGATCTGGGAATTACTAGGGGGGAGAGTGGAGGTCCGTAGTTGATGATCCGGAGGATGTCGGAGAGAGCAGGCTGGAGCCGAGGTTCGGAGCAGCGAAACACGGGTGAGATGAGCCGGGGAGTCAGAGTTCAATAGAGTGAGCAGGCTGGAGCTGGTAGTGATGATAATCCGAGGTTTGCTGACGAGGTGGTGTTGGTTGGACGTGGCAGGCAGAGTAGTTGACGGATTCTGGGCAGAGAAATACAGGTTTTAGTATAAAACTTTGACTTGGAAACTAGGTTTAGTTTTCTAGAAATCACTACGTGTTACCAGTGTATCTTTCACGACGAACTGGTGAATACTGGATGAGGAAGCCGGGTATTTAAGCAGGTGTGGGTGAGTGGATAATCAGGAATATGAGTAGCAGCTGCGGAGGTGAATTGAAGGGAACTGACAGTAGGTCAGCCACGCCCAGCCAGGAAGACAGACAGATACAAACAAACATGAAACAAAAAGAGAAGCAGAAGAAGGTAAAACTGCACATCCTTACAGTTACAGCGCCACGTACAGGCTTCTGCATATGTACTGCAGCTTCTCCAGCGGTTGGAGCTAAACGGAGCGGTCTCGTGTGGGCAGACACTATCCGGTGAATATTGCATGTGGACAGAAGCTTGTTTGCGATTGCGTTTGCGTTAATCCTATGCGTTTAGCCGTTTTCGTCCTCGTGTGGCCGCAGCCTAAGGTAACGTGCAGCAGAGAGTTGTGATGTTCTCTATTCAAGGAGGATGAGTGAAACAGCATGTGGAACTAACAGGGTCAAAGGTGCATATCCCATAATGTCACGTGAGGAGTTGAGCGCTTTCTCAGCAGCAGCCACTGCACATAGACATTTAGGCAGGCCAGCAGCTACATGATCTAGTTTGGAGGAAAAATAGGCAACAGGCCTCTGTTTTCCTCCATGATCTTGCAGTAGAACTGAGGTCATACACCCATGTCGTTCATCCACTGCCTGAGTGAAAGGTTTAGTGTGATCAGGTAGACTTAGAGTCAGTAGGGATTGGAGAGCCAGCTTCATATTAATGTAGGCTTCGCCGGCTTCGGGTGTCCATATCAGATGATCTGTAGGTTTCAAACCAGTGACGTGCGTGATAGTACGCAGTGGCAACTCGATTGGAGAATAGTTTGAATCTGTTGCTTAGTGACAGGTTTTGGCAGAGCAGCCAATGATGCAATACGCTTATCTGGAAGCGTTTTCCCCTCTCCTGAAATGACATGACCCAAAAATGTAACTGTTCTTTGTACATATTGGAGTTTTGACAAACTGGCCTTTTGGCCCTCGGCTGCGAGGTGCATTAACAAAGCAATAGTATCAGCCTCACACTGTTCTGCTGTGGGTGCGGAAATCATGAGGTCATCAACATACTGGATGAGAGCCGTGCCTTTAGAAACTTGTAGAGAGGCCAAACTTGTACACAATGCCTGGTTGTACACAGTAGGAGATTCACAGTAGCCTTGACACAAACGTGTGAATGAGTAAGGTTTACCCATCATATTCAAATGCAAACCAGAATTGGCTGTCTTTGTGTACAGGGACACTGAAAAATGCATTTGAGAGGTCGATGAAAGTAAAAAATTCTGCAGAGGCTGGAACTTGGGAAAGAATCAGATAAGGATTTGGGACGAGCGGTGCACGGGCATGCACTGCTGCATTTACAGCTCGTAAATCCTGGACAAATCTCCACTTGTCAGGAGGCTTGTCTCTGATCTTTTTGACAGGAAACACTGGAGTGCGTACCGGGGAATCGTTACACGGAATAATGACCCCTTGTTTAAGCAGAGCGGTAAACACTGGCCGAATGCCATCAACAGCTTCACGTTTCAATGGGTACTGGGGTTGATTTGGACGGAACGTGGACTTAGGAGTGATTACCACAGGCTCCGCAGAGCGGATTAAACCTACGTCATATTTGTGAGCTGCCCAAAGTGTTTGAGGCACTGTTTGAGGCACTGTTTTTAGCATGTCAGGGAGCTCAGAAATATGACTGAAAAATTAGAACTCCGGGCCAGATGGGCCAGTAACGGGGTTAACATAGTCATCATTGCCTGTGAGAGTCAGAGAACTCAGTACATGAACTGAGCAGTCAATGCTGTACTTAAACACGTCATGTGATGGGGAATAGTCAATCAACGGGTCGTCTGTGCTAGTCCAATCAGTAATAGATTCCCAGTCTTTAACGATTGGACCCCAATCTCTCCATCTATCAGTGGGCCCCCTGGCTGGTGAAATGTGTGGGACCGCCCCTGGGATTTGATATAGCTTGTGTTGTGTGGGTGTGAGTTCAATAAAGATAGCGCTAAATAGTGAATTCCAATACATTTTAAGCATGATCTCATCATTCAAACATTCCAGCAGAAAACTGTCATCATAGTATTTACATGGTTCCTCAACCACGTTAGCCATGCAATGCAAATGAGACGTTTCCATGAACACAGCAGGTGGAAAAACACGTTGATGAGTCAAACGAAACAATTCCTGAGAATCAGCATATGCCAACATCATCCATTGGTACACATTCAGCAGTTCTTTATCATCAAATGTGGGGTTTTGAACCATCAATGGAGTTGGTCGTCGGACTTTGAGTCCCTCATTTGTGGAATGAGGTCTAAGCCGAACCCGAGAATCAGATCTCTGCCCAGTAAATGTATTGGGCAGACAGATGATAAAAGAAAACTGTGTTTGACTGATGTAGGAAATGGATGACTGTCATCACCGTTATCTTTACACTGAAGTGGTATGGAAAACTTCTCCTTCACAGTTACCCCAGCTGCTCCTATTGAGTGAATACATCTTCTACTAAATTTGCAATCTGGCAGATCTGCCCTTTTTACCCCAGAGTGAGTAGCCCCCGAATCAACCAGAAATGTAACATTAACACCCATGATAGCTAAAGTCAGTGTGGGAAATTTCTTAAATGCTGCTTCACTGTCATATTTCAAATATGTACCCTTTTTAATTACAGACATTTTCTCTAAATCTTCCAATTTCTCAATAGCCTGCATGATGTGTGTGTGTGTGTGTGTGTCTTTGTCACTTTGTGGTTAGATGATGCAGGCATGGGTTCTGTCTCCCCCGACCGAATACCTTCCTCCCCCACTCGCTCCTTCGACTGTCAGTTTGAAGAATTGTCTTTGTTACGGTCCAATTTATCCGATCGAAAGTTCTTTTTCTGCTTCTCGTGTGGGCATTCAGCGATCCGATAACCCGTCTCTCCGCAGTTAAAACAGCGATTGGTTCGGCCTCCTCCTCGTCCTCTGCCTTTTCCTCCACGGTCTCGGAGACCTCCTTCTCCTCCTCGGTTCCCTCTACCCTGGCTATCACCTTGGCCTTGGTTTGACCAGGCGGTTGTAACAGCCTCGACCATGGTCAGCTGGGCCTTGTCTTTGCGGTCGCGGCGTTTCTTTTCCTCACTGGCTTTTTCTTCTGAGAGGCGTTTCTCGGCATGCACGGCATGTCGGCGAATTTCTTCCAGCCGGGCCCCGTCCATTACGCCAATGCAGGAGTTTCGCACCAATGCAGAAATAGCCGGGGATAGGCCATTGAGGAAAGCGTTGCTGAGGTGTGTCTCCCAGACTCCCAATACTGCTTGTTCCCCGGCCTCTTGTTTGATAATGCCGCTGTTCTCGATAAACACTTGTTCTAAGCGGTGGTAATAGTCATTTACTGTTTCCTCCGGGTTCTGCTTGCATGCATAGATTATTGACATGTCGACTTTGGCGGGGAACTTTGTAGTTATTGTGGTGTCGAGGTTGGCCAAAGCATCGCGGTAGGTAGTGTTCAGGGCATGCTCCTACTCGGTATTTCTCATGTGCTGTTGACCTCCCAGTAGTCCGGTGAAGTGGCTGACGTGTGTCGGACCCATTCTCAGAGTCAACAATTTCTTTATCTCCGGCATGGTGGGGGAGAATTGTCTACAGAACATGAGGAGTGCTGCAGCGAATTTAGCACCTCCTAACTCAACATCTGGGAGGTGATCTCTTGATATCTCCTTCATCTCTGCTATGGTCTTTTCCAGTCTTGCTTCTTCTTCTTCATTTTCTTTTCTCTGTCTCTCTTCGTCTCTGCTCACTCTCTGTTTGTCTTGCTCTGCAGCTGCTCCGACGGCGGCTGGTATGTTGACCTCTGGTTCATCAGCAGCAGCCCCTCCAGCAGCCTCCTCAGTGGGTGGCGGAACTGGGGGGAGAGCGGAGAATGGAAACCCAAAGTCGAGGAGAGGGTCCCGCACGCCTGGAAACAGAGGATAAAGAGACGTGTGTTGTTTATATTGGAGTGGTGACATGAAACCCTT
Source organism: Champsocephalus esox (assembly GCA_036324585.1). Classification (NCBI taxonomy): domain Eukaryota; kingdom Metazoa; phylum Chordata; class Actinopteri; order Perciformes; family Channichthyidae; genus Champsocephalus; species Champsocephalus esox. The sequence continues at coordinate 831,346 of CM070481.1, read as the reverse complement.
TTTCTCTTTCTCATCACCCTCATCGTCAGCCTGTATCTTTTTTATTGCCGCGGCCAATTGCCTTCTTTAACGGCACTCTGCTTCATCCTCCCAGTATTTTAAACACTTTCTGTGAGTGTCCAGCTCCTCTAGGTCTCTTTTTTTAATTGTATTCGTACTCTTCATCCCATCTTCACATTCTTGTAATTTATTCTTTAGGTTTGTGATTTTTTCTTACTAAAAGAACCTCCCTTTGGAAATCCGAACATTTCCGTCCATATATTTAATTTAGACAAACTGTTTTCACCATGTTTTCCTCGCATGACATCCACAATCGGACCCTCAGGGGGGTGTACAAACCCCCTACCCTGCTTTGCTCCCATAACAAAGTATTTAAAGTGTTACCTAAACACCCCGTGTTACCAAAATACTATTTTTTTCTCACCCGTTGGTGATATGATATTTGTTTCTCAGTACAAATCACACAAATTTCATTTCATTTCAAACATTTATTTAACCAGATTGATCCCATTGAGATCATAGATCTCTTTTTCAAGGGAGACCTGCAGCATATAGGTTCCACATGAAACATAAAACAATAAAGGACATTATACATGATATTTATAGGATACATAGTTTATAGACATTTACAAGTGCCCATTGTATCAGCAAGCATTTCATTTACCCTAGCTTTAAAAACATGCAGAGGAATGAGATGCTCAGTTTCAATTCTTGCTGAAGATTGTTCCAAGCAAGTGGAGCTGCGCACATAAAAGCTGTCTTACCTGAGACAGTCCTTGCTCTCGGCACATCGAACAAGACCACATCATGTGACCTCAGACAATAGCTGCTTGCAACTCTCTGTGTTATCAGAGAGCAGATATAATACGGGAGTTTACCCAACAAAGCTTTATCGATAAACGTGTACCAATGACTGAGCCTCCGTACAGAGAGAGATGGTAAACCTGCCTTGGTATACAGTGTACAGTGATGTGTAAGCGCTTTACAATTTGTGACAAATCTCAGAGCACTGTGATACGCAGCATCCAATTTGCTCAGGTAATTGGCCGGTGCATTCATATACAACAAATCACCATAGTCCAGCACAGGTCAAAGGCCACAGAGCCTTTTCCTGGCCTCAAGCGAGAAGCAGGACTTGTTCCTGGAGAAGAAACCTAGCCTAACCCTCAGTTTTTTAAGCAGGTTATTGACATGAAGTTCAAAAGAGAGACAATCATCAAGCCAGATACCAAGGTATTTATAACAGGCAACAACTTCAAGTTTTGTTCCTTGCGTAGTTACAATATCTAAAACAGGCTCTGGTGTATTTTTTGCTTTTGAAAAGAACATTACCTTGGTTTTATCCACATTTAAAAGAAGCTTTAATTCAGAGAGCTAAGTCTGAATAGTGTTAAGAACAGCCTGTAATTTAACAACAGCCTCTTTAATGGAGGTACCTGCACAATACATCACAGTATCATCCGCATAAAAATGTAAAGTAGCTTCATCCACATTATCACCTACGCTGTTAATATATATATGGAGAATAAAAGTGGTCCTAAAACAGAACCTTGTGGTACACCATTAGAAATGTTTAACCACTCAGAAGACAGTCCATCAAAATGAACACATTGGGACCTTTCCCAATGTGTTCACAAACCACCCACTGCAAGGCTGGATTTGCCAATACTGAGTAGCCTCTGCTTTAAAATGTGATGATCAACGGTGTCAAACGCTTTGGAAAGGTCAATAAACAGAGCTGCACAACTCTGCTTCTTATCTAAAATACTAGTAATGTCATTCACCACTTTCATTGTCGCAGTGATGGTGCTGTGTTTCTTTCTGAATCCTGACTGATGTTTAGACAGGATATCATTTATATATAAAAACTCCTTTACTTGTTCACTCACAAGTCGTTCGAGCACCTTAGCCAGAACTTACAATTTAGAGATTGGCCTAGGCACGGAGGTAGCTCATTTGGGATATCACCAGTGGAAATCAATTTTATGGCTTTCCAACATTTCCTAGGATTATTCAGGTTTTCTGTGGTAACTGACAAATAGTACTTTGATTTAGAACTTTTTATTTGAGATGTGAAGCTATTTCTTAGCTGCCATTCTACCTATGAATAAGCCCAAACATTATTTCTCTCATGAAGGAGACCGGACAGCTCAGCAGAAAACCAGAGATTGTTTCGTCCCTTCACTCCAAATGTACGCAGAGGTGCATGTCTATCTATAATTTTCATAAAACCAAGATAAAAATAAGACCATGCAGTTTCTACATCAGCACACAGATTGATTCTACCCCAATCAAAATCAAACAGATCATGTAAAAAACCCTGCTCCACAAAGTGTTTTTGTCTCTCTTTGTGATGACACGTGGTTTAACCTTTTGGACCTTAGTGTCCCTAATGGTGGCTACAACACAGTGGTCACTCACATCATTAGCAAATACTCCCACAGATGAGTATTTATGTGGAACATTTGTTAAAATTAGATCAATTAAGGAGGATTTATTTGGGGACTTAATATTTGGGCGAGTAGGACTGTCAATAATCTGGGTAAAATTCAAAGAGGTACACAGGTTTTTAAAATCCTCTGACACAGAAGTCAACCAGTCCCAATTAAAATCACCAAGCAGCACTATTCCCTCGTAGGAAAGTTGTGATAACATTTTTGCCAATGACGATAAAGAGTCCTTGACAGCCGAAGGGGCCCTGTAGCAGCCCACCACCATGAGCTGTTGACCCTTTGTTACCTCAATATTCACGGCTACAAATTCTAGCTGTTTACTAACAGATTTGGAAACCATATTAGTTACACAAAACTTATTTTTCACATAAATGGCAACGCCACCACCTTTTTTAGGCCGGTCAGTACGATATACACTGTAACCATTTATGTAAATGTCAGAGGCCAAAATGGATTTATCTATCCACGTTTCTGATAAGACAATGACATCAGCATCAGTTGAACTCGCCCAAATACGGACAAAATCTAATTTAGGTAACAGATTACGCACATTTAAATGAATTAAACCTAGCCCAGATCTAGATATAAAATCAGCAGGAGTAGCTATTTGACTAATACTGCTAGGTGGACCTCGATTTGGCTGTACATTTCCTGATAGTAACAACAATAAAAATACTAAGCACCTTTTCCTCTTAATCAACACACATACATTGTCAGCTGTTCTAGAGTCACCAGCAAACTTCGCGAAAGTGAGATTAGAGTTTAAAAAACAATTCTGAAGGACCATCGTGGCAGGCATGTGAGAAAGACAAACATTTTCCGAAATGAAAGTCTGCGACAGTGCAGCCAACAAAGACTGATCGTATTCCCAAATCACGACGGATATCCCAAATATCCTACTTTCAAGCAGTCCCTCTCATAAATGTCATGGAGTTTAGTTACGTTTAACTTTAAACAATTTAGACACTGTACATCTCACCGAGTATTGAAAGCCTTTTGAGTTCGTTGGATCTCGTGAAGTCAATCGGTTCCACCCCGGCGCTGGTCCTCTCGTCCCGTACGGTTTCCGTTGAGGTAGAGGAGAATCCGAGGATCCTGGAGCGACCACCAGCCGACAACGCCAATTGTTATGGAAATCTGAGACCCAGTATTGTGGAGAATACAAGTCAGAGTGATCAAAACAAATAAATGGTGAAACAGACAGAGTTGTTTCTGGTTATTTATTTGAAGCTTCAAATACAAAAACGCAATACAGAGTCACAGGTCATTCAGAGTATAGGATAGTCTGCGTGAGTGTGCGCAGTACAATATAGTAGCAAAGCTTCTATACAAGAAGGAGTGGGAAGTTCAGAAATCTGTCTTCACACAGTCACATATTGTTGTTAGACACCTGTCCTTGAGCTGTAGATAGCATAACGGTTCTCAGAGTAGTGAAGTTCTTGTGTGACTTTGTGTGAGTCTCAACCTAGTCTGCCAAATCAGCTCTGTGGCCTTGAAGCGTGTGGGAATAAACCCACAGTAGAGTATGAGAACAAAACAGCATATCACAGGAAACGATAAAGGTGTTTTACAATGTTTTGAGAAGCATTTGGTTTAAGCATATAAGGATATAATAAAAATGTCCACTACACTAGCTAACCAGATGCTAATAACAACAAAGTTATTGAGTGTATGATCAATGTGACAGATCAACAGATCACCAAAGGGCTTCCACTAAAGACACAGCCACGCAAAAACAGCGGCATGTGTACGGCTCCTTATGGGTACTGCAGTTTCTGAAGTGCCGGAGCGGCGTTCTGGTGCTCTCCGGCAGAACTACACCCCTGTCAGGCGAGACATATACCACGTGATGACACGTTAGGCTTGTGTTGTGTTCAAGGACCATGACCGTTACCAGGAAAAACAGGCACTTGCTTGTTTAATTTTTTTGCGGTCTAGATTTCTTTAATTTTTTTCTTTTTTGCGTGTGTTATAAATGACCTCGAGGGCCATACCAAATGGTCTTCGCTGGCCGTATACGGCCCGGAGGTTCCCCACCCCTGATTTAGTAGAACACAATTGCAGGGCAGTTTTTCAATACGAAAGGAGTTCCAGGCTCTGGTACACTTATTTAGTACCAGCTGTATTAGGTTGCACATGAAAACCTGCCCACTATTTTCCATACCAACACTGTATTTATAACTGATAGAATTTCCTGATTTCCCCTGAGGTCTCCCAGCCTGTTTCTGCTCCCTCTTTTGCCTTCCCATATAAATGAATCCTGAAATCATCCCTGCTCCTTTTTCACAAATTCTAAATAAGTGTTGGACTTGGGTAACTTAGGGAATAAAGTGTTTAATGAAGTCAAGTGACTGTGTCACACACACACACACACACACACACACACATGCACGCAAACACGCAAAATGTAGCTTTGAACTATCACTTATCTACAAGTTACAGCGGTGACAATTTATGGATTTACCATGACACACACACACACACACGCGCGCACACACACACACACACACACACACACACACACACACACGTTGCCCTCGCCTCTGGTATGGAAAAGTAAATTCTGACTCGTGGCTTGCTAATATCTCTCTTTAGGCAAGGCAAGGCACGTTTATTTATATAGCACTTTTCAACACAAGGCAATTCAAAGTGCTTTACAAAAAATGAAAGACATTAAGCATTAAAAATGAAAAGCTAATAAAATAAACATTAAAATAAAAAAGACATGGATAAAAGTTACAGTGCAGTTTAAGATATGAATAGTTCAATTAAACATTAAAAGAAAAAGTACATGGATAAAATGTACAGTGCAGTCTAAGATATGAATAATTCAATTAAAAGCAGCGACAAAATGAAAAGTCTTCTTGCTGGATTTGAAAGTAGTCAGAGTTGCAGCGGACCTGCAGGTTTCTGGGAGTTTGTTCCAGATATTTGGAGCATAATAACTGAACGCTGCTTCTCCATGTTTAGTTCTGACTCTGGGGACAGGAAGCTGACCAGTCCCTGAAGACCTGAGAGATCTGGATGGTTCATCATTTAGCAGGAGGTCAGACATGTATTTTGGGCCTAAACCATTCAGTGCTTTATAAACCAGCAGCAGTATTTAGAAATCTATTCTTTGACACACAGGAAGCCAGTGTAAAGACTTCAGAACAGGAGTGATGTGATCCACTTTCTTAGTGTCAGTGAGGACTCGAGCAGCGGCGTTCTGAATCAGCTGCAGCTTTCTAATATATTTTTTAGTGAGACCTGTGAAGACACCATTGCAGTAGTCCAGTCTACTGAAGATAAAGGCATGGACAAGTTTCTCCAGATCCTGCTGTGACATTAGTCTTTTAATCCTAGATATATTATTTAGGTGATAGTAGGCTGATTTAGTAACTGTTTTAATGTGACTGTTGAAACTCAGGTCAGAGTCCATGACTACACCTTTACCCCCTTTATGACATCAACAGAGGAACAAACATGTTCTCGGCGGGAAGTTAATTACTCCTTACAGTCAGGGTCTAATAAAAAGACAGGCCGATATGGTGTGACACCTGAAGCCATTATCCCCCACACTCGCTAACAGCCACACACACATGTGCTGCATGAGCGGGTAAATTAAATGACAGTGTGTTTAGTCACTGTCCAGGAGGTCTCTGTCACCTCTGCAATAACACTTTCCCAGGGGTGTCAACTGAATTCATTAAAAAAGTACACAAATACACACACATGAGCACACACACACATGCACACACACTCTCACTCTCACACACACACACACACACACACACACACACACACACACACTCACACACATCCTCTCCTATTTATTCTACAGAAACACAGCTGAAGAGCTGATCCAAACGCTGTTAAGAAAATTAAAACCACCAGCCCCAAGTGTGTGTTTCTGTGTTGATGTAGGAGAACCTAATTAAATGTGCTAGCATCAAGTGTGTGTGTGTGTGTGTGTGTGTGTGTGTTTCTGTGTGTGTGTGTGTGTGTGTGTATATGTTGGAAAACCAGCAATTACCAGAATTACATTAAATGACTACATGATAAAACTAAAGTGATGTGTGTTAAAGCAACATGATAAATGTGTTTTCCTACTGGCTACAAGTCAGGGTGACTCTTTGCGTCCCTGCTTCGCTCCCTTGTATCTTTTTCTTGCGTCTTAATCCCTCCCATCAGGGATTCATGGAGAGATGCAAAAGGAGAGGAAGCAAGGAAATGTGTAACAATGAGACGACCTTTCCTCAGAGCATCACACCAAGCGACTTCCGTTTGTGATGACAGCGTCACGGTGGGCTGGTGTTTCCTCGGTTATCGCTCCTCAGAGATCGCTCCTCCATCCTCGCTGCTCCGGGCTCAAATAGGAGCCATGGGACGCTCCAGTTTAAGGTACTCCAGACAGCTTGTTTTTCATGATATATGATTCTCTAGATTGGTTTATGCCTAAATGGGTAACATTTGGTTATATGATATTTAAATAAATAGTTTGTGTAAATTAAAATATATTAATAATTAATTAATTAATTAATTAATAATATTCACTTTATTAAATTCGGCCCTCTTTGATAACATTTGGACACACCAGGTTTAGAGCAATATCAAAAATACCGCATTTGCCTCAAGGGGCTTTACAGTGTGTACAGCATATGACAAAATCTGTCCTTAGACCCTCACAGCATCAAAGGAAAATCTCCCCCAAATACCACACGCATTAACCAAAAGAAACAAGAGAATAAGTGGAAGACGCATATCCCCCCGTATTCCACCGGGTCTGTCTGCGTCGTGTTATGCCTAGATTCCACCGGGTCCGTCTGCGTCGTGTTACGGCCACGTTACGGCCACGTTACGGCCACGTTACGGACATGTTACGGCCACGTTACGGCCATGTTACGGCTGCGCCGCGGCGTCTGCACAAATCGCGGCCACTCTAGTCAATGGGTGCTATTCCACCAGACGTGCAGTGTTAAGGCTCAGGGCTCCGCTGGGTTCCGCTCAAAATAGCGACGGCAGGAAGTGGACCGGTCAGAGCATCCGGCCCATCCCAAAAATAAACTAATTTTGCAGACCCTATCCCTCCGTAGTCTTTCAAGTAGGAGGAGAAATGCCAGCGTTCTCCTTCGGTTTATAATTATATAAATATAGAATATAGTATTTTAGTGGGGGTTTTTTACCACTAAAATACAGCAACACATCTTTGATTCATGTCGTTTATAACTGGAATATTACAATTATTATTAACTTTGTCTGCACAAAGTAGCCTGTCCAGGAAATATGCCCAAATCAACAAAAACTGCGAGCCGGCAGGCAAGACGCTCCGCTTCTGAAACGTCCCCGGTAGGATATGACGCCGGAGGAGGCCTGACCAAAACCGCGGCGCAGCCGTGACGTGACGCAGATGGACCCAGTGGAATCGAGGGGTTACGGCCGGGTGTTACGGCCAAGCGCCTTTTCCCTCAACAATTTCCTTTTCCGAGGGCCACTCTCAAACTTTTTCTTCTTCGACATTTTCTACTAAACAACCTTCATCTGTCACTTAATCACTCGCAATTTGAAAAAGTCACATGTGAAACATATTCTCATTCTGATTGGCTGTTAAGTGGTGCCCACGGACTGTTATGGAGTCATCATTTTTGGAAACAATCTCTGTAATAGATCTGATTGATTAGCGGAGCAAATTATCAAAATAGTATGGAGGGAAGATATTTTCATTTGGATTACTGGTCTGGGGGAAGCTCACGAGTGTGTGTGTGTATGTGTGTATACGTGTGTGTTTGTGTATTTTTGCATTTGTGTGTATTGTGTTTGTTTCCAGGGGAAAACACTCACAAGAAACACCGGCTGTTGTTAGGCCTGCTGTGACGTTAAGATACTCCGTTCTCCGCTTGTAATTATGCCGTTACAAGCTTCAAAGTTGTATTTATCATCTGAATTTGCCGAAACAAGTTTAATATTCTGAAAGCCAAGACTTTGTTTATTGGAAATCAGATGAAAACAAACTGTAACAGACCCTGCCGTGATATATATGATTACTATACGCCTTACATTCGTACTTTCAGCCCGAGGGAGGGGAAGCGGCACTGTGGAACAGCAGGGTGGCGAGGGAGAGCTGTCTTCTTCCCTTTTCAAGCTTCAAAAATGTATTTATCGTGATTTTGGAAATGCAAGTTTCATATTCTGAAAGCCAAGAATTTGTTTATTTAAAAAAAAATTAAAACACCCGAAATAAAAAAATGTAAATACATTTTTTTTTGTTTTTTTTTGTATTGGCTCATGATAGGCCCCCGATCTCCGTAGGCCCCTGGGCTTCAGCCCAGGTCAGCCCGTACATTAGGATGGCCAGCGTTACGGCTGCGCCACGGCGTTCACAGCAATCCACTGTGCGGCCACTCTACTCTATTTCTATCCACCAGGGCGTGCAATGATTTTGCCTCCTTTTTCACTGACAAAATTCAGAAAATCAGACAAGCAGTCAGTGCCTCTGCATCAGGAACAGCAAATGTGTTGTCTCTGTGTCCACTTAACATCAATTCAGACATCATGACACAATTCCATCAGATTAATGATAAAAACCTGGAGGACATTTTACAACTTCTGAAATCCTCCTCCTGCTGCCTTGATATTATTCCAACAGGATTTTTCAAAGATGTTTTGCCTTGCATGGCCTCAGATCTACTTCATATAGTAAACAAGTCTCTTCACTCAGGTATTTTTCCACAGGCCCCGAAAACTGCAGTCATTAAACCGCTCTTAAAAAAGAATAATCTAGATGCTTCAGTAATGAACAATTACAGGCCCATATCAAACCTCCCATTTCCAGGTAAAATCATTGAAAAAGTTGTTTTTCAACAGTTGAGTAATTTCTTGCATTTAAATAACTGTTTCGATGTGTTCCAGTCATGCTTTCGTCCAAACCACAGCACTGAGACTGCTCTTGTAAAGGTCTTTAATGTATGTATGTCCACTTAAACACAGACAGTGGCAGAACGTCAGTGTTAGTATTATTAGATCTCAGTGCTGCGTTTGACACTGTTGACCACAGCATATTACTAGACCGACTGGAAAACTGGGTGGGACTTTCGGAAACAGTTCTAAATTGGTTTGAATCCTACTTAAAGGATAGAAACAACTTTGTTTCTATAGGTAAATACACATCTGAGTTGACAAATATGACATATGGGGTGCCTCAAGGCTCCATCTTGGGGCCTCTTCTCTTTAACATCTACATCTACTGGCTCAGATAATGAAGAACAACAAAATAAGTTACCATAGCTATGCAGATGACACACACATTTACGTAACAATTTCACCAGGAGACTATGCTCCAATTCAAACACTGAGTAAGTTCATTGAACAAATCAATGACTGGATGTGTCAGAACTTTCTCCAATTAAACAAAGATACAAACTGAGGTAATGGTTTTTGAAGCCGAGGCAGAACGTTTAAAAGTTAGCGCTGAGCTTCAGTCTGCAATGTTCAAACCAACAGATAAAGCCAGAAATCTAGGTGTAGTCATGGACTCTGACCTGAGTTTCAACAGTCACATTACAGTTACAGTTACTAAATCAGCCTACTATCACCTAAAGACTATATCTAGGATTGAAAGACTAATGTCACAGCAGGATTTGGAAAAACTTGTCCATGCCTTTATCTTCAAAAGACTCGACTACTGCAATGGTGTCTTCACAGGTCTCACTAAAACATCTATTAGAAAGCTGCAGCTGATTCAGAGCGCCGCTTCTCGAGTCCTCACTAACACTAAGAAAGTGTATCACATCACTCCCGTTCTGAAGTCTTTACACTGGCTTCCTGTGTGTCAAATAATATATTTCCTGAATGGTTTAGGCAAAATACATTACTGACCTCCTGCTATATTATGAACCATCCAGATCTCTCAGGTATTCAGGGACTGGCCAGCTTTCTGTCCCCAGAGTCAGAACTAAACATGGAGAAGCAGCGTTCAGTTATTATGCTCCAAATATCTGGAACAAACTCCCAGAAACCTGCAGGTCCGCTGCAACTCTGACTACTTTCAAATCCAGGCTGAAGACTTTTCATTTTGTCGCTGCTTTTAATTGAACTATTCATATCTTAAACTGCACTGTAACTTTTATCCATGTATTTTTCCTTTTAATGTTTAATTGAACTATTCATATCTTAAACTGCACTGTAACTTTTATCCATGTATTTTTTATTTTAATGTTTATTTTATTAGCTTTTCTTTTTTAATGCTTAATGTCTTTCATTTTTTGTAAAGCACTTTGAATTGCCTTGCGTTGAAAAGTGTTATATCAATTGCCTTGCCTGGCCTTGCCTGGCCTTGCTGGCCTGCCTGCCTTGCCTGGCCTTGCCTGGCCTTGCCTGGCCTGCCTGGCCTTGCCTGGCCTTGCCTGGCCTTGCTGGCCTGCTGCCTTGCCTGCCTTGCCTGCCTTGCTGCTTGCCTGGCCTTGCCTGCCTTGCTTGCTGTCCTTGCCTTGCCTTGCCTTGCTCAATGGGTGTTGTTCCAGTATACGCGCCGCGTTACGGCTCAGAAGCGTCCCAGAGGTTGTGGGTACAAGAGGTGGTGGGGCTGTAGCGTGGGGGTGTAGGTGGGGCTGTAGGTGTTGGGGCTGGAGATCCAGATGTTATCCTGGAATATTCATCTGTACACGATCTCTCCTTGTCTTCTATACTAAGTGGGGAAGGATTACCCAAGCTGCTTTTTGAACTATATCAAAAGAAACAACATACCATACAAGAACCTTTTTCTTGAGATTAAGGCGAGACACCCCAGGTGAATAGGGTAATGTGTTTAACTTAAAAGGATCAGCTAAAAATGTCTCCAGTTAATTACTTACAATAAGGCAATTTTTTTTTGTATTACAAGTTTTCTGAAATAGCATGTTTAAATATGCAAATTATCCATTATCTCATTAAATATGCACATATTTTAACACATTTCAGGAATCGAAATCTGAACTTTGGATAAAGCCAGGTTAAAAATTATTGTTTCATTTTGTAGTCATATTAGTATCTAAGGGTTTTACTGAAGGGATATTGGATATGTCATTGTATCACTCCATAAATCAGAAAATACTGTCAACAGCCCTAAAATATCAATTTTCGCCATGTTTTTAGGTATACAATGTTGTATAATTCAAGCTATGAATGATATATGAACAAACCCTTCTGTAAAAGCCTTCATAATATTGATAGGAATATAACTGGAAGGTTTAGTGTATCTACGTGCTACTGAAGTTGACATTTCAAACTCAGAGTAGGAGAAAAAACACATTTTGAGAAAACGACCTTTAAAGATTGCAGTGAGACGCGAGCTAAACCCTCCTTTGTGCTAAAGACCCCTTTGTGCTATCACGATTGGTTGCTGATACAAAGGAAATGACCATATTTGGATCCGATGAGATTGTGCAGGAGAGACGGAGCTTTCCAGCGATACCTCTGATGACATGGTGCACACAGCGGTCGCGGTACTTTATGTTATGTTAGAATGCTAACTTTTGGTGAATTTAGGAGAAATCTGTGAGGGAATAATTTTGTCTTTACTCCTAGATATTTAACCTTATTGCCTGGTGACGTTAATAACCAACCAATATTCTGTTATCTCCTTTAAGGAATGTTCTCTAGCACTTAAGTGTCAGTTGTATGGCCTGTTGGGGGGGTTTACGACTATGAGAATGCTGGCTTCTAAACACCATTGACAAGTGATTGAGTATTTCTAGTTCGTGGATATCTCCTCTAGCTCCACAGATGTTTACGACTCCCCCAATATGCTGATTAAGTCTCTGTAAACTAGTTAAAATGTTTATCGAGAGATAGGCTGATCAGAATTTACATGACAACCCACCCGTGCAGTCAGAACCTCGTGCTGCTGTGACTTGTGATATGAATTCTCCGGCCGTTGACTTGTAATAAACTACCAGTGTTTGACATCAAAGCTCCAACTCTCCTCGTGTCTCCCTGAGTCCTGACTCTCCATTGCTGCAGAAGTTTCCCTTACAAAATCTACAAACGCAAATAGACAAACTATAGTAAAATAAACACTTAAATGTGTATTTTGTACGTTTTCCTTCCAAAAGCCTGAAAGAAAACATGTTATAGAATCAAAATAGCACAAAATCTCAAAATTGACCAGTACTTGAAAAACGATGTTTTTGCCTGCCGTGTCTCGCCTTTATGCAATAGGAACATATTTATGTAATTAAAAACTCTTTCAGACTTTTCTTTCATACCCTAACCATTCATGACAAATTACAAAGTTACAAAATTATATAAATACAAATATTTGCATAGTACCCAGGGGGCAAAGTCATTTTACAGACATGGAATGTTGTAAAAGGTTGTCCACCAGAAATGATATCTAGGACCTTCAAGGATCACAACCTGGGTGGACAACCCGGTGAACTAGCTACTGGAAAGCTACAGTGAGGGTCCAAACAATGCAACCCCTATATGAAAAAAGTCACAAATTCTGTCTGGATCAGATGCCATCATTCTCTTTCTGATTGAATATCTCTGTGACAGTTCATAGTAAAGACAAACTGAGCCAACCTATTGAAAGAGCAGAAAATAAGCTTTCAGGTGATGCCTTGGTTAAGCCTGTTCTCAATAAGGCCACTAGATGGCGCTGTGTCTTTTTTGTCTCTCCAAAGCAAAATCCATTTCAAGCAATGCACTTGTGGTCCTCTGGATTGTTTGCTGTGTTAAAAATGGGTAAATATACTTAAAAGATTATTTCTATATAACATATCGAAGGGTTTACATTAATATACACAAGGTTTGCTGCCGATGCTAAGTTGAATTGATTCAATGTTTACAGATTGTTCAGTTTACAGTCTGGAAAGCTAAAGGCAGCGTGATTCAAAATGGCCGCCATTTTCTTTGCAAAACCCTTTAATTGAAGGTTTTCTATGATATAGGACAAGGCAAACTAAGTTAAATTTATCTGGAAGTTGACATTAAGATAAGCTAAGATAAGATGGACTTTTATTAATCCCTCGTGGGTGAAATTGTTTCTCTGCATTTGACCCATCCTAGTGTTAGGAGCAGTGGGCTGCCATTTTGAACGGCGCCCAGGGAGCAGTGTGGGGAATGGTGCCTTGCTCAGGGACACCTCGGTAGCACTTGGGACTTGAACTGGTGACCTTCCAGTTGCCAAGCCAAGTCCCTATTGACTTTGCCACCACCGCCTAAGTTCGACATAATGTCAAATCAATACCCTTTTATTATTTGTGCAAATCAATGTCTTTGTTTTTGTGAAATAAACACAATTCCTGGTGGCAAAACATTTATTTCACATCCTCTCTTCTTAGTTATTAACTAAAAATCAACAGATATGATCAGAAGTTGAACACAAAACAATCATTCACATGGCTCAGAACTAGAAAAATGTGAATTTTTTAAGAGGAAAAGGGAGAAAAGTAACCTACACTGAATATACAGAAACCCAGAAAGCTTTTTGCTTTCTATTCATTTTCTGAGTCACAGCTGCTGTCACTGCTCTCAAGTGTGGCAGTGTGTATCCTTCTGCATTTTGTTGCCTGTCCTTGGCAACGGCACCTTATGTACAGTAGAATTGAGCTGCCTTATTCTGACAGCCACATGAGATTGTCTTGTTCATCGACACAGGCCAAGCTGGCTTTGTAGATGGTACCAGAACTATCCATTGTCCAGAGACCATCCAAATTCTGTGCATGGGGGAATTTATGGCGATGTGTGCGTTCTTTTCAGGTGCAGCAAAAATGCATTCTCTGTTAGGGGTCGTAGCATTCAGAGCGTCAATTTGTTGTTCAGGAACTTGTATGCTCTCAGTTTGCCCAGATCAGAACCCTCAAAGTGATCAGCTTTGGATGTAAATACAGTTATGGTGAGGTCTCGTGCCTGATTGAGGAGCTCATCTGTTATGTCATCGGCGGGGTTCTCACGCAACTCTTCAAGTGCAGGTATGTCCAGACTCATGCTGCTCTTGAACCATGCCCTCTTGCCAATGACATATGGATAACTAGTGGTATCTCTACCACTCAGACTGTGGATGAAGGGCATGGCACAACACTGTGAAGGTCCCAGTGCCACAACCATTTCATGTATGGGCAGGTATAAGATTTCTGTGTCATTGGCATACGACAACTCTGTCAACTCCCTCATTCTGGACACTGTAGAGAGTGTGGAGGAAGATCCTAGTGTCAGCCTCCTGCTGTGTTGATTCAAGAGCAGGAACATCCATAACATACCATGCTGTGAGCACCACAGTCTCTTCTTTGAATCCACCACCCAGGTAGAGATGAGCTGGGCCAAGACCAGGTTCCAGTTGTTCATCCGCACACCACTTCTCACAAAGGAAGCTCAGCAGGTTTGCTTTGTTAGCAGACACTGCAAAAAACTCCTTTGGATCTGGAGCTGTGTACTGCTCACTGACTTCATACACTTTCGCTGGTTTGGATCTGGCATATCTCTGTTCCTGCTCAGCTGACTTGAGGCTGGTTGTACTGTATCTGTCACAACAGAAGTGTATGATGTCAGTGCCAGGAGGCACATCAATCAGCAGCAGGTGCCTGTATCGCTCAGCGATCACTCCAAATCCTTCACCTGTGTGGAAAGACCAGTGTCGTATGGCGGACATGGCATCTACGACTACTGCTGTCTAGAGGCAGTCTTTGGGCAGATCAGGGATGCTGCTTACTTTGGTTTTCTCTTTCAAGATCTTTACAAGGCTCGCCTTGGTCCCTGTACTCATTCTGCCATCTTCCTGGAAGAGGGATGGGGGAAGGTCACGGCACTTGTGGTTGCCTATGAAGTCAACACTGTTGAGTTCTCCACCACTGCCAATGATCTGGGTCATGTTCAGAAGGGCAGTGACTTCATTGCTCTTGCAAGGTGAAGAGGTTTTCCCAGACTTCTTTGGTTTCATCCTGTTTTGTGTATGGAAGGTGTTTAGCTTTACAACACTTGTCACACTCAGGTTGTCCTTGACTGTGGGATCTGCCCACTCACCAGTAGATATATTGATCAGGGATGGTGTGGCTGTCGTGAATGGGTTGGTCTCTACTGCTGCCATGACCTTGACTACCATCTCTGCATCCCTGTTGACACGACTCCATCCAGATTCATGGTGGGGGCTGGAGGAATGGAGGTGCAGCGTAGACTTGAGCTCTGCAGAGATAGCTGCAGTGAGTGGTTTTGTGTAGACCCACTTCATCCTGGCAGCACGATTGAGTGTCATGCCATCCAGACCACTCGCCTCCTTGGCATCTGCATTATATGTCTGCTCCAGAAGCATGTCAGGAGAGACATTGTGGTTGCCATCTGCTCTCCTTCCAACAGATGCACCTGCCATCAGTGCTTCATGTGCCTCAGGGGCTGTCTCTGGCAGTTTCTTCATCTCAGACAAATACAGACGCAAAGACTGCTGCTCATATTTGTAGTGTCCTGCTGCAGTGAGGTAAGGTAGCATCCGTGCTGATTCACAGAGATCTCCTGCCCAGTAACCTTCCCGCTGGTAGTAGATGAACCTGTGGAGAATGTCTGACATCTCCAGAAAGATTGACCAGAAAACTGCAGAGATTCCTGGAAAAGTAACATCTGTTCTTGCAGGATTGATATCTGTGGACGTGACATCTGGATGATCACCAACTTCTCAGTAGCAGTGGTGTCTTTCTCAAACAACATGTTCTACTTGTGACTGCCAGTGTTGTGTTTCTCTGTCTGCTGCACATCCCTCA
The DNA here is from genome assembly GCA_036324585.1 of Champsocephalus esox. NCBI lineage: Eukaryota > Metazoa > Chordata > Actinopteri > Perciformes > Channichthyidae > Champsocephalus > Champsocephalus esox. The sequence goes on along the minus strand of CM070481.1, from coordinate 815,187 downwards.
AATGCTTGCCAGTACTAGCGCCACATGGCGTCACTGAGGATCCTGAGAGCCTGATGGTTTGGTAGTGCTCAGCTTCTCACCAAACATCTTCTTGGCAGTACCTTCCTGAAACAGACCAGCTGCAACAAGAATACCCTCTGCACCTGCATCCCTGATGATCTTGCAAACAGCCTTCATGTGTTAGGGAATAATTCTCCTGGACTCCTAGATATCTATCATTTTTGCCCTTTGATGTTTATGACCAACCCTATTGTCTGTTATCTCCCTTAAGGAAAGTGGCAGCCATATGTTGTTGTTCCCATTTTATGACCGGGCAACTCTCGGTCACAAATGGTTTATTGTTGTGAGAACGCTGGAACACTTCCTTCTCTGTGTTTGTGGACTCCAAGGTGTGAAATCTTCGAGGCCATAAGTGTCAGACGCAAGTACTTCAGTGTTCCCAGCTGTTTAGGCTATCTCCTCAAATATGTTGATTACTCTGTGAACCAGTTAAAAGGTCTAACAAGAGAGAGGCGCTTCAGAATTTACGTGGCAACTCTCCCGTGAAGTCAGAACCTCTGGCTCGTTACTTGTGATGTGAATTCTCCGGCCGAAGATCCTAATAAACCATCAGTGTTTGACATCAAAGCTCCTGCTCTCCCCGTGTCTCCTTCATGAGTCGGTGACTCCCACTGCATTGCTACACAGAGGTTTCCCCCACATCGTGTAGTTATGAGCTTGGTGAAATCCCCCCAGCAGAAGGACTACATTGCAGAACTCATCTCTGTGCTTGTCTCTGATGGCAACTGCAAGTTCATATGTAGCCTGATCTCCAGTGATAATGGTATACTTGTCTCCCAGTGCATGCGATGTCTTGATCTTGTCTTGATTCATTTCTTTTTTCAGGACAGCAGGATCAGTTAGAGATGCTGGGATGAGAGGAAGATAGCCAATGATACTGGCCGGTCTGTGTGGGTGGAGGTCTGCACAGAAGGCAGAACAGCCAGGCAGTCCTGCTTCTGCATCTGGAGGAGCATCCAGCAATTCTGAAGTTGTAACCATTCTTGCAAGATGCCACATAAGTAACAGGTCTTCAGCTGTGCCATCTGAGGAAGTATCCAGACTCTCTAGCTTCTCAATATGCTCAAGTGACCTGGACCTCTGCCTGTCTTTAGCTGAGACGTGTCACATGGGAGCAGGTAGGTCAGTAACATCTGAGAGTCTTCTTTCTGTCCGAGGTAAAAGTGGGGAGTCTGGCACCATCCTGGACCCGCACAATCTTTTGGTTTTCAATTATGATTGCAGTGGTGGCATTCAAACTCCCACCCTATACCCACAGGGTATTGCCCTATATCCTTTGCTGTATATAGGGCAAAAATGAAGGACATCATGGGTGTGTATTTCCAGCCCTTTTGCGTGCCACCTGCAGATCCACTTGGGAGAGATTTGTTTCATTTTTTGACAAAAGCATCCCTGAGTGACTTCCATCTCGCCTTGCGTTGACTGAAACAAAGATTTAGATAAATAAAATGATTTCACATATTTTCCTTTGCTTGTTTTTCCCTTCACAGATACTTGGTTTCCGGGGACTCACTGGTCATCCTAGCATTCAGCTATCGCCTAGGATGCACTACTGTGACAAACTCTGTCCATTTGGTGTGTGCAGCCATTGAGAACAAGATGATGGAGAGGTTCCTACCCAGTCCAACGGAAGAAACATGGAAGGAAGTCGCACAAGGCTTCTGGGAAAAATTGAATTTCCCAAATTGAATGGGAGCAATAGACGGAAAACATATCGTCATCCAAGCACCACCACGGTCTCGGAGTCAGTACTTCAATTACAAGAAGACCGTTTCCATAGTGCTTTTGATTCAAGTGGGGGACTTCGGAAGAACAAGTAAAGGTGGGATGTATGCCGGATCGGATTTGGGGAAAGGAATGGAGACCAGAACACTTCATGTTCCAACCAGTACCTGGTTGCTCACCTGGGTGAGATGCCATTCGTCATGGTGGGTGACGCAGCTTTCCCACTCAAGCCATACCTGATGAGACCATCCCCACCTCACGAAAGAACCTCACTCATCAAAAGAGGATTTTAAACAACAGACTTTCCAGAGCAAGGATGGTGGTGGAAAATGACTTCGGCATTCTGGCGTCCAGGTGGAGAATCTTCCATCGCCGTATCAACCTGCACCCGAAAAACGTGGACAAGCTTGTGGTGGCTGGATGCATCCTTCACAACTTCCTGCTGGCCCCTAGTGAAAACCAGAGGTTGCTGGATGAGGAAGAGCAGCAGGCTAGACACATGGCACCAGTGAGACACATGGGAGGAAACAGGGCATCAAGAGAGGCCTGTAATGTGAGGGAGGCTTTCTGCACCTTCTTCAACTCTCCTGAGGGCAGTGTGTCTTGGCAGGACAGGATGGTGTGATTACTGGAACACACAAAAGTTATTACACCGGCAAATTGATTGAAAGATGTGTTCTTTTTTCATTCCAGAGAATTATAAAAAGGAACAAAGTTGTTGTACTCCCAAAGACAGGCTATTGTTGCATTTGTAAAAAAAATGTCTTTATTTTTAATATCCATGTTATTATATATCTTTTTGAGAATACAATTTAAAATAAATAGTTTTGTCTGACAAATGACTGCCAAATTATTCTTGTCTGTCCTCACAATTTATCTGACTAGAAATGAGGGAAATATTATTTTCTTAATTTAAAAATGTTCTGACAGCTATACTGTAGTTCAGGGGTGCCCAACCAGTCGATCGCGATCGACCGGTCGATCGCGGGGAGATTCCCAGTCGATCGCGAGATGTGTCTAAAAATAGAACAACAATATTCTGTTTTATCGTTAATGTCCTGTAACATAATCTTCCTGTGCCAGAATAATGCACTTGAACGCATCAAAGCTTTGTGATTGGCCGGCGTGACCCCATGTGTCGGGGCGTGGCTGGTGAGCAGTGGGCAGTGCACTAGTTCGCTAACATTGTCCGTGTCAACAGGAGTGACAGTCCGCACACACACACAAGACCGCAATTATGGTAGAAGCAAAACATATATAATGTTTCACTCCGAGTGGGAGGATGATTATTTTTGTATCTATTCCAATTCAAAGTCCATCTGTCTCATCTGCAATGTGAGCGTGGCTTTATCGAAGAAGGGTAATTTAGGAGCGGCATTTCAAAACAGTGCACAAACGCTACGAGACGGAATTCCCTCCTAATTCTGCCCTACGCTCCAAAAGGGGAGGGGCCTGAGAGGACAGCTAAATGGGAGGGGCCTGAGAGGACAGCTAAAGGGGAGGGGCCTGAGAGGACAGCTAAATGCACTGCAGTCCATTTTCACCAGGCCCAACAACAAGAGCAAGGCTGCTCCAGAGCATCTGATCGTGTCAGTCACGTTCTTGCGGAACACATGAAGTCTTTCACAGACGGTGAAGTTGTGAAAGAAGCATTCCTGGAGGCTGTCGATGCGTAATAAAAATAACAGTAGCATTTCAACATGTTTTTGATATGATAAAAACTCAAGTTAGATACCGTTATTAATCAGCTGTGAGTTTGAGTTTGTTTGAACTTATTCATTATAATTATTGTACAACATGGTATAAGAATGCAAACTTAAATTGATTATAGTCTATTATCAATTCAGGTTAAGAAACTAGTAGTTTGTTGCTTGCATCCTATTTTAAAGGCATTTATTTTTATAATCTACTAAAATGCAACAAAAAAAGGGTTTGATTCTATTAATTTTGTCTTTTTTATTGCACTTTGGCAGCAGATTCCTGAGTAGCTTCAGATCTGAGTTGTCTTATTAGTAAGCCTAATTTATACTTTTGTAGCAACACTATTTTGATATAATGGCAAAGAAAGGGTTCAGAGTCTTTTCTTTTTTCCTGTGTCATGTGGCAGCACTGTTCAATGTGTCTTGAAAACATTACCCACTGTAGTGACGTGTGCATAAACTCCAACTCTGTATCAACAGCACTGTTGTGTAACTTCAGTTAAATACTTGTATGCGTGTAGATTAGAAAGAGGTAAGATAAAGGATCTGCAGTATTTTATTTTATTAATCGTACAAAGGTCAGTTTTATACAAGTAGAAGTGTGTCTTTACCTGGTAGTAGGCTGTCAGTAGGCTACGCCTCTCTATTTGGACTGGTAGATCTCGGCAGACTGGCAACTTTAAAAGTAGCTCTCGGTTCAAAAAAGGTTGGGCACCCCTGGTGTAGTTATTACACGTTTTTTATGAGACTGGGTTGACATACCATATCCAATGTGAAAAAACATTGAAACTTATATATTTATTTGTTTTTGGTTCATTTATAGTTGTGAGTGTGTCTGTGCTCCTGAATCAGCCTCTCCTGTCTCCCCCTCTCCCTCCTCTCCCTCCTCTCCCCCCTGCTCCTCTTTGAGGCAGCAGCAAAGACTAGTTTTAGCTCTCAACAAGTTTTAAAAGTTTATCTTACCTTTTTTCACCTAGTTAACATTTTATTTGTATTATGCATGCATATTTTACTAATCACCGCTGGTGCACTCGTCTCTTCACGCCTCGGATGTCATGGCCCTCCCGCTGCATGCCATGTGAGGGATCGATGGATTCGCCATATTCTTCCGGAGCTGCGGCCTCTGCTGGGCCCGCTGCCAGCCCCTCCTGCCCGACTGACTGCTCCCGGCCCGCGCAGTGTCCAACACGCCTCCAATCTTCGTCAGCTGAGACGAGCTACTCCTTCTGCCAGCCCGGAGCGACAACTTAGCATGGCTTTGCTAAATGCTAGGTCGATAGCAAACAAAACGTTCCTGCTAAATGACTTCTTCACCTCTCGTGAACTGGATTTTATGTTTCTGACGGAGACCTGGATCCACGCTGGCGAGTATACATCGTTCTCTGAACTTCTTCCTCCTGACTGTACATTCTTCAGTTCTCCCCGCACCACCGGCCATGGTGGGGCATAGCATCAGTGTTTAGAGCTAGCCTACAATGCCGATTGCTTCATCATGTAACTAGCTATGCTAGCTTTGAGTTGCAGCTTTTTGAACTGAACCCGGCCTCACCTATACTCTGCGCAGTCGTATATCGTCCACCAAAATGCAATAAGGATTTCATAAATGACTTTTAAATGATGCTCTGTATGTGGGTATGGACCAGGCATCAATAAAACGCCTCCAGCTAGTTCAGAATGCAGCTACACGTCTCCTGACTGGCCACAAAAAGCGTGACCACAACACCCCAATTCTGGCTTCCAGTTTGGTTCAGAATTGAATTTAAAATTATTTTATTTGTTTTTAAAGCATAAAATGGGTTGGCTCCGGCCTATATAGCTGAACTCCTCCATCGCTACACCCCAGGCAGAGCCTTAAGGTCTGCTGACCAGCTGCTGCTGGTAGTGCCTAAGACAAGGCTCAGAACCCGAGGGCATCGAGCCTTCGCAGCAGCTGGCCCCAGGCTCTGGAACACTCTTCCCCTCCATGTGAGGTCGGCCCAGACCTTAGGGGCTTTTAAGGGGCTGAAGACACACTACTTCTCTCTGGCCTTCTAGTTAGAGTGGGGTCATGACTCCTGACTGTTCCATGTGTTGTTTTTATCTGTTGTGATTTATTGTCTTTTATTGTGATGTAATGTGTTTTTATGTGTTTAAATTAAATGTACAGCACTTTGGCTCGATCAAAATCGTTTTTAAATTTGCTCTACAAATAAAATTTGATTTGATTTTATTTGAAACACCAGGGCCCAGGAGTTCAAAACTTTTAATCCCTATCTGATCAGATCAGATTTGGATTTTGGGGAGTTCAAAACCAAAAAACAGGATTAGGATCACTTTGATATCCGATCAAATCAGGAAATCCAATCCAAGCTTTAATCTGGATCAAATCTTTAAAACGGGTAGTTCAAACCGACAACACAGGATTGGGATCAGTTTGATCCCAACAAACTTGATTATCCTGATCCCACCAAAGGGGTGGATTTCCAGTGGATTACCAGAGCAACATTTATTTAAAAATATGTTTCAATTTAAATAAGATGGCAATGTTTGTTAACTGAAATAAAACACAATTTTTAGCCTTCATGGGAAATACATTTTATTTTTTATATTTTTGCGTGCATCGTGGACTGCCCCAGACCATCTCACAACACAGCTGGTGATGGCAAGGTCAGAATCTCCCACAAGTTGCACATTGATGCTGTGCCTCCCTTTCCTGTTGACATATTCCCACTCCCTCTGACGAGGTGCTTGAATATGTACATGGGTGAAGTCGATCACCCCAATGGTATTGGGCATGTCTCCCAGAAGAAAAAACGTCTGCTTCACTTTGGCAATCTGGCCATCAGTGGGAAAAGTCACAAAGTGATCCAGCAGGCGAGCCAGTGCATCAGACACAGCGGTCACCACTTCACCCACTGTTGTCCTGTGGACTCCCATGCTGTCAGCTATGACCTCATAGAATGTTCCACATGCGTAAAAGCGCAGGGCAATGAGGACCTGTTCCTCTACAGTCAGAGCATGACTCCGCAAGGTTCTGCACTGCAGTTGTGGCCTGACCAGATCAGCAATGTAGTTGATGTCATCAAGTCCAAATCGAAAACGATTGTACAGTTCTTCTGTTGTGTATTGTTGGAGAGGTTTGGGGCTCTCGGTGTGGACCCTTTGGCGGTAACCTCTCCTTCCAGCATGGAAGATGTGAAAATCCCTGCCATGACTGTGTTCTGCCTGTTGTTTCAGTCAGTAGGCCTACATCAGTCTCTGAATAACAACTAATTGCAAATACACACCTGGAATGCATGTCCAGATTGGTTAGGGCCTGTGGTTAATGATGTAATTAATAGCAAGGCCAGACATATACAACTAATTGCTGACCTAACCAAACCATTGAGTTGGAAATATGGACAAAAAGTGGCCTAATTGTACATCTGCTGAGACCCATGCACTTCTACAGGGTGTAAGGAACAAGTATGACTCCATAGTTGGTAGCTTTAACAGAGAGGGTGGAGCGACTAAAGTGAAGAGCGGAATATGGATGGAAGTTACAGACGATGTGAATGCCACAGGATCTGGACACATGAGGACGGTGGACCAAGTGAGGTTGTGTCATGTCTCGGAAACTTATCATGAACTTATCACTCCCACCCTCTTGTGGTCGTTTTTCCCCTTCTTCCCCCTCCCCACCCACAGTCACCTCCCCATCCATCCACTCCTCATTCCCACTCTCTGCTCCTCCCCCGCCCTGTTCGCCACAGTTAGCTGCGCAATGCCCCATGTTCTTGCACTCAGAACACATTACCTCTGGGCGTTCCTTCATCATATGTCCCGCTTTATTGCATTTTCTGCAGACCCTCTCCTGGTTGTTGTGTATGACTCTGAAGTATTCCGATCCCCCCACTGTGTTAAACTTGGTGGAATATGGGAGGGATCGGACCTTGTCATTAAATCCAACCCTCAGAAAGCGGGTTCCATCTGCTATTCTATCTCTTCCTGTTCCCGGCAGAAAGCGCCTCATAATGTTTGATGCTGGTTTCACCCCCCACTCCCGTAATCTCTTCAGAATGACCCATCACTGATATACACCGGCAGGTGCAAAAAGGAGACAGTCACCTCATTGTCTCTTAGCTCTTGTGCTCTCACCCTTACTCCATTTATTATGCACCGCGCCAACAGCCTCCGCTTCCCTACTAGCATTCATTGTCACTTCGTATCTCCCCTCCCCTCCCCCTGCACCCTAGTATTACCCCGCACAAGTTCCTTATTGCCTTAAGCAAGTCCATCATCGATACCTCTCTTTTTCGCCCCTCTATGTACACACCCAACGTCAGTTCTGCGGAGTAGCTCACCCGCTCCTCCGCATTTTCTTCCTCTTCCTCGTCGCTCACTTCCTCTTTTTCACCTCTCTTTTCGCTCCTATTTCCAACTTCACTTGTTCTTCTGCTGTTTCCCCCGTCACTCCATCGTTTGGACCATTCTTTTCCCCAGAATCTCCATTCTCCTCCGCTCCCTCAACTCCACCTCCGCCTCGCGGGACCTCCGCCATTTTCGCAGCCGTCACTCCCGTCTTCACTCCAGCCGGCCCTCTTTCCAGAGATGCAGCCCCGACAGCCTCTCCAGCCTCTGTGTCCTTCGCTGCTTTCTCTCCTTCGCCCTCACGTCTTTTCGTCTTGTTATTAGACTTCTCCGCCGCCATTTTCCCCGTCTCCCGCTCCACTTCCGCATTCTTTGTCTCAGCTTCCTGCATTCCTGAATGCACGTCAATTTCCTTCGTTATTTCTCCTCTTTCAGCCATCACGAACACTTAGATAGGGCCCCCCCCACAGAAATGCTGTTAGGGGAGAGGATCGTACAAACAGCAACTTATTTGTATTCCAAATATCGTTGTTTTTCCACTTTTCCGTACCAAGTCATTACACAAGACGAACCGACCAAGACAGACAGAAAAACCAGAACTTAAAGAGCCTGTGACAGCATCCCAACAACTGTTGTGCAATGAAATATTGGTCTACTAGTAATCTCGAACCGTCAGTTTAAAAAAGAAAAAGCGATACCGTTCCGTTAAATATCAATAATTTCGAACATCGCGGGGAAATTCCTTCGACTCATTTTGAAGTTTTGGGGGAAGCCGGAAGTGACGTCAATGCGGGAACGCTTCGAGAGCCAAACACGGACAAAGTGTGTCGTCATGCGTAGAAATGGTGAATTACTGAGATTAGGCACGTGAATAACGTTTTAATGAAGTTGACTACAGTATATTCATATTTGTCAGTGCTTTCATGTCAATTCGGCGACATAAACATACATGATCGTGGTGAAGATGATGATTACATTAGGATTACAAATCGGGAGTGAGAGCTGCTGAATTTCCTCCCGTCGGATGTGATATAAAAACAAATCGATTATTTTTGTGGTTGTAAACTCAAGTGGATGAAACTACATTTATTAGTGCTTTCATGTCAATTCGGCGAACATATGATACATTAAATGATCGTTTGTTTGAGCCGGTCTGCATTTCCTGATGAGAAAACAAACCGATGCTTTCTGTAGTTGTAGTACACCAACGTGGATTAAACGTGTTTTTTTTACCACGATGTTGGGGAAATTAATGGATAAAATGCACGGATTATTATTATTATTATTCCCACTCCGATCGGGACACTAGGTCCACAGTGTCCCCGCAGCGAGGCTCCCCCCGTTGACAGTTTACGTGGGCTGGGTGCAGTGGCGGACTGGCCATCGGGACGAATCCCGATGGGCCGGTACCGAAGTGGGCCGGTCGGATAAGTCACCAGCACATCCCCCATAGGCGGCGCGTGAGGCTCAGGTTTGAGAAGGCTAAATCACTTCTTTTACCTGACGCTGCCCACCTCCGGCGTCTATAGAAAAGAGATCAACTCAGTGTGCGGAGTTTAAATCTCTCGAGTCATATTACAGGATAAAGGAAATACAGTTTAAACTGCCGTATGCAGAGAAGACGCCGACGTGTCGCACTTATCATTCATATTACATCATCACTCAGATCATCGATCATATAATATCATAATGTATCATATATATCCTGATCTGAGTCAGCTTCTCGAGCCTCATCTGGCCGTGCAACACACAGTGTCACAGACTGGATGCAGAAGTATTATTTAACACATTATGTTGACGAAACACTCGAGACAAATGTAATTAAAGTCAGATCCACTCGTGTCTTAGACGTGAACGCGCTCTCAGCTGGAGAGAGAAACCCTGGCTTGATTTACCGAGTTGATAACCAGCGTCGTAGGACCGCTTAGCGAGATCTCGTTTGTTAGTTTGTTGTTGTTAGTTTGTTTGTTACTCAAACATATCCAGGGTCTGCTGAACTGGCTTCGTAGTACAGGGCACAGGTGGCTAGCAGCGCTAATGTCAAAGACACAGACATTATACATTATATTTGTATTTTACCAGGATGCAGTGTCACAAATATTTACATATTTACATTTACTATATACAGCACCTGCCGCCCCTGACATCCCCACTCCCCCCGTTGACAATTTACTAGCGGTACCGAAGTGGGCCGGTCGAGAGTCCCGGGATGATTTGTAGTCCCATTCCACCACTGGCTGCATGACCATATGATCGCCCATATTGACGCACCTCATTCCTAAACTTCTAACACAGATACAACATAAACCGATCCTTCAGCCTCATGAGCTCTCAGACACGTTCAACATTAACCTGTCATCGCTGTCTGAGCTTGCTGCTGTGTGCGCCGTCGTGCGTTTACATCTGACTGTATATATATAAAGGTTTACATGCAGATGCTGGGATCCTGGACGGTGCAGCTGGAGCGCTATGCCCGCAATGACGTCACCCATCATTTGGCGGGACTTGAAGAATCCGCGAGAAGATCCAGAAAATGGTCAACATTGAAGGCAGATTAATGGTTATCAAAGTACAAATATCCAAAATCAGTTCAGTAACGGTTTTCAAGGGGACAATATGTACTCAAATTGATGGGTTTGGATGATGGGGGAAAACCGTGTCACAGGCTCTTTAAATACACACAAGACTAAACAAACAAACAAGACACAGGTGAGGAGGGAGGAGAAAACACAGGGACACCAGGTGAACACAATCGCGTAAAGTAGACACAGCAGGGAAACTAACGACAGGGAACCACAGACAGATCTAAACCAGACAAGACACAACGCAGACAGAAAACCAAAGACAGATCTAGACAAGACAAAACACAACACAGACAGATCGTGACAGCGATGAATAGAAGACAGGGTTCAACACAGGGTTTGGACTGTCAAACGCTCCTGCAGTTCTCCAGGCTTTGATTAATGATGTGTTGAGGGAGTTTCTGAACCGTTTTGTTTTTGTCTATCTGGACGACATCCTGATCTACTCCCCTGACCTTGACACCCACAAACAACATGTCCGTCAGGTTCTACAAAAACTGCTCCAAAATATGTTGTTTGTCAAAGCCGAAAAGTGCGAATTTCATGCCGAGACAGTCACTTTTTTGGGCTTCATCATCTCCCCAGGTCAGGTTAGGATGGACCCAGCGAAGGTTAGCACAGTAGCCTGTTGGCCTACCCCTGACTCTCGTAAGAAAGTCCAGCAGTTTTTAGGCGTTGCTAATTTTTACAGGCGTTTTGTGAGGAACTTCAGTGCTATTGCAGCCGCTCTTCATGTTCTCACGTCCCCTCAGGTGCCTTTTTTGTGGTCTCCTCAGGCTGAGGAGGCTTTTTCTGGGCTTAAGATGTTCACCTCTGCCCCCATACTTACCCTGCCGGAACCCACTCGCCAGTTTGTGGTGGAAGTTGATGCCTCCAACGAGGTGGGAGCGGTCCTCTCCCAGCGCCAACAGAAGGACAACAAGCTTCACCCCTGCGCTTTCCTGTCCAGGAAGCTCTCCCCGGCAGAAAGGAATTACGATGTGGGAAACCGTGAAGCTGGCATTGGAAGAGTGGAAACATTGGTTGGAAGGAGCCGAGCATCCTGTTGTGGTCTGTACCGATCACAAGAACCTGGAGCTCAAACTTCGTTGCTCACCTGTCACCCCGGAGTCAAAAGAACCATGTTCATCATAAAGCAGAGTTTCTGGTGGACATCCATGGAGAAGGAGGTGAAGGAGTATGTGGAGGCGTGCCCTGTCTGCGCTCGCAACAAGACCTCTTCCAGGGCGTGGATGGGATTATTATATATGATATGATACTTCAATATGGTACGACAGAGGATTTTGTTTTATTCCTTACATTATATGTAGCAAATCATAAATTAACAAAAAAGTGCTTTACATATTTGGTTCTCTGTACTCGTACTGTGCATCCCATCATTCTGCTTCTATTTTACCTTAAAAAACAAACACTTGGACCTTTCACAAACAGGCACAAGTGTAGTAGTGTTCTCTGTCTCCAGAGTACAGTACAATTGTATAACACCTCACAGTTAAACAATGTAAGGATGCATTGCTCATGATTAAGAATGTGCAAATAAGAGCTACCACAGAGCCATGCCCATACAGCTGCTGCCTGATGTGCTTAACACTCATCCATTGGCTGACTCACCAGTGAGCAGAAAGCAGTGGGTTCTATATGAACAATAAAGAATACAAATACCCTTTCACAAACAGCTCTTTCCTGTATTTCAGGTGTTGCCAAAAGTTTGATTCGTAGGTATTTTTCGGTGTGCTGTGTTTCTCTTTCTCCTCGACTTCCATGTGTGTTGACAACTGAGACTCTCGGCCTCCGTAGTGCGAAGCAGAGATCAAAGATCGTCTCTTCTGAGTGCTGACAGGATGAGAGGATATGATATGAATGAATCGCTTTTTTACCGATGCAAAGAGAAAAGCAAGTACATGTGGAATAAAGTATTATTAGGGCCCGAGCACGAGAGTGCGAGGACCCAACGACGTCCTAGCACGAAGTGCAAGGATACCTATTGTTATTCGTGGTATTATTATTATATAATTACGGAATCCTTGTTTTCAGGTCTTTAGGATGCTGAAAAAGTTGTATAATTTTGCACGGACGCCAGGACCAGTGAAAAATTTGATATTTTGGAGTCAATGAGTTCAAATTGTCCAACCTGCTCGCTAGCGCCACCTATTTCAATTCCATTTTGGAAAAATTCACAAAGTCCCACCGTAACTCCGAATGACCTGACATTTTGCAAACATATCCGGGTGGACCTGCTCTACAAATAATCCAATTGGAATCCTGAGCTCCCCCGACTTAATTTTTTTTAAATTAGCATAATTTTAAAAACACTTAAATATTCACTCAAATTTCAATTTGTAGTTTATCAACACCAAACTTCATATACAGTATCGCCGGAGGGTCATACACATTACCCTAGGAGATGAGCATGTTCAAACGATAAATATTTCCGCCATGAATTAAAACGTACTCGCAAAAAGGTCGGGGCTTAAAATTAAATGCTGCTAATTCATCAACAATGTATCCAAACATCACAGATTTTGGTGGAAACGTTAAATCTGTCTTGGGGAATAGGCACACCAAAGTATTTTCATTTTGGACTATAGGGGGCGCCAAAAACACCACCAATTTATAACTCAAGAGGGGATGGACTAATCTTTTAGTTTTTTATTTACACATACTTTCGGGGCGACTACAAACTTATATTCAAAGTGTCGCAACAAGTGCAGAATGTGGGCGTGGCCTATACATTATTTTTAAATTGCGATAGCATAAAATGAGCTTCGGACGCAAAACTTGGGACACAAGTCAGATCCCAGGACTTTTTCGAAAATGTAAAAAAAAACGTACATTTTCAAAAAAACTGCTCACTAGCGCCCCCTATTGTGTGGTAGTCACATATAGTTTCTCAGAACTTCACGAATTTTGGCACAGACATTTCTCATGGAATTGCGGATATATTTGTATATACATTCCATTAGCCCCACCCCCCAAAAAGTCGGCCATTTTGAAATATGTGCGTTTTTCAGCCATTTTACGCACGTTCTTGCGAACTCCTCCTAGGGGAATGATCGGAAAAATTCCAATGCATGACAGGTTCAGCCCCTATCCCATATGATACTTAATTGCGGAGCACATTTTTGAAAAATTACTCGAGGAGGTCGTAAGCTAACAGCGAATACACCATTTTTGACGATTTACATGTCGCAAATTACTCTAAACTACTCGGATATAGTTATTCCGATATTCACGAAACGCTGTATACATATTGCTATTATGATTGCACACATATTTCAAATTGCCTTCCATAAGCCCCGCCCCCCAGAAAGTCGGCCATTTTGAAAAATGTGCGTTTTTCAGCCATTTTACGCACGTTCTTGCAAACTCCTCCTAGGGGAATGATCGGAAACATTCCAATGCAGGACAGGTTCAGCCCCTATCCAATATGATACTTAATTGAGGAGCACATTTTTGAAAAATTACTCGTGGAGGTCGTAAGCTAACAGCGAATACACCATTTTTGACGATTTACATGTCGCAAATTCATCCAAACTACTACATTTCCATTTTTGGAAACCTTTACAAAGTGGCACCGTAACTCCGTATGACCTGACATTTTGTCCACTTATTCGGGTGGACCTACTCTACATATTATGTCCAGGAACCCCAAAGCTCCAACTTCTTCATTTTTTTTGAATTACCATAATGTTAAAAATAGTGAAATATTACCTTAAATGTCCATGTTTTCTTTTTCAACGCCAAACTTAGTATACAGCATCAGTGGAGAGTCAGACACATTACTGTAGAAAATGAGCATGTTCAGTTGATAAATATGCCCGTCATTAATCGAAATGCTCATCACTGCTGTCACTTCAGCCTTATATACTTTTACTTATAATTACAAAATTACATCTGTGTGCCATGTAGTACTTGTCATTTTGCATAATACTGTATATACTTATTACATTGCTGTTAACATTTGTCTTTTTTTAAATACTGTCTACACTTAATCTACAACTTCTCTCATATCATTGAATCTACATTTGTTGGTTGTTTATATTTATCTGTTATCTTGCACTTCTTTGCGTCTTAGGTTTACATTTAAATGTTTGCTGTGACGGACTGCGGAGCTGAGCAAAACACACACTAACAGTTAGACCAAACACACTTAGCTATTCCATCTACCTCTGGAACTAGCTAAACTAGTTATAAATATGTTTATTCTTCACTGTCGGCATATCGCTACCTGGTTGATGCAGGAAAAATGGTACCAACACAACTGGCGCACATGCCTAAGATTTCCTGGTCAGAAACAAAGGAACGCAAAGTCAGGTAAACAATTTAGAGGGATGACAAACGGCTCATCTCGGAGGACTGAGGGGGGGACCAGCAACCCTCCCCGACAGGCGCACGGACGCGAGGGCCCGCTCATCACTGCGCGCACAAGTGCGACCGCAGTTTTAATTATATTTTTTTATTTAATGTTTTCGTATTTTCTATCGCATAAACACAATATCCCAACGTGCACTAAGACATCCAATCACAGAGCTTCAAAACTCATAAAAAAGAAATGTGTCTCTCAGAATCAAAACGAAAAACACAAAAGCATTGTACACAATTAAAACCAATGAATGTCGTGTAATCAACAAGGACAAACTGATGTTTTTTATTTGAGGAGTAGTGCAGATATCACTGTAAAATCATTTGACGGTCAGGGGGATACTTATGGTTTTACTATGAAAACGCAGAGACCGGAAATACTGTTTTCGTGTTTTTTTGTGTGAGACTGGGTTGTCATATGTGCACATTAGCTACAGTGTAGATATGGCAATGAACAACTTAAGTACCAGGCCCCTCCAACAGTGAAACATTAATATATAGGACATAAAACAAATACAACCAATACAAATAGTGAAAGAAATAACAGAATATTAACAAAATAGTGCAAGAGATGTGCAAGTAAATACAACATTGGTGTGGGCAAGGGACTATCCTTATTCTTTTCATTTTATTTCTCTTTCTATTTGTATTTGTTGTTTACATAATGTGTATGTGTGTCCCTAAGAGGGAGACTGGAAAACAATAACAAGTTTGTCACAAAAAAGAAAACAGGCGTATGTTACTGGTGTATTATACTAGTAATAAACTGTTTACGTAGGCCAATTTACAATGTCTAGCTACAACCTAACCATTGTAACCTGTAGCCCTAGATCAGTGGTTCCCAAACTGTTTGTGCCCAAGGCACACCAAAGGACAAGTACAAATCTCAATGCACACCTATTGTGCAAAATAGCCCTTATAACACGTGTTATCACTCATATCATGTAAAATATCTGTACATGTGCAATTATTTACTAATGCCAAATAAAATGTGACAAAGACAACTATATTACTCATGAAATATTTATTAACGAAATATTTCAGAAATTAATTTGAAACGTTATCAATTTAGGCTTCATCAAAGCAGCAACACACTCATTTAAACCAGACAGGTCACAACATTAAAAATGAGACAAAGGAAATTCAGCACAGAGAACTGTCAATGCAAGGAAGCTGCATTGTCCATGGTGAACTACACATTATAAATGTAACATTTCAGCAGAGATGGGGTCGTTACTAAAAAAAATATATATATTACATATTACTTAAAAAAAAAGAAGCAATATATTACACTACTTCGTTACTCTCTACATAAAGTAACTCGTTACTTTACTCGTTACTTTACTCGCAGGGCCGGCCCGCCCCTCCCTGCAGGCAGATCACGCAGACTGCTAAAGTTTCAAATGTTTTCTTTAGTTCAGTTTCCATTGTCGCATAAGACTGATCCAGATCCTGACTGTTTTCCTATCTGACCGTGGCTGTCCTCTGTCTCCTGCTATCTGACCGTGGCTGTCCTCTGTCTCCTGCTATCTGACCGTGGCTGTCCTCTGTCTCCTGCTATCTGACCGTGGCTGTCCTCTGTCTCCTGATATCTGTATATTTTTGCGCAGTCTATCTCTGCTCACGCTGTTGCGTCTGCGTGTTCTCCTGCGTGTTGGCCATGTGTTGCACTGGAACCAGACACCGCAAAGACTTCAGCCGAGCACGTACGAACTGCGCATGTGTGAGTGGCAATAACTCTCCTTACCAGCAGGCGGCGGTAGTGTGTATTCGTCATTCAAAACAGGCAACAACCGGAAGACAGAGAAGAAGAACAGACTGTGATATAAACAAACAACAAATAGCGTGTGCGGTAGCTTCACCTTAGCATGTGTTCTTTGCAGGTGCGTGTTGAGGTTTGACGTGGTGTCACAGCAGTGGATAACAGCTTCTGGCCTGGACACAGTTTGCACCTCACCGTCACTTCCTGTCTATTCTTCGGATGAACTCAAAGTAACGGGCACACCTTCACCCCTCGAGAGTTATCGCTGACTCAGCCATGTTTATGCCGCACTGCACGTGGAGATGTGGACGCGCAAGTCGCGGAGATTACGTACATATAAACCTACAAAGTACTGATATAGTAAATTACATTTTTTTTATTTTTGTGTAGTTGTATATTGCAATAATAACGTATGGTTGTCACAAAATCCCACGGCACACCCGGATTTGCCTCACGGCACACCAGTGTGCCGCGGCACACCGTTTGGGAACCACTGGCCTAGATATTCAAACAGGATGTACACTGACTCGTCAACACCTTCAGGACAATGTCAGTTAGCACCAGTATCTTCTGTTATACAGGATTAAAAAAACATCAGTACACCTACTCAGTGGGATAAGCCCACGTCTATTGTCCCATATCCACCGCCTGTTTTTCAGTTTCCTCCATCAATCAGCGTACTGAAAAATGATATATCAACCTGCATTTCTTGGAATTCCACCATATTACCTTATCTTGGCATAGAGACGCAACGGCCTTATGTTTTCAAAAAAACATCCACTTGGTATCAAGAACTAATGTAAAGCTATGGTATGAGAAAATATTTCACCATATTGCTGTATTATTTATGTGCCATGGTTGGAGGAGCCTGGGACTTAAAGGTGTCCTATCGTGCAAAATGCACTTTTTGATGGCTTTTGTACATAAATATGTGTCATGTGTGCCAGGGAACTCACAAAGTGTCAGAAAATAAAACCCTCTCTTTTCCTCCACACCCACATCTCTGATCCAGATTTACTGCCAATATGACGTAATATCGTAAATGTGGGCGGGCTTTACACCCACGGCACTATCAGAAACGTCACTGTCAGAAACAATGAGCGAAGTGTTTTGGACGTAATATGGTCTTTGTTTACATGAGCAAGCATGCTAACACTCAGAGCTAACCTGTAGGCCTACTGGAGAGAGTATGTGTAACAAAGCAGGAAATAAAAGAAGGAACTCACATTGTGGTAAACTCGCAAGAAAATAAGTATTTGAGCTCCATACTGTTTCAGAAAGTGGTTTGGAACATGATGTGGCGTGTCATCACAGCAGAGCAGACAGCTTGTCACAGAACTCACAAGAGGTTTCTCAATACTCAAATTTCCCCTCCTCGACTCCTATCCTCGACTCCCCTCCTCGAGACTTGGTGCCGCCCACAGGAGATGCGAGCGGAGGACTGAGGAGGGGAACCGAGGAGAGAGGAGGGGAAGCAGCAGGCGGTGAGAGAAATGAGAACTCCTCTCCTCTGAGCGGTCATCTTAAAGAGACGTCCATTAGTGATGACAGGAGGCAGCAGCCTCTGTCTGATGGACAGATGTGTTCATGACCACTGATATTTACTTTGATTCATTCACAGTGCGGTGTCATGACACAATAACAGGCTACAGATGCGGACATATACACACAAACAAGTATGAGAGCACTCCCATAATAACGTAACACAATCAGAGTTAGTATGTCCAAGGGATGCATGCAGAGCTGTCATTGGCTGAGATAAGTCCGGCCGTGCGTCACGCCTCCACCGTTCCCGGAAATGCATCCGTGGAGGAGCCGTGGAGGATGCATCAGTGTCTCCTCGGTTAGAGGTCCTCCAGAGAGACTCCTCGACGTGCATTTAGAGAAATGAGATGTCCTTCAACATGGCGAGATGTCCTTCAACATGGCGAGATGTCCTTCAACATGGCGAGATGTCCTTCAACATGGCGAGATGTCCTTCAACATGGCGAGATGTCCTTCAACATGGTGCGCTGAAATTCATTTCCGGGTCACTACCGGAGGACCGAGGAGTCGAGGAGGGGAAATTTGAGTATTGAGAAACCTCTTGTGCCTGCTGCTCAAAAAGGGTGGGGCCTGCAGAGAATCAGCCATTCTCTAACAGGGCTGAAATAGAGGGGATATGAGGGATGTCTAAAATGCATGATCTGTTTGGTATTTTGAGCAAAACACATCATAGATATGTTTTTTATATATTTGTATATATCTGATACTCATAATATATTCATAAAACATAGCAAGATAGGATATCTGTAAGGTTTGCATTGCCATAACCACACTGTAGCTACTGTGCATGTGACAATAACACCTTTGAATCTTGGATCTAATCCTACAGTCATGTGACCATGGGAATGTATGAATCGCACCCGATCAACTCTATCAATGAATTGTTGAATTTCATGATGGTCATAATAAACACACAGGCATTGATCTTAATATGTTTGCAAACCTGAGGTTAATCTTGATTGATCAGAAATACACCCAAAAAGTGTGAATAGCTTAATTGTCCTCAGACTGCAAAAATCTTTTTTTTTCTTTGTGCGTGCTAATTTTCAGAACATTTTAAACAAATTATTCTCTCAAAAAGTGGGTCTTGAAGAAGCCTCCCAGAGTAAGCTAAATTGTTTTAATGACCCAACCCTAAAACACAGCCCAGTGTTGCCAACTCTTATAATAAAGCTGCATTCACATGATATGCAAATCGCTCTTT
The DNA here is from genome assembly GCA_036324585.1 of Champsocephalus esox. Classification (NCBI taxonomy): domain Eukaryota; kingdom Metazoa; phylum Chordata; class Actinopteri; order Perciformes; family Channichthyidae; genus Champsocephalus; species Champsocephalus esox. The sequence goes on along the minus strand of CM070481.1, from coordinate 795,918 downwards.
GCTCACCGCTGGGTGCAGAGCTTTGTGGTGAAAACAGTCAGTTAGGTTTTATTTGTTTGCGCCGCTACATGTAGCTTTCATCTGACTGGCTGTGCATCACAACGGCAACTTCAGCTCAGAGCCTTTTACCATGTATCATGTGAATGCAGTTTAAGAGTAGAACAACTTCCAAAAGTCGCTACCTCTAGAGGAAATCGTCAAGTTGGTAACACTGACAGTCCGCCCCTGCAAGCATCCCTCGAAGCCACTCCCCCAAAATGATCATTATGGATCAAAGTCCATGCAAAGTCTTGGTGCAAAGTCTGAGTGGGCACAGGCAGCCAGGTAGGAATGTTTACACAGGCAGGCAGGTGACCATGGGGTAGTATGGGGTGCAGACAGGTAGCTGTAGGAGGACAGGCAATAGGATCTTTGGGGTCAAATGAAATAATTGGACAGAGTTGTTAGAATCCTGCTACACCTGCAGATACTCAATTTTTTTGGGAGAGCATTTCATTTATTGATAGCTGTCCAGATGTATACTTCAACAAATATAACAAAAATTGCTTCTTCAATACACTGCCCACTTTAGCTCTACCTCCTAGCAAAGATGACTGAGGAAGCTGTGCGGTGTGGGGGGCAGTAGAAACAGCTCTGCAGGGTTTGCTTGAATGAATCGTTATTAAAAATCCGATAATGATTAACTGTGGTCAGCACAGCATATGTTTTAGTATATGCTCTCTGTTTGATGTCTTATTGGAGATTGGAAAATCATCCATGTGTAATATAATTTCGCTCCGCAGACTGAAACCTGCAGTTTAACAGACATACTGTCCCGTAGAGTGTGTAAATCTTTGGTGGGAGTTTTGACATGCCTCTGACTGTGATATTATTGGAATGAGAGGAAATGTACTTACTCGGGTCCGTAAATATTGTCATATCGATTTGTATAAGACTAAATAATTGTTTTGAAAAGCTTTATTAAGGTATGTAAAGGTTTTTTAGTACCGAACCCAAAAGTACCATCATTCAATGTGTCACAGGATCACTGTAGTGTTTGTCTTTTGGTTTGGTGTTTTCATTTTCTTTGTGTTTCTGAGGTTTTTTACTTTCTGTTCTTTGGACATTGGTCTCAACGGAATTAGGAATATCATTATCAGGGGAAGGAATTCTGTGTGATGCAACTTTGCTGTGCTTCTGTTGTTCTGATGAACTGTCATATCTTAGTGGTAACTATGGGAAACCTCAACCAAACAGAGAATGTTCCCCCTAAAACCTTAAGCCATAAACCCTCAGACACTAACTGACTGAGTGCCAGAGGCTGCAAGGGCTGATAATAAAGAGTTTAAACAGGAACGGGACGGCACTTTGTTATCTTGATGGCACCAAAACTTGTAATTGCCATCTTCGATTTGCATTCAGAGAAATGGGATGTCCTTCAACATGGCGCACTGAAATCCATTTCTGGTCTGTTTCAGGACCCATTTTATTCCTTCGTCAATAAATCGCGACCCAAAGATATAATACCCAAAAAGGTGCAGTAATATATGCTTCTCAGCATCCACTTTTAAGTAAAGTGAAGTACAGTGCATACATTTTCAGTAAATGTAGTCCATGGGAATAAACCCACATCCTCAACATTGGCAGAACTACAGTAGCCTATGCTTTTGAAACACGTTTAAACTGATGATGGTCATCAACATTGAATTGTATGAAATAAAAAGGCACATTTGTCTTGTAGTAAATAAAAAGTGCGACCTGGAGCCATTCCTGCAACTTCCGCACAAGTGATAGACTTGACATGCTGAAAACCCAACCCCTGCAGGGGGGTCTGGGGGGATTCTCCCCCAGGAGATTTTTTGAAATACTAACATACAATACACATTCTGGTACTCTCTTGAGAAGAAAAATAAATAAATCTATTACTCCACGACATATTTAAAAAAATGAATGCCATTTTAGTTTTTTGTTACTTTGTTCTGAAAGCTGAACCTGCTGCTCCTCACAGAGAGAAGAGGGAAGAGGCTGTGAATGACTTTACATTGTGGATAAGGGTGGATAGCCCCCATTGTTCTGTGTGTCAAAATGAAAGACAGCCCACACACCTATCAATCATCAAACCGTGGGGTCTTAATTCATTACGTGTCGATTTATATCAACGGACGAGTACTTCAGGAAAGTCGACAGAGGGGGGGGGCTAGTGGAGTACTTCGTGACCACAGAGTGTGAACGTTGTGATCAGCTGTTAGCGCAGTTCTCCAGTGAAGGGGGGGGTCTCCCTCCGCAGCTGGTTGGCGTAGTTTTGGCACAATTCCGTTGTTCAGACCGACGTTAACAGCAGCCCTGTCTGTGCACACGGAGACCGACTCTGTCGTCCGGTGATCTAACCGCCTTCTGGAAAAGCGTCACAAGTACGTCGGTATGCAAATGCGCTTTGTGACACAAGTGACGGTATGCATTTCAGATTACGCACATAACCTGCGTACCAGTTACGTGTTACCTGTACCAGAGCCATATTATTACTATTAAATGGCTCTGCCCTGTACTACAGCAAAAGTATTCTCCGTCGGGACTTCCTGCAACAACACCACGCCGTTATCAAAGATGTTCTATTGAGAAGACGATCACTCCGTGACAAAAGTTTTCAAAACCGTGGCCACTGAAATCAATCTTACTAACTGCTGTCTGTGCAATTTACTCCGCGCGAGTTGGCAGACTTTATTTTGCTTACTTTAACATCATTTTTCATGGTGGGTCTCAGCCATTTCTTGGTATGGGTGTAGCCTGGCACTGCCACTGGTGGCACGTATGGGGCGGGCCATTCTGCAAAAGCATTAAATGCGTTTATTTTAATGCAATTAATTCAAAATATTAATTACCGCCGTTAACGTGATAATTTTGACAGTACTAATATATACACATTATGTAAAAACATCTGTTTTTTCTGTCTTTATCTGTGCCATGCTTCAAAGCGGTTTCTGTCAACTACGACACAGAGGGCACCATCACAGGTTCCTCCTCCTCCATGTCAAAAAACAAGCTTAAAGCTTGACTCACGTTCAGAGTTCTCTTCATCATAGTTGAATCTTCAAAACTCTAAATCTATCTAACTATATCTAAATTCTCAATGTTTGTCTGTCACTTTACTTCAATCGCAGTCTCCCGCCGCCTCTCTTCGTCTCCCGCCGCCTGTCTTCGTATATCTTCGTCTCTCTCCATTTCCCGCCGTCTCTCTTCGGTTCCCACCATCCCTCTTCGTCTCTTTTGGTCTCGTTTCGTATCACTCCGTTTCCCTGATTACCTCACCCCCTCCCTGGTAAATACATCCTGTTGAGCAGAATCTACAGTTTCCAGTATTTTCCGGTGAAGATATGAAATAAGATTATATGTCAGCATAAATGAGGCCACTCCACCCAGCCATGTCAACACTCATATTGCTCGAGGCACGGGCCGAGGAGGTGGAGTTGCAGCAATCTTTGACTCAAGTTTACTTATCAATACTAAACCAAAATGTAATTATACCTCTTTTGAAAGCCTCGTTTTTAGTCTTACGCATCCAACCTGGAAAACTTTGCAGCCAATCTTATTTGTTACAGTGTATCGTGCACCAGGTCCTTATTCAGAATTCTTATCAGAATTCTCTGAGTTTTTATCAACTTTGGTTCTTAAAACAGACAAAGTAATTATCGTAGGTGACTTTAATATTCATGTTGACGATGATAAAAATAGCCTTACTGTTGCATTTAACTCTATATTAGATTCTGTTGGTTTCTGTCAGAGTGTAAATAAACCAACCCACTGTTATAATCACACTCTCGACCTTGTTCTGACTTATGGTATTGAAATTGAGCAACTATTAGTCGAACCGCATAATCCTGCTTTATCCGACCATTTCTTAGTAACTTTTGAAGTACTGTTACTAGACTACAAAGCATTAGTCAAAAGCTCTTGCAGCAGAAACCTATCCGTTAGTGCTATAGCCACATTTAAGGAAGAGATTCCACCAATACTTAACTCGATAGCATTTCTGCATGTAAGGGAGGAAACTTATACAAAATGTACACCACCCCAAATTGATCATGTTGTTGATAGTGCTATAGATGCGCTGCGAATAAAATTAGACTCTGTTGCTCCTTTGAAAAAGAAGAAAATAAAGCAACATAGATTAGCTCCATGGCATAATGCCGAAACCCGCAAAATAAAGCAAAAGTCTAGACAACTTGAAAGGATATGGCGTTCCACCAAACTTGAAGAATCTCGTTTAATTTGGCATATTACTCTCAATGAATATAAGAAAGCACTGCGTAAAGCGAGAGCAGCATACTACTCTTCATTAATAGATGAGAATAAGAATAATGCAAGATTTCTTTTCAGCACTGTAGCCAGGCTGACAGAGAGCCCACAGCTCCATTGAGCCTTCTATTCCCATAGCACTCAGTAGTAATGATTTGATGTGCTTTTTTAACGATAAAATTGTTACTCTTAGAAACAAAATTAATGACCTCTTGCCTTCGACCAGTATAATGTTATCAACAGCTCCCGGAATTGTAAGTTCTAATATTACACGAGATAGTAAACTAGAATGCTTTTCAGCCATTAACCTTGAACAATTACATTCAATGATTCTCTCTTCTAAACCATCAACGTGCATGTTAGACCCAATTCCAACTAAGCTGTTGAAGGAAGTTTTTCCATTAATTAGCACTTCTTTATTAAATATTATGAATATGTCTTTATTATCAGGCTATGTTCCACAATCATTCAAAGTAGCAGTGATAAAACCGCTTCTTAAAAAGCACAACCTCGATCCGAGGTTTTAGCCAACTATAGACCTATTTCTAATCTTCCGTTCCTCTCAAAAATTCTTGAGAAAGCGGTCGCAAAACAGTTGTGTGATTACTTAAAAAACAATGATTTATTTGAAGATTTTCAGTCTGGCTTTAGAACACATCATAGCACAGAGACAGCTCTGGTTAAAGTCACACAGGACATTCTAATAGCCTCAGACAAGGGACTTGTCTCTATTCTTGTTTTGCTCGATCTCAGTGCTGCATTTGATACTATCGACCATGATATCCTATTGCAAAGACTAGAGCACTTGGTTGGCATACAGGGAACTGCTTTAGGCTGGTTTAGGTCCTATCTATCTGAACGCTCTCAGTTTGTACGTGTTAACGATGAATCTTCCACGCAAACCAAAGTTAGCCATGGAGTGCCACAGGGCTCAGTGCTCGGACCTATTTTGTTCACATTATATATGCTTCCGTTAGGCAATATTATAAGGAATCATTCTGTAAACTTTCATTGTTATGCGGATGATACTCAACTATATTTATCAATTAAGCCTGATGAAATTAATCATCTAAATACAATTCAAGACTGCCTTAAGGACTTAAAAACGTGGATGACCTTAAACTTTTTGATGTTAAACACGACCAAAACTGAAGTTATTGTACTTGGCCCGAAGAATCTACGAAACAAATTATCTAAAGATATACTAACTATGGATGGCATTAATTTGGCCTCCAGTGAGACTGTAAGGAATCTTGGTGTTATATTTGATCAGGATTTATCCTTTAACGCCCACATAAAATCAATTTCAAGGACCGCCTACTTCCATCTACGTAACATTGCAAAAATCAGGCATATCTTGCCTCAAAACGATGCAGAGAAACTAGTCCATGCATTTGTTACTTCTAGGCTGGATTATTGTAACTCTTTACTATCAGGGAGTACCAAAAAGTCAATCAAGTCGCTTCAGCTGATTCAAAATGCTGCGGCTCGTGTACTAACCAGAGTTAGGAGAAGGGACCACATTACTCCTGTTCTGGCTGCCTTACACTGGCTCCCTATAGAACACAGGATAGAATTTAAAATTCTTCTTCTCGCCTACAAAGCCCTTAATGGGCAGGCGCCATCTTACCTTAAAGAACTCATTATACCCTACTGTCCTACTAGGGCATTGCGTTCCAAGAATGCAGGGTTGTTGGTTGTTCCTAGAGTCTCTAAAAGTACAATGGGAGCCAGAGCCTTTTCTTATCAAGCTCCACATTTGTGGAATCAGCTTCCAGTTTGTGTTCGGGCGGCAGACACCCTATCCGTTTTTAAGAGTGCGCTTAAGACCTTCCTTTTTGATAAAGCTTATAGTTAGGGCTGATTAGATTCAGCCCCTAGTTTTGCTGATATAGGCTTAGTTTGTCGGGGGACATCTTACTTCTTCCTTCTCTCTGTCTATACCCGTGTACTCTCATGTTCCGATTAACCCAGCTTCCCCAAATGTCTTTCTTTTTGGGGTCTATATATGCTGGGATCCGGAGTCATGGATGATCCTGCGGTCTTGTGTCCTGGATCGCGAGCGCTGGATCTTGAGTCGTGGCTGTGGTCCTGGATCATCGGTCCTGGATGGATATCCTCGTGGATTCATCTTCCTATTATACACACATGCATTTCCAAACATTTGGACTACCTATGTTGCAAATGTATTATCTTTTCAATTTACACACGGCATCTATTGCACGTCTGTCCGTCCTGGGAGAGGGATCCCTCCTCTGTTGCTCTCCCTGAGGTTTCTCCCATTTTTCCCTTTAAACTGGGTTTTCTTTGGAAGTTTTTCCTTGTACGATGTGAGGGTCTAAGGACAGAGGGTCTAAGGACAGAGGGTGTCGTATTGTCATACTGATATTCTGTACACACTGTGAAGACCACTGAGACAAATGTAACATTTGTGATATTGGGCTATATAAATAAACATTGATTGATTGATTGAAAATATGTGCTTCCATAATTCATACTTCTGAAATATATCTGTATTAACTTTATATTATCGTATCTCCGTGTTTACTGGGTCTTTTTGCATGAATCAAAGACTGGGATATAGGCTGCAGTCGGATAGTTTAAAAATCAGCTCCTAAGTTCTAACCCTATTGTCTATTCCTTGACCTCTGAGTGAAACGTCACGGGGTTAAGGGATAGTGGATAGGAGAATTCAAAAGGACTTAGGAGAAGAGACTGCGGTACTTTAGAGAATCGACTGCACTTTCACTATCCGACGTGTTTATGATGCGCCAGCGGACGTCATTGTGTGCGTCTGCTGCTGTGGGGAAACCATGGAAACCACAGTTTTCTATACAGCGGACTACAACATGGATGTTTAATAAGAACGAGGGACTACTGTAAACTCATCTAGACACTCTGCACCGTGCTCTGATGCTGCTGCTTTGCTTTATGAACGGGGACAACAGAGAAACATATTCTTCATGACCAAAGTTGGAATTGAAATAAAAAAGGAAAGTGAAACTTCTGCTCGTCCCCCTCTCCCTCCGGTCCACATGAATACAAATGATCCCAATACGTATGATTGTATGAACTAAAGATCTTAAAATCAATACAGATGTATTTATTGTAAACGTTAGTCCTTAACATCTATCACTGTGTAGATCGCCATTCAAACATATTTTAAAAGTTGAACAAACTCCACACAGCTCAGTAAAGACTGAAATGTTGACTTTATTTGATCATTTCAGTGAAAACTAACGTTCATATTTCTCTTTTTGATTATAATACTGATGAACGTTCAAAACAAAGCACTTTGGCAACTTAGCACCTATGTTTTAAAATGCTTAATAAGCACCGTAACTTTCATGATATAATTTCTCGGTCATAATCGGTTGTTTCCGTGAACGGCCGACTGTTGAGTGACGGCACATGCTGCGGCTGCAAGGCATTGTGGGGCAGCATTTTCGCTTCTCCTGTCGTTTAGGGAGGTCCAGTGGTTCCTAAGCTAAAGGAGGTTATAAAGGAAGTTTGAAACCTCCTTTCCTATCATTCTCATCATTCTAGAGAATTCGAACGGCACTTATCATGGCTGCCACTGAGGGCTGCCGGGTCATTTCACTCCTTTAGGAAGGTTCCTAAGCTAAATGGACTATTCAACTTCAGCCATAGTCTCAAGCCAGTACTTTCGACAAAAACACAGGGCAATCTTGTCCGGACTGTTGTTTTTATGCGGCACCGGCTTGAACAGGTCATGTGATCTGATCATGCCGGCGTGACGGTCGACTCCGAAAGGGTTAATATTAAATACATATAAGTATTTTTACAACTTGTATTTAGAAATACTCTGTTGCAGAGATGGAGTACTCGAGTCCTGGACTCGGACTCGAGTCGGACTTGAGTGCCGATTTTCGGGACTCGTGACTCGACTCGGACTCGCGCACTGATTGACGCGACTCAGACTTGGACTCGTGAATTCTCGCACAGGATGACTTGGACTCGGACTCGGACTCGTGAATTCCCCCCCCCACGATGACTCGGACTCGACTCGTACATTGACGCTCCGACTTGGACTCGGACTCGAGCACATTTTCTCTGGAGTCTGATGTCCTCTATCCTGTATGGCGAGTTCACGTACTGGGCCCCGCTGTTCCAGTCTAGAGATGTCTACAGACACACCCCGCATCGTGCTGTATGCTTTCACACATTCTGCTTCCACATTGGAAAAGAGCAGCGCAAAATGCTCGTTATGTGGAAACAATATAGAAGAGAAGGCTCCGTAACACATTACTCTAAGGATCGAGTTCAGACATATAGGCTGTCTTGAACACTATCATCAGAGTAAAGTGATCTTATCAATAAATAAAGATTCAGCCGATAACGAAAGCACATACTTAACATGCAGAATGACTTCATTTTGCATGCTAAGTAACCATGTGCTTTCTGGGGATAAATCTTTATCAATTTAACCCGTAAAAGTTCCTTCAAAATAGAGTCCCGATCTTATTACTATCAAAATAAAAGTGCAAAACGAAAACTTTGTATTGGCATACAAATATAATCACTTCTCTAAAAGGTAACTCATTTTAAATATAGTTTATTTATATATAATAATAATATTAATATTAGAAATAAGCTTTATATTTGTATCGCACCTATTACAAGAATTGTAGCCAAACTCGCTTCACAGCAGTTCAATAGACAGGATAACAGCAATGTAGAGGAGCAGCTACATTTCAAAACATATATCCAGAATAATACATGAAGACTTGTGACTCGGACTTGACTTGGACTCTTCTTAAGTGACTCGGAATTGGACTCGGACTCGAACACAGGTAATGATGACTCAGACTTGGACTCGACTTGGACACTCCTTGGGTGACTCGGACTTGGACTCGGACTCGACTACGACTCTCCCTTGGTGACTCGGACTTGGACTCGGACTCGAAGAGTGGTGACTCGAGGGTGACTTGGACTCGTGAATTGGTGACTTGACTACAACACTGCTCTGTTGTAATTATTGATGCATAGATGTGTTCATCCAGTCAATGTGGCATCTGCTATAATGGGGTTAATGTATGATATTACTTAATAATACAATACATTATAATATATGATATGATAATTACATTTGAGTTTTATTCATTTCTTATTTCATAGTTTCTCATTATTATTATTTGTATCGCTCATCTTATTTTTGATTTTATTAATCTGTGTGAATCTGTGCTGTCCTGTTTTTCACTCTCACCCTGTTGCTGTTTGAACTACTGAATGTCCCCACGGGATTAATAAAGGTCCATCTTATCTTATCTTAATGTATACGTTGATTTACTTCAATCTACTGTACTGTGTAAAAACACTCCAACAATATTACAAGAAATATACTGCATAAAGCAAACAATATACTTTATTTGATCTAAAATATTGATGTTTTTTCACTATGGTAGCTTGTGAAAACCATACAGTAACACATAAGTGATTAAATGCTACAGTATTCATCAAACACAACTGCAGAGCTGCAAACATTGAAACAGACTAAGTTCTACAACACCCAGTTGTCTTTGTGTATTTTGTGAATGAAGCGCCATCTCATGGTTACATCCTGTAATTGAACAAATGGGGAAATTGGGCAACGCCCTCTAGCAATTTGGCAACACCCCCAGCCACTGGCATCCGCTGGGCTTTTGACTGGGACACATCCCATTTGAGTCTGATCTGCAGTGATACATCTGTACGTTGATCCACAACGTAGGACGTAGTATTTCTACAAAAACGCCTCTGAAATTGTAAGATCCCTACGTTTTTTTTCACCATTCATTCCAATGGCTGGCGTCTATGTCACGTTATCATCACATTTCTCCCTGCAGAAAAAAAACATGGCCGAACTTCGTTTTATTCTCGGTGTAAAATGCCTTTTTTAAAGTTAGTTTGGCCATTAAAATGCGTTTTGATATAATTTGATGCGAGTTGTTATTTCAGATTATGTGTGCAGTGGATGAACTTATGATCTTTAGTTTGCTAATTATTACGAAGATTACTTCAGGAAATTGTGTCGATACAACGTTTTCATTGTTACCAAGGTGGTTGCTAAGGGACACTGCCGATATTATTTATCTTATGTTGTGTAATAGTTTAATGGTGTAATCTTTATTGCTACCCCCTTCCCCGTCAATGTATAGTGTTGGTCCACAGCGCAAACGTATTAGTTTAACAAAATCTGCATCTAAAATTGTGACATAGATACGTTATTTTCCCCTGTGCAATTCCAGTCTCACATCTCACATCACATCGTCATAAACAAATACCGGAAACAGACCGAAAATACTTTATTCCGAGTGTGCTTGCTTTTCTCTTTGGAGGTCATCACATAACGGCATTGTAATACACGGTTCGGCTGCATTAAATATTACATATCTGCCGTAGTTCTCTATTTATAGAGCCCTGCTGAGTAGACTTCTAGACAAACATGAGGAACTGTCGCCAACACTGAAAACGTGACATGGATCATAAATATATCAGCCATTAAACAACATCTTACATTTATTTTCACACAATACGTCTCCAACACTAATTCGGCTGACTTTTATATTTGATCCAATTGGTAGATAGGCTGTATTCACACCATAAAGGTGCAAAGCTGATATAAAGGGACACCTAGTGGTTAAAGCATGTTATTGAATTTCATTATTTTTATTATTAGATATTAATAGGATCCCTATAAAGTATGTTCATTACTCGTTATTCTCTACTAATAGTTAATTAAAAACTGTATATAATGACTATTTTGCACATCCCTTTCAAGATTTCAAGATGTTCTAAGGTTTATTGACATATCATATACACAACTACGGTGTAGTTATGCAATGAATGAAAAACGTTGTGTATACCTCCAGCAATGTTAACTATGTTGAAGCACTTATTTTAATTGATATTATACATGTATTATTCTCTTATATAAGATGTATGTAGATAGTATAAGAAATACGACAGTTTAATGGTGGAGGTACACACATATTGATAGATGTCTTGTGATGCACTGTTGAGGAACCTGTGACCACAGTTTTTCATCTCCAGCCTTGTCAGGTATTGAACAATCAATAAATAAAGAACACAGAATTGTTAAATATAAAACACAGAATGTATGTGATTATACTAAATGATTTACAAATAAACACCACAGCATATTTAACTGTTACACATGCTGATGTAACGCAAATGTTTCCTACTTGGGATCAATAAAGTATATCTTATCTTAAGCTGATCGATGGCTACTGCCATATTTGCACAATGTGCCTCTGAACCTTGACAAGTGCATGTTTCAGGCTTATCAATTAATGTAATGTAATGTTATCACAGGGGTCACACACATAAGTCCAGCTGTTAAATAAAGCTCTCCTGACCTTAGCTGGCATGTGGGTATATATATTAATACTGCCCATAATGGGCACAAGCAATTTTCACCCATGTATTAATTATATGTTTTAAATGTGAGTGTTTCCTGTCCCCTAAACCTCCAGGGATGTACACAGTTTAATACTGGCAACTTCTTATTATGGGAAATACGAAAACGTCTTTTAAAACTACAACTCCCAGTGGAGACGTGCCATAGAGAACATGTTGCGAAACAGAATAGCCAGCATGTGTAGTTCTGGGGACGGGGTGGGGGAGGGGGGACGCGGTGGACCCGTTCAAATCCAGTTTTGAACAGTCTGTCGTGGTTCCATCCCATTTCAAGTGCTGCTCGACGCTTGGCACACTCTCCAATCACAGAGCTTGAGGACTATCACGGGGTTTGTCAAGCGAAGCGGAGAGAATACTTACAGAGTATTGTGTAATATTCTCTAAAGCAAATGAGCTGCTCCGACCCTCGGTCCTGACGGACTCCAACTTGTGTTTATTAATCAAACAAATAAATAAAAAAGATAATTATGTGTTATTGTTGAGTAAATGGAGAATTGCACAGGGGAAAATAGCGTTTCTATGCCTCAATTTTAGATGCGGATTTTGTTAAACTAATACTTTTGCGCTGTGGACCAACACTATACATTGACGGGAAAGGGGTGTAGCAATAAAGATTACACCATTAAACTGTTACACAACATAAGATAAATAATATCGATAGCAGCGTCCCTAGCAACCACCTTGGTAACAATGAAAACGTTGTATCCACACAATTTCTGTATTCTTCGTAATAACTAGCAAACTAAAGATCATGTACATCCACTGCACACATCATCTGAAATAACAACTCATCTTTCTCGCATCAAATGACATCAAAACACATTTTAATGGCCAAACTAACTATAAAATAGGCATTTTACACCGAGAATAAAACGAAGTTCGGCCATGTTTTCTTTTTCTGCAGGGAGAAATTTGAATTTGAATATCACGTGACATACTGTAGACGCCAGCCATTGGAATGAATGGTGAACAATAGAAATACTACGTCCTACGTTATGGACCAACGTAGTTATTACACGTTTTTTTATGAGACTGAGTTGGGTATGTTATTGGTTATGGCCATGTTCTTATGATGTTATGATTATTTAAATGTAGCAGTTATGTTTCATATGAGTGTAGTCTCTTTATTTCCCCCTCAAAGTGCACCAGATTGATGCATTTAAGTCCAACATTTCAAAAAAAATCTTACCGGGGGAGCATGCCCCCTATAGGATTTGAGGTCCACCCCCACTTAAAATATGTTCACATGAATAGGTTCCTAAATAGATTTGCAATTGTTTTTAAATAGTAACCCATGTCCATATGTTTATTATTGGGTAGTAGATTTCAACTAGGGCTATCACTCTGGGCAGCAACGCTGTAAATATTCACAAATAAATCCAGCAAAATGGCACAAAAAACTGGTAGTGGTCTGGCTGGGTGTATAATTCCCGGCTTGACTTATTGTCCAGTCCGGCCCTGCCCACAGTAGAGGGTAGGGGTGTTGAAAATAATCGTTTTTACGATGCATTGCGATGCGGACGTGGACGATTCGGTCTCGATGCAGTGACGGAAGATAATCGGTTATAGAGTAGTAACGTTGCTTCCTGATTTTCCGGCCGCGGCTTTACTATAACGTTTTTTCTGTCACTTTAATATCAAATCGGTCGGTGACGCAGAGATCAGGGAACAGACGTGACAGCGGCACAGCAACACGGAACACGGAGCAGTCTGCTTTATCCACCAACACAACACCACCAGTCCAGAACCAACAGCAGAAGGACCCGCTCCGAATCACTCCGTGTCGCCGCGGCTCAGAGACACAGACAGGGATTTATGTTTATGTAAGGCAGGAGGAAAAAAGCTTCCGCGATCACCGTCTCCTCCGTTCCTCCAAGCCCCGCCCCCTCCCTGAAAATAATGAGTGACAGGCTGGTAGTGACCCGATAGAAATGTTGTTATTCACTTAATCACTGAGATATAATGAAGCGAATTTAATCTCATACATTCATGGGATTTATGTAACAGTACGACAGAGAATGTGAGTGTGCACCCACATGCAGTATTTTAGTTTGTATATGCTGTTGTAAATACTCCTGTTGTCTGCTGTGTTCAGACTCAAGTCCTGTGTGTGATGCCTCATTCAGGACATTCAGTGTCCTTCTCAACAGAAGACCGTGGCTAGAAGCTGCAGCTCGACTGCAGAAGCATTCTTTTTTTGTTTTTGAGGATAGAACAACTTCACACACGGAGGCTAGACCTATACAATTCATTTATTTTGGTTTATAAATTAATGTCAAGACATTTATGTTATTGATTTCTGAAGCACTTTCTAAATAATAAAAAGAGAGTTCATATGTATTTACTGCATGTATGCGTTGATGAAAAATAAGCCATGTGCAGTAATATAGAAAATTGAGGATGCAACGCATTGGTATGAATCGTGATGCACCGGGATGCACCGGGATATCGAACCGAATCGAATCGTTGACAGGATAATCGTAATCGAATCGAATCGTGAGACCAGTGAAGATGCACAGCCCTAGTAGAGGGGGGGGGGATTTATGGTTGTCAGATGTGAGTTTGGACAGCAGTATGAACTCCAATGAGGTGGAGGAGAGCTTGGCGATCATAGATGAGCAGAGCAGAGACATTCTGACAAACGTTTCAAATGTATCGTTAATGTATCGTATCGTTGGCAACATATTGAGATGTGCATCGCATCGGCCTCAGTGATGGAGATGCACATCCCTAGTATAGGCTATATTTTAAACCTTTTTGTATACCCAAAACGAACTAAAAAACATGATGTCGTTTTGCTTAACGTTGCACAGCTGATATAATGGGACCTTTAGTTAGTTCGTTTTTCAAGATATTATAGATTTTCCTTGCATTAATTAATGTAAACACTGAGTTGAGAGTATAGACAGGGGTTTTAGGTGATGGGAGACACATCTATGGAATCAGCAGCCCCACCTACTGTCAGCAGAAAGTAATTAAAATAATAATTACAAAAATATGTATAACACATATGTTGAAATATATTTTAAGATCATGTTTTAGTCTGCATTCTTCTGATTAGTGTCTGTGCCTATTGAGCAGTGTTGAGCGATGTGGGGCAATGTGGATCTAGCCCCTCTCTCTCGCTGTCAAAAGGAACTACACTGCGCATGCTCAGAGTCTGTTTGTATTCAGTGTGTGCAGCAACAACATAATCACCTGTGAGGCAAAGTGCTGGCAACCCCACCAAAACGTCATCTGATAATTCAGAGCTGATTGGCTGTAAGTACGTGTGAAACGCGAAGAGTGTAGTTGTGAAGAGGAGACGAGAGAGAGCAGCGTATAGCCATTAAAATCAGTAAAATGGAAAGAAAATGAATGAGGTTGACCGTCTACTGCAGCGTTGGTAAGTTCATTTGATGTCATATCTGTTGTTGAACTTCTGTGTTTCGCCTACAGGCTCCTGCTCTGCTGGATCCATTGATACGGTGACCTCAGTGATGATGCCTGTGTGTTCCTTATATTTACAGTCTCTGGTGTTTTAATGCTGAAGCATTACGGTTGTTGTTATTGTTAAGTATTGCTTTGTGATGGTGCCCTTTACTGCATGTATTAAGGTGCACTACACAATGACATCCCCACGCTGTGGACATACATGTTAGCGCTGACGGTGTTGCTCCGTGTTCTTCATCACGGCTTCGGACAGTATGTCATTTGACAACACAAGCGTTTTCAAATGACATACTGTGACCTCTCTCTCTCTCTCCCTCTCTCCCTCTCTCTCTCTCTCTCTCTCTCTCTCTCTCTCTCTCTCCCTCTCTCTCTCTCTCTCTATCCCTCTCTCTCTCTCTCTCTCTCCCTCTCTCTCTCTCTCTCTATCCCTCTCCCTCTCTCTCTCTCTCTCTATCCCTCTCTCTCTCTCTCTCTCTCTCTCTCTCTCTCTCTCTCTCTCTCTCTCTCTCTCTCTCTCTCTCTCTCTCTCTCTCTCTCTCTCTCTCTCTCTCTCTCTCTCTCTCTCTCTGTGTATGTGATGATGAGCTTGCTGTTGCATCGGAACCATGGACAGCCTTCTGGCGGCAGTTAGGGCGGCAGTTTGACTGGGGGCGGCACAAGAGCAATGCTTCATAAACAAGAGTTTTTTATCGCTAATTTGCACGAAATGTCTTATTTGTGTTGTGGGTCCTAGGGGGCACGGCCTTGTGACAGCAGGCAGCTGGATAGAAAGTCTCACACTCAAAGAAGGGTGGAGGATGATCTCAGGTCGCCTCACTATGGGCGAGAGAGAGGGGGCCGGCGGGTAAACTATCTCTATCAAATAATCACTTTCGATGTTTCTAAAGTAGTAGAATTAATCGCTAAACAACCACTATAACCGTTATTGATTTAGTCACCTTCATTTAGCAAACACCTCAAACGCCGACTAAAGGTGCACCGCCCAGGGCGCCATATCAGCTAGAACCGCCACTGCCTACGTGTTTAAAAAAGCACCGGAAGCTTATACAAACAACAAAGTTGTTTGTGCCCCACCAGTTGTGTACATATGAAAACGCCACTGCATATGCATGTGACAATAAAGACTTGAATCTTGAAAGAAATGTAACATTTTCTGATGGTTTAATAAATTCAGAGGAATCATCGTTCAGCAACACATTGTTCGGGAGACATGGTAACTGATCTCAGATACTGTTCTCAGTACTCTCTAACTGCAGCGCATGCATGAAGCATGTGTAGCAATAGGCACTATGCCTGTGTTCTTATCTAAAACAAGTCCCACCACCTGAAAACACAATAATATGGAATATAATTCCCACCCATGACCTGCATGGTGGCCACAGACCCCCTGAGAAGCAACGCAGCAGAGGATGGAGTCGGTGTGACAGCATGGAGGTGCGGAAAGGGATGACGGCGTGGGGGCTTTCTTGTCACGTCACACCGTCACGCTATTTACCCCTGCCACCCCCTCCACCCTCTGCCCATTATCTGGATGACGTAGGCCGCACAAAGTGCTTTAAAAGATGCCGCGGAGCCCCAGCTGCAGCACTCAGAGGCTCCGCGGTAGTTCACCGTTCTCTCACCGCGGACTCTCTGAACGGTCCGGTACCGTGTGACGTGTGTGTGTGTGTGTGCGTGTGTGTATGTGCTGTGCGTGTAGTTGTTTTTTTCTGATTGGCTGAACCAGGACCGCTCTGCGCTTCACGTGAAACACAGGGTACCGCGCGCACATATATTCGGCGCACAGGCTCCCGCCACTCAACAGTTTCCAGCCTCGAGGGCACGCGCTGACGAGGAAAGCACGGACATTCTTAACGGTCGTCAGAATTAAACCAGAGGTAAGCTACTAACTTCTTCTTTTACAAACTTCTGCTGCTCACGTATTTTCTAAAGAGACCTTATGAGCATAAACATGTACATATTAGCATATTTATATATCCTTCACAATTGATATGTAAATGCTCACTGTTTTGTTTATCTTTCATTTTCTATTTAATTTTACTTTTAATTCATGTGCAATGTCCTATCTACGCTGTCATCAAATAAAGACAACAACATAAATGAAACGGATTTTACTCAAGTGTATTCTATAAGATGACACAACCATTTTTATTAAAACAAATCCTTCTTCTCCGTTTTTAAAGAGAACCTGCCTTTAAATATGTATATTCAGTAGTCTATAGACCAACAATGTAATTATCTTGACAACAGTTAACCAATCAAAATATAATGTGCATGTTATATCGATTTATATTTTAAATGTAATTAACATTTCTACCCTGCTAGAAAAGCCATTTTTACGGTAATCTGAGTACATATTCTTCTTTGTGTCTGCCTTTTGTGTATCTTAATTACGTGATCCTGTTACATGTAATCCGGTAATCCCCAAACCTGGTGCTCGTTGTTATAATATTCTAATCGATTATGACTTCCTAATTGACTGTTTGTGGAGAATAATGTTGCTCGTGACAAAGTTTGAATCGGATGGAATGCTCCTGTTTTTCAGTCCATGGCTGCCCCCCCACACAGAAGCTACCTGTGGATGTTGCTGCTGGGCGCGTGCGTGTCGCTGGTGGTTGGGACGGAGTGTGAGAAGGAGTGCGCGCTGTGTGTGTACAGCCTGCTGGGACAACACCCTGCGCTCTCCTCTCTGGTAACTACTGCACCTCTGAGACATTAGGATTCATACATTCAAATAAAAAAATAAACTAAAGAAATAACTTGTCCTGCTCACACAGTCATTGTTTTATCAGCTCAAACACATATCCTTGGACCAACTCATAATATCACCTTTTCTATAGATATGTTTGGTATGTCATAACTCAACATTCTGCTTTGTAACGAAGGAGAAGTCCGGTAAACAAGGCGCGTATACAACTGTATTGTTAGCCAAAGTCTCCGTTTTTATACTTGAAACATAATGCATGCAAACTCTTTTTTTGAAATATGAAATACTAAACTATCTGCCCATGTACCGAAGTAGTATTCATACAATAGTGTCGGACTGATATGAAGATAGCGACCAAATGATTTTCTTTATTTTGTATTTCTACCAGTAGGATCCACTCCTCTCCTTTCCTCTTTTATTTCTGCGCCTCTCCTTTTTAAATGTAATCCTTCTACTTCCATATGTATGTCTCCTCTCCTCCTCTCCTCCTCTCCTCCTCTCCTCCTCTGCACATCGATTCCTCCTCTCCCTTTATTCACCCATCATCCTGAATACCGTCTGTAAAAACGGAATATTCACTTCACTAAGAAACACATTCATTTGGTGAAGCTGTTTATATGATATATCGAACTGGGGCTATTTGTAGTAATTATGTTGTATCTCCCCTCGTAACTGGAAACGCAGTTTAGTCATTTCGTCACGCACTGCGATGTGTCTCAGTGATAACATAGGAGACGCCACTTTTACAAAAAAAAAGGTTTATTAAAAAGGTAACCGGACTTTTCTTTCTTTAAACATCAGATGATTCAATAATAACTGAGCGTGTGTAGAGCTATGATGGGGTTATTCTGGAGCAGCCTGATGTACTTTGGAGCTGATTTAATAACGGTAAAAGCAGCGAACCTCCGTGCGTAATGGCGGACCTCTCTGCGCTCCGGCGGGCACCTCTCTGGCTGCAGATTCATCCACAGCAGTTTGGCGTTCTGCGGGGGCTTCAGACCCTCTCCACACTGTAGAGCAGGTTCCTGCAGGTGATGAGAACCCCTCACATTCATACTGTAGATCAGTGCGGAGTGATTTACGGATGTTCCTGCTGAGGTGATTATGGAGTGTTAATTAGCTGCGGATACATAACCTAACCCTCTTTTTCATAAGCTCTTCCTCACTATGTCGTCATCTCCTTTACATCCATTTATTTTAAATGTTTTTTCAAATTTGAAATAATTGTGTCAATATTATCTGGACCCTGAGTCTGTAATATAGTTTTCATTCATTCCTTCATTCAATAAATGTATAAACGTGATGATGTAGACGTCATCGTTTCCTTATCATCAATACACATGTTGTATTAACTGATGCACAGTCATTTTATAAGCAGATGACTTTGTTTTCTAAATGTATGTACACTGAGTCAAATATTCGCACCTTCATATCAAGAGATTTCATATTTGATCTCCTATTCAGGCTGAACGTATACATCATTACTGATTTGTAATAGCACATTGCTTCAAAATGACAGCAAAGTAGATTTTAGAGGAATAACTAACATCAGTAGATAAGTCATAATTCCATAATATCCATCCTTCAAAAGAAATATTAGAGATTTTGAGAATGTCTTAAGATGTTTGAAACAAAGAACATGGGGCGGTGGTGGTGAAGTCGATAGGGACTTGACTTGGGAACTGAAAGGTCACCAGTTCAAGTCCCGGCAAGACCAAGTGCTACCGAGGTGTCCCTGAGCAAGGCACCGTTCCCCACACTGCTCCCCGGGCGCCGTTCAAAATGGCAGCCCACTGCTCCTAACACTAGGATGGGTCAAATGCAGAGAAACCATTTCCCCACGAGGGATTAATAAAAGTCCATCTTATGGGTCCATTCCCCTGCATTATGTACCCTTTACATACATGTTTCAGCACAACTCAACACCTGTAAAAAAACATATAGACATATACAAAGCATATACACAGATGTTCAGCCTTGGAAATCTGTCCATAGTCTGTTCCTTTTCATATAATGCAGCTGTTATTTATTGTAAAATTCCCTTTCTGGCCACTAGAGGGTGCTTCTTCAGCATCACCCCCCCCCTAGCCCCCTCCCCTCAGGAGCCAATATTTCCTCAATTCAATTTTCCTCTTCATTAATTCTGTCTCCATAAGCCAGCGGCACTGAAAGCTCAGCAGCATTCCCTCTGTGTCCTCTAATGAATGAGATCCAATGAGGTTGGGGGCAGGTTATGGGGGCAGTGTGTAGCCCCGGGGGGCCGGCAGATGGCTTTAGTCTGATTGTCCCCCCGCCACCACGGTTATACGGCCTAACATAGTTCAAGGATGACTGGGATAAGGGAGGGGGAAAGCTTCCATTAGAGGAATAGGGTACAGAGTGGCTGCGACAGATGCTTTCCAGAGAGACACTGTTTATGAAGTTGTTTCAGAATCTGCCAGAAGCCATGTGTGTTTCTTACATCAATATCTGCAACAGTTCATGAAGCTTATTGTTATGCTTTAACTCATGAATGATGGTTGGAAGATGACACATGATGGATAGAGAAAATACACAATTGATTTCAAATGTTATTTTGTTCACCATTTGACAGCAAAAGAAACTAAATTGAATTGGAATTTCTACCCAATAGGTTTGAACAAATGCAGTGGTGACAGTTTATTTGTGCCAGTCGACATGGGGGAACAATGTAAAGTCATTTTATACAGGCTAGATTGCTTTCAGTGTTAAGTTATTTAATATCTCATATCCACTGAGAACTGTTCCTCTAAATAGTTCACTGGAATATGCCAATGCTAATGTCATAATGAGCACTATGGTGGGGGGGTATTGGGACACCATTTAGTGATCGTTTCAGCAAATTACAAAAGTTATTTTTATTAAAATTATCAAATGTAGCTAAAGCTAGTATTTAAAGATACGGTTACAGTTATAGTAAAACAAAAGGCTGTGAAATACACAACACACTTATAATGCTATAAACATTTAGCAAATGAGGGATTGCTGAGCAGTTACCCTGATTCAAAGTCAGCCATACTTTTTCACTGAGGTGAACCTAAAGGTTCGAGCATTAGAAATTAAAACTACAGATAAGAAATCTTGAAATGAATGTGTTTTCTAAAATCTCTACGGTGCATGAAGTGAGGGCTAATGTGCAGCGAGGCGGTCCTTATTGAACAGATCACCAAACAGGGGCCAATGCGCAGCACATTATCACACTTATCTTACGGCCACATGCTAAATATACAAACAACTATCACAATAGTAATTGAAAATGATTTTATTGACTTGGAAATTAACGAAAAACACGTCTTGAACTGCGGCAACAACAACAACTACAACAACAACAACAACAACATGTCTTAAACTGACAGCAGCACTGATGGAGGTTTTCTGTAACTGACAAGTCTGTTCACATTTTCTTTTCCACTAACCAGTCTTTAAAAACTGCCAGAGCCATTACTGTGTCCAATCAGTCAATCAATCAATGTTTATTTATAGCCCAATATCACAACTGTTACATTTGTCTCAGTGGTCTTCACAGTGTGTACAGAATATCAGTATGACAATACGACACCCTCTGTCCTTAGACCCTCTGTCCTCAGACCCTCTGTCCTCAGACCCTCTGTCCTTAGACCCTCTGTCCTTAGACCCTCACATCGTACAAGGAAAAACTTCCGAAGAAAACCCAGTCTAAAGGGAACATGGAGAAACCTCAGGGAGAGCAGCAGAGGAGGGATCCCTCTCCCAGGACGGACAGACTGCAATAGATGCCGTGTGTAAATCGAAAAGATAATACATTTGCAACATAGGTTGTCCAAATGTGTTCTTTGTTGTTTACTTCCTGTCTGTCTTCTTCTGCTGTTCCTGTTAGTGTTTACTTCCTGTCTGTTTTCTTTTGGAGATTTCTCTACCGACCAGCGCTCTGTTTTTTAAGATCTTCCCTTCTCTTCCTTGATCCTCCTTATCAAATCAGAATTGAGTATTCAACTAAGCTTTTTAATGATTCAGGATTTTGCAATGAAGGCATAAGGATGAAGGTAGTTGTAACTGGCAAACATTGGATTGTTAATATCGATTTTAAAGGTCATTAAGATTGTTTTCCTTTTTCCAGACATGCTCTCTTGAGTGTGAGGGTGTGTTGGACAGCCAGAAGCTGCGCCTGTGCCGGGACCTCCTGCTGGATGAGGAGACCCAGACCCCCCTGGATCCTGATCCCCGCCAGGAGCAGGAGGCAGCCGCCAACGTGGCCGCAGAGTCACCAGAACACCAGCTGGCCAAGAAGTACGGCGGCTTCATGAAGCGCTACGGGGGATTCATGTCCCGCCGCTCCCCCCCCTCTCCAGAGGATCCAGGAAACCAGGAGGAGGAAAACAACATCCGCCTGGGGATCCTAAAGATCCTCAACGCTGCATCTGAGCAGGGGGGGGAGGCGGTGAAGAGGTACGGGGGTTTCATGCGTCGCGAGGAGGGGGGGGGTCCCGCAGAGCGACCTGCTGGAGGCCATTTTGGGCCGCGGGCTGAAGAAGCGCTACGGAGGCTTCATGAGGCGGGTGGGCAGGCCGGAGTGGCTGGTGGAGAGCAGCAAGAGTGGGGGGGTGTTGAAACGGGCCTGGGAGAACGGCAGCGAGATACAGAAGAGGTACGGGGGCTTCATGGACTAGGATGCCACGGTTATGACCCTTCAACCCCCCCCGTCCCCCCAAGCAGTCCCCCTGTAATCTGGACCTGGTGTTTGAATCAACTGCTTTGTATAACTTCTGCTACTTTAATGAAAAAAAAGATAAACATGTGTCAGATGTGCACACATAATTTTCCGTCTGTTTTTTGGGTTTCATGATGATATTATTTATTAAAATAATCTGTTGATCAAGGAGTGTTTGTCCAGTGCATCATTTAAATCAAGGGGCTCTATGTGTTTCAGAAAAGGGGGACAAAGTGAAGTCAACAACTCTCATATGTGCTTTTGTGCCGGTATATGATCCAACATAGGTGGTAACAGTGGGGTAAGATGAGCCAAGTTGTACTTATGTTGTCCCTACACAAGGACAAATTAGATAGAAGTCAAATGACAACAACAACCTTTATTTCAGGATGTCTTCTTTCAATGAAAATGAAAATAATGCATTTATCACAAAGGGCATGAAAATATGACTCAAAATAAAGTGGTCTTGTGGCTTAACTTGCCCCATCTAGAGGTCAATTGAGTAATCATTTACTTTTTGAAGTTTAATCCAGAGCACAAGTAAAAGACATATCATCCTCTCTCTGCCACGCCCTACTTTGGTGTATGCACTGTAGTGACACCTCGTCAACATTATAAATCAAGTTTGAGGGAATAAATGCCTGTAAAACAAACACGAAAGAGCCAGATCAGAATTAGAATGATCTAAACAGATATCCTTGTGAATGTAGCGGTAAATGTACCAGTCTGTTGTACTGTACTGATTTAAGTAGGCTAGTCATTGATAGCTATTCATGTTATCAATTGTGGTTAGTCTCTTACAGTGGTGGCCGGCCCATAGGGGCGCTAGGGGCGCCGCCCCACCTCTTCCCACATTAAAAAATATATATTTTAAAAAATATTTTAATTTTTAATGAGCAAGGTAAATATTATATAATTGGTATCAGCAAAATGTATAATCTACAATAAAATCTCATTTCAAATTGTGTTACGATGTCTAAAGTTACTGATAAGTCACATGTTTCCTGCCTGGCCTTGCCCGTGTATCATTACCCTCTCTCGTGTGGGCGCTAAGAGAGGAGCCCTCAACCAGAGCAGCAGCAGCCACTGGCAGCTGACTGTTGCTATCTGTATGCCTCCGAAACGTAATTTCAGCCAATCAGCGTCGTCAAATCTGATGATCACCGGGCGCCAATGTCAGCGCCCGGTGCAGGGTTATGGCTAGAAAGGGTCCGTCTTGTGTTAAACTCTCGCAAGAGTTTGCGAGTCACGTGGCTGAATGTTTCCATTTGACAGGCAGCCTTTCAGTTACGATGGTTAACATCAGTGGGCCACAGCAAATGATGGTAAGAAGCTAAACTATCTATTAATGATGTCAATAACAGGGAGTGTGATTGTAACTGTGTGTGTGACTAGCTGGATGCAAACAGGTAAACGCTGTATTGTGTTTCCCATGCTTGCTCTTCAAACAGCCGGGGACAGATACTATATGGCCGTGATAAATAAACACACACACACAACCCCCCACACACACACACACACATATATTATTGTATAGTTGAGTTTTTACAGCATCCATCAAACTAGATTTTTTGCCTTAAAGGTATGTTTTCTAATATTTCTGTGTTTCTGAACCACGGCTGTGTCTGCATATAATGTTCGTATTTAGTCTACTGATTTTAAATGGGAATTCAATAATTTGAGTGTTCCCAAAGAACCGGTGTTCTGCAGTTTGTGTGGACCAGAGATGGGGTCGTTACTAAAGTAATATATTACATATTACATATTACTTTAAAAAAAAGTAACATATTACACTACACTCGTTACTTTACTCGTTACTTTACTCGTTACTTTACTCGTTACTTTACGTTACTTTACCGCAGGGCCGGCCTGCCCCTCCGTGCAGGCAGATCACGCAGACTGCTAAAGTTTCAAATGTTCTCTTTAGTTCAGTTTCCATTGTCGCATAAGACTGATCCAGATCCTGAATGTGTTCCTATCTGACCGTGGCTGTCCTCTGTCTCCTGCTATCTGACCGTGGCTGTCCTCTGTCTCCTGCTATCTGTACATTTTGCGCAGTCTATCTCTGCTCACGATGTTGCGTCGGCGTGTTCTCCTGCGTGTTGGCCATGTGTTGCACTGGAACCAGACACCGCAAAGACTTCGGCCGAGCACGTACGAACTGCGCAGGCGTGAGTGGCAATAACTCTCCTTACCAGCAGGCGGCGGTAGTGTGTATTCGTCATTCAAAACAGGCAACAACCGGAAGACAGAGAAGAAGAACAGAATACATGATATAAACAAACAACAAATAGCTGTGTGTTAGCTTCACCTTAGCATGTGTTCTTTGCAGGTGTTTGTTGAGGTTTGATTATGACTGATTTTAGTAAGTAACGAAGTAACTCGTGTCGGGGCAATGTTTGTAACTGTAGTGTGATTACTGAATTATAGTAGCTATAGTAGCGTGTTACACTACTCCGACCGACAAAAGTAATATTATTACACCCAACTCTGGTGTGGACCTACTGTACTGTTGCACAGTTTACTGTAGAAACTATGTCCAGGACAAGGTGTTTCAAAGTTTTGGAAGATTCATAGCTAACCACACTGAAGATTATGGAGGTGTTGATCAGTCTTCTCATACACTGAACACAAATATAAATGCAACACTTTTGTTTTTGCTCCCATTTTTCATGAGATGAACTCAAAGATCTAAAACATTTTCTATAAACACAAAATAACAATTTCTCTCAAATATTGTTCACAAATCTGAAACAATGTGTGATAGTGAGCACTTCTCCTTTGCCGAGATAATCCATCCCACCTCCCAGGTGTGGCATATCAAGATGCTGATTAGACAGCATGATTATTGCACAGGTATGCCTTAGGCTGGCCATAGTAAAAGGCCACTCTGAAATGGAATTTTACTATTAACACATGTAAAAGGATGAATCGGAATCAGCTGGTGAAAGTAACATTTGTTTATTAGAAAAGGGGAGCTGGGAGTGGAGGTTGGTTATGGCAGCAGTGGGAAACAGTTGTTCCTGGGTGGAGAGGCCTGGCAGGCCTTGAGAGTGTTGAAGGCCTTGGATTCCTCCTGGGAGAGACATACACATGAGTGTGAGGCAAAAGCAGGCAAAGTTGTCAAAGAATATGCAGGTAAAAAGGTAGAGCGGCACGCAACAATCTGTTCACGGTAACAATCTGTTCACGGCAACAATCCGTTCACGGCAACAATCTGGCAGGGAATGAGTGCAGGCTGCAGGCTTTCATAGTGTGGCTGATGAGCAGGTTGCAGGTGTGGGTGATTGGAGATTGCTCCCAGTCGTGTAGAGCAGACCAGCAGGCAGGTTGGGGGGGGGGAGCGAGACACACAGTAGATACAAACACATACAAACACTGACTAAGGTTACCTACTGTAACCCCAGCGTCTATGAGTAAATGGCGCAGCCCTCTAAGGCTATCGCTATTGGGTAATCCCCCTGCGCCCTGCGCAGCACTGAAAACGTCCACGCCCACCCGCAAGGTGGGCCCCACCATCGGGCCTCCTTCCGGTATAAATAGGAAGGAGGCCCGACAATCTGCTCCCATACAATATAACTTTTCTTCAGCTATTACTGGAGCCAGTGGGGCCCCGCGCTTAGAGGGCTGCGCCATTTACTCATAGAAGCTGGGGTTACAGTAGGTAAACTCAGTTCTATTTCGTATATGGCTTCGCCCTCTCAGGCTATCGCTATTGGGTTAAGGGCGAAGCATGATGTAGTCTGCGTCCCACTGGGTCCGCCCGGCACTAGAAGCACAGACACACCTGCTCAATAACACCCCCTGCCTGTTGTGCCATGCGTAATGGCGCATCACCGCCCCTGGAACATATCAAACATGCCTATCTTCCCTGACGGGGTGAAGGCTGGGAACAATACATACCGACCGCTGAGAGAAAGTAGAGACGAGGGTCCCACCTTGCCCAGCGATCATAGAGGGGGAACAGCAGCTCTCTGCGTGTCAGACAGGCAGGAGAGCGCCCAGCTGGATCCCTGACGTCACTCACTCTGACCAGGCACTCCGTACAAAGTGTGTCAGAGGAAAAGGAACATCCCTCCTATAAGAGGGGAAAAGGGTCGCTCTCCGCGTGCCGAGAGGCAGGAGAGAGGCGCACTGCTGGCTCCCTGAATTAACCGATAGGTTAAAACCAGCAGGCTTCTGCAGGGAGCCCTGCTTTCTACTTAATCAACAGATTAGTGGCAGCTGGCTTAATTACCGGCTCTGCTTCCTCGGAGGCTCTCGCGGAGCAGACCAGGAGAGGAGGTGCCTCACTCCCCTTTGACTCACCGCCGGGAGACCCTGTCTCTGGTGTGGGAGCAGAGCCCCTGCAGCCGCCGAAGGGCGAGTTTGATGCCGAGGTGGTCTCTGTGGGCGTCTCTCCGCTTGCGGCCTCCTGTGGCCGGCGTGGACGTCGCAGCTGCTGCGAGCGTTGGTGCCGCTGTGAGCACTCAGCCGGCTGGAGCCAGCTGTACATGCTGGCGAATGCCGTCCGCCTGTTCCGCGGCCGTCTTCATGGACTCCACCATGGCGTGGAACTGGGGTCCGAACAGCCCGTCCGGGCTGATTGGAGCGTCCAGTAGCACTTTTCTGGCCGTCTCCGTAACAGACGCCTGCTTCCGCCAGAGGTGGCACTGGATCTGTGTCACCCACACAGAGATCCTCGCCTGGGAGACAGCGACGGACGCGCACAGAATGAGCGCCGTGCTGGCCGCTAGGGGTGTTGAAAATAATCGTTTTTATGATGCATTGCGATGCGGACGTGGACGATTCGGTCTCGATGCAGTGACGGAAGATAATCGGTTATAGAGTAGTAACGTTGCTTCCTGATTTTCCGGCCGCGGCTTTACTATAACGTTTTTTCTGTCACTTTAATATCAAATCGGTCGGTGACGCAGAGATCAGGGAGCAGACGTGACAGCGGCACAGCAACACCGAACACGGAGCTTTATCCACCAACACAACACCACCAGTCCAGAACCAACAGCAGAAGGACCCGCTCCGAATCACTCCGTGTCGCCGCGGCTCAGAGACACAGACAGGGATTTATGTTTATGTAAGGCAGGAGGAAAAAAGCTTCCGCGATCACCGTCTCCTCCGTTCCTCCAAGCCCCGCCCCCTCCCTGAAAATAATGAGTGACAGGCTGGTAGTGACCCGATAGAAACGTTGTTATTCACTTAATCACTGAGATATAATGAAGCGAATTTAATCTCATACATTCATCGGGATTTATGTAACAGTAAGACAGAGAATGTAAGTGTGCACCCACATGCAGTATTTTAGTTTGTATATGCAGTTGTTAATACTCCTGTTGTGTGCTGTTTTCAGACTCAAGTCCTGTGTGTGATGCCACATTCAGGACGTTCAGTGTCCTTTCGTTAACAGAAGACCGTTGCTAGAAGCTGCAGCTAGACTGCAGAAGCATTCTTTTTTGTTTTTGAGGATGGAACAACTTCACACACGGAGGCTAGACCTATACAATTCATTTATTTTGGTTTATAAATTAATGTCAAGACATTTATGTTATTGATTTCTGAAGCACTTTCTAAATAATAAAAAGAGAGTTCATACTGTATGTATTTACTGCATGTTTGCATTGATGAAAAATAAGCCATGTGCAGTAATATAGAAAATTGAGGATGCAACGCATTGGTATGAATCGTGATGCACCGTGATGCACCGGGATATCGAACCGAATCGAATCGTTGACAGGATAATCGTAATCGAATCGAATCTTGAGACCAGTGAAGATGCACAGCCCTACTGGCCGCCTTGCTGATTTCCTCTGCCTCGGTGATGGACCGCTCTACAAGTGTCACCACCGAGTTGGAGAGCAGCGCAATGTTATTCGCCGCCGCGCTGTGGTGACGGAGAGGGGGAAAGCATGTCCGGCCGCCAAGCTGGCATCCTGCTCCGACTCTGTCTCCCTCGTCCGGAGGAGAGGGGGAGGGGAGAACCGCACGGTGAATCGTGGAGGGAGGCGGGGCAGGAGTTGCTTTTCTTCTGACTCCTGCCCGGCACTCGGCCCCAGCGACACGAGGCCCCGTTCGCGGCTCGTAAGCCTGGACGGGCCAATCGTCCCCCTCGGCCGCAGCAGCAAGAGCGTCCGCTCTCCGCTTCCTGTCACCCGAGGGGAGACGGGCGCAGTGTGTGCATGCTACCTGCTGGTTTAGAGCCGCGTACGCATGCTCTGACCCCAGGCAGGATTCGCATACTGCTTTTATCTCTGCTGGTCATAACTCATTATGAACCCAGAGCCACACGAGGGACCATCACAGACGCAGTTGTTGCTCATGATGATTCTCAATTGCTGTGCTTCAGTAACTGCTGGTTTGCTGAAGAAAAGAGGGAGCAGATTTTCGGGCCTCCTTCCTATATATACTGGAAGGAGGCCCGAGGGTGGGGCCCACCTTGTGGGTGGGCGTGGACTACAAGTTTTCAGTGCTGCGCGGGGGCGCAGGGGGATTACCCAATAGCGATAGCCTTAGAGGGCGAAGCCATATACGAAATAGACCCGGGGTTTCAGGGACAGGCAGTGATAGTCGGTCCATTCTTCTATATGTCTGTCTTTGATTTTCTAAGTGTTATTCGATCCATATGACAATAGAGGTATGTGCATAAATAACAAAAACACTTGGGGTATAATGTTCGAACAATGTTATCACCAAACATTTTAAGAATGTTTTTAGAGAACGTTATCCTACCTTTCAGAAGTACTGTACATTCTAGGAACCAAAATAAAACTTCTCGATGAAACCTTTCCTAGAACAATGAATGGTAACATTCTCAGAATGTTTTTAGAACCAACAATGTCTAGCTGGGAACTCAGACATGACTACGCAAACATGCAATATCATGAATTACGTACTTGTTTTTTTTTAAAGGAAAATGTGGTGACATCAGATTTGTTTCAAACATCCTTTTCAAACAAATGCAGCAAGTTTGTTTTTTAAAGCGCACCACAAATAAATCTGACGTTGACCATAACCCTGTTAATATTTCGCATCACAGGAACATTTTATAAAACAAATAATAACCTCCTGAAAACATTATCGAAATTATCGAAGTTATCATTCTTTAATGATAAAGTCTTGGCCATCAGATCTTCACCTCCGCCTCTCACCTTAGACCCAGCAGTGTCTCCTGTGTGCTCAGCTATCTTCGAGCAGTTTGACCTGATTTCACTGTCCGAGTTATCTGAGGTGGTTAGAAAATTGAAACCTTCACAATACCCCTTTGACAGTATTCCTCCCAGACTACTGAAAGACGTTTTTAATACTATTGGGTCATATATTTTAACTTTGATAAATATCTCTCTCACCTCAGGCTGCGTTCCAACCTTTTTTAAACATGCTGTAGTGCAGCCTCTTATCAAAAAACAAAACCTTGATCATTCTGTTCTCTCTTGACACCTATTTCTAAGCTTCCCTTCCTGTCTAAAGTCCTAGAGAAATTGGTTTTAGCACAACTGCAGTCACACCTTGTTTTAAACTGCATATCAGAGAAGTTTCAGTCTGGTTTTAAATCATGCCACAACACGGAAACTGCTCTTCTAAGAGTTTTAAATGATCTTCTTTTAACTGCTGATTCTGGGAATTCTGCTATGCTTGTGCTTTTAGATTTGTCTGCTGCTTTTGACACCATTGACCACCACATTTTATCACGCCTTGAACTGTGTGTCGGTATTAAAGGTAACGTCCTAAAATGGTTTAAATCTTATCTGTCAGAAAGGACCTTTTCTGTGCATCTTGGCCAGTATTCTTCAGCTGCAGCCCCACTAGCATATGGGGTCCCACAAGGCTCTGTCCTGGGCCCCATTTTGTTCAGTTTGTATTTACTACCTCTGGGGTCAATTTTTAAAAAGCACAACATTTCTTACCATTGCTTTTTGCAGATGATATGCAGGTATACCTGCCTATAACAGCAAATAAGGAATCTAGGATTGCCTTGCTTAGCTGTCTGAAAGACATCAAATCATGGATGGAAATCAACTTCTTGACTCTTAATGAAAAGAAGACAGAGATTATAATATTTGGACAGTCTGAACTCCTGGATGGCTTTAATAGTGTACTCGGCCCCTTAGCCTCCTACAGCCGTCCCTCTGTCAGAAATCTTGGAGTCATCTTTGACAACTGTTTTCAATTTGACAAACAGATAAGCTCAGTTGTCAAGACAAGCTTCTTCCAGCTGCGGCTTCTGGGGAAGGTAAAAGCCTATCTTCCTAGTAAGGAATTTGAACAGCTAATCCACTTATTTATTACGTCTCGTTTAGACTACTGTAACTCCCTCTATATTGGTGTTGACAAGTGCTTGATCCGTCGCCTGCAGCTGGTCCAAAATGCGGCTGCCCGCCTTCTTACTGGGAAGAGATGTTATGACCACATCACACCCGTTCTGGCAGACCTTCATTGGCTTCCTGTCAGTTACAGGATCCAGTTCAAGTACTTACTTGTTGTTTTTAAATCATTGCATGGACTGGCACCACATTACCTGTCTGAGTTGTTGCACCGCCATGCTCCTGCTAGAGCATTGCGCTCAGCTCAGCAGAATATGTTGGAGGTTCCTCGGAGCAGGAAAAAAACCAGAGGTGACAGGGCCTTCAGTGTTGCAGCTCCCAGACTGTGGAACAGCCTCCCGGCACATATCCGGACTGTTGAGTCTATTGAACTTTTTAAATCCCAGCTAAAAACTCACATCTTTGCACTGGCTTTTAATACTAGTTGAGCATTATATTTTTATATTTGTATGTGTTTTTTTATTTTTTTATTTTTTTATATGTTTCTAGTTATTGTGCTTTTTATTATGTTTTTAATTATTGTTTTTATTATCGTACTCCCATTGGGCTATTCACTATTGTAGTTACTGCCTGCCCTGTACAGCACTTTGGTCAGCCGAAGGTTGTTTTAAATGTGCTATATAAATAAATAAAGATTGAGATTGAGATTGAGATTGAAGTTGCTTTCAAAATGTTCTTCTTTAGTTATCATATAACATTGAGGGAATGTTTTATAAAAGAACATTGTTAATGTGTTACCCAACAACGTCCAAAACACATCCTTAGAATGTTGCAGGCAAAAACGTCCCACCTTTGTTAACATATCACATTAAAGGAAGATTTTATTAAACACTTTGTCATCTCAGGCCTCAATAACATCCTGAAAAATGTTTCAGAATGTTGCTTGGAGAATGTTCTTCATTTGTTATCATCTAACATTGAGGGAACGTTTTATAAAGAATATCGTTAATGTGTTACCCAAAACGTCCAAAACACATCCGTAGAATGTTGCAGGCAAAACGTTCCAGCTTTGCTAACAAATCACATTAAAGGAACTTTTTATAAAAAAACTTTCTGTCAACTCAGGCCTCAATAACATCCTCAGAACATCCTCTGAATGTTGCAGTTAAAACGTTATGTCTTAGTTAACCTTATAGGAACATTATTTGAAAAAATAAACATCCTAAAAAGGTTATTTGAACATCAGATTAAAACGTTTCTTTAAAACCTTATTATAACCTGTAGGTAACATTAGTCAAAGTTGTGAGAACGTTCCCCGCTAGCTGTGTACATCCCTGGAGGTTGAGGGGATAGGAAACACTCCCCGCCGACGGGGCCCCTGGTTTTTTTTTCCACGACACTGTGTCTCAGGGCATCTTAATATTTAAAAACTATTAATGTGTTATACCAGATTAACGAGACGAATCTCAGCTAACTGACAATACGAACCGTTTTTACAGAAACAAAACACAAGTCTCACAAGAAGCGTTAGCATTAGCCCTTCGCTAAAACGGGCAGATGCTACTTCCGGTGCTAACTAACAAAAACGATCTTTAAAACTTAATATTTCCTGCACAAACTACATCTCACCTGAAAGCTGATACTCCACAGATTATTTGGTTATAAGTATTATCACTGTAGGACACAAACTTACTGAGCTAGCAGCCAGAACAGAGAAGAACAAAAACAATAGTTTTCAAAACCATAACAATAATTTTGTCTTACCGTTGCTGTTTTGTGATCAAAGCTCTTGTTCAAGGGAGTAAAAATGCTGTTTAAGGTTAATCCAATGTATCTTAGTCACTTTAGAATTGTTCCTGATAATCTATCATTACATTCATGACAGCAGAGTTGGTATAAAGTTTCGCAGTCCTGAGCTAATGCTGTCATACATGCTGTTTACGCAAACCTCTCTCCACTTGACGTAAGTGTTTAGTGGGACTTACTAACTGTCACTCGATTCTATCGGCTCTAACAGTTCAGAAAAGGTGTCAATCACCCAAATCGACCAATGGGTTCCAAAGATATGATCCTGCGTAGAATAAACTACGCCCGCTCCGACTCCATTACGCATTACGCAGCAGGACCCTACCGCAGCAGGACCCTACCGCAGCACCGCAGCTCCACAGCACCACAGCACCACAGCAGGACTGCACCACAGCACGCAGCGACGATAGCAGGTAACAGGTAACAGAGCACATTTCAAGGACGTTGATTTCTTTGCTTTTAGATCTTTTTCTTGTGTATCCTCTTTCCATTTTAGCAAATAATGGCAGCCAGAAGGGAGAGCTTCACCACCGAGCAGGTGCTAGAGATGCTAGCTGACGATAGTGGGGCTATGATCATACCAGATGACTCTTCGTCGGATGATGAAGATCTCTTCCAGCCAGACCTGGATCCGGACAGTAGTGACTCGGATGTTGAACTTCCACCACGGGAAAGGTATGTAATCTCGCTGTTTTTCTATATGATGTGTTTGGTGGAACTGCGTCACAGTGCTAGCTTAGCCAAGAAGCTACAGGAATGATTAGCCAAAATGCTAAATAGTGTTACTTGTCTTTTTGGAGTTACATTTTCTAAATGAATGGCCAGTGAATGAATATACATGTGTTAACTTATCTATTTGGTGTAATATTATTCATTTATAGTCCAATATTATCCTATAAGTATAAGCCAGTGAATTAATCTAATCTCTTTGTTTTTCCACATTTGTTTTCAGTGATGCAGTTGATGCCACTCAGCCTGTCTCAACAACGCCACGACCATCCACCCAGCTATCCCCACCCTCACATCCACAGCCGTCTACTTCCACTCAGCCTGCCTCAACAAAGCCACGACCATCCACTCAGCCATCCCCACCCTCACATCTATCAACGTCTGCTTCCACTCAGCTAGGCCGTTCCACTCGAATGGTTTCTGCTCCCCCTCCTCAGCCATCATCTTCTGATTCTGAGACACCCAAAGAGCTGCCATACAAAAGGAAAGAAAAAACAACTCTAAAACCCAGGAAGCGTGGCCGAGGTGGGTCTTCCTCTTCCAGAACAACCGAGGAAGAACTCAGGTGGCACAACAGAGAGGATAAAGACCGAAGCCATTGAGGTTCATACCAGCCAGGATCCCAGGCCCAACCGTTGACAGGACTGCAGCATGGTCTCCCCTCTCCATTTTCAGGCTTTTTTTTAGCACTGCCGTGGTTAATGTAATCATTGCGAACACGAACGCCCACGCTCTGAGGAGATTACAGGCAGGAAAGAAATATCTTTGGAAAGTGCTGACTGCAAGGGACTTTTACACTTTCCTGGCCATTATCATTTTCACAGGCCTCGTCCACGTTCACCAACGATCGGACTACTGGAGGAAGAAATGGCCGTACTACTTCTCATTCCCAACTGATAGGATGTCCCGGCAACGCTTTGAAGCCATCATGTGGTCTTTGCACCTGAGCAACCCTGAAGAAGACGAGGAAAACGATCGCAAAAAGAACACCGCAGAGTACGACAGACTTTTCAAAATTAAGCCCCTGTACACTGACATCATTGCTGCCTGCAAAGCCCACTTCCAGCCCTATCGGAACATTTCCATCGATGAAAGGATGGTTGCTTCCAAGGCCCGCAACAGCATGAAGCAGTACATGAAAGACAAGCCAACAAAGTGGGGATACAAACTGTTTGTGCTGGCGGATTCCTCAACGGCATACACCTGGAATTTTTTTGTGTACACAGGGAAGAGTGAGTTCACCGAAGGCAAGGGACTCAGCTACTCCTCCGTGATGGACCTCCTGCCACTCCGTCTGCTCGGTGGGGGCTACACACTCTTTGTGAACAACTTTTACGCCAGCCCCACCCTCTTTGGGGATTTGTCCACTAAAAACATTGGCTGTTGTGGGACCATTCGGACAAAATCGAGTTGATTTTCCACAAACTCAGTTGAACGCCCTTCCGAAGAAGGCTGAAAGGGGAGATTTGCGGTGGATAAGGAAAGGCAAACTCCTGTTTGTGAAGTGGAAGGACACCCGTGAAGTGTCCATGTGTTCCACTGTGCACGAGGCCTTCAGCGGTCAGACGGTCTAGCAGAAAGTGAAACGGGCTGGCATGTGGCAAACCAAGAACGTTCCCGTTCCTGACGCTGTGGTGGACTACAACCAAAGCATGGGCGGCGTGGATGTGTCCGACGCTTTGATCGGGTACTACAGCGTTCTCCACAAAACCATGAAATGGTACAAGACTTTGTTTTTCCATGTCATGGACATTGCAGTGGTGAACAGCTTCCTTCTCCACAAGGAGCTGTTCAAGATGAGGAGTGACCCCAGCAGGACAAAGCCACACACCCAGAAGTCCTTCAGGGAGCAGCTTGCTGCAGAATTGTTGGAGTTTGCTGAAGGCCCTGCACCTCCACCACCCACTCCTCCAACACTCACACGCATGCCCGAGTATTATGGGGAAGATGCCACCAAGGTCAGGAAGAACTGCAGGAGGTGCCTAGATGCTGGACTCAAAAGGGTGAAGACACCTGTGTACTGCAGGAAGTGCCAGGTCCCTCTGTGCTTCACTGTCAAAAGGAACTGTTTCAGGGAGTGGCACGACCTAAATACTAGGGCTGTGCATCTTCACTGGTCTCACGATTCGATTCGATTACGATTATCCTGTCAACGATTCGATTCGGTTCGATATCCCGGTGCATCACGGTGCATCACGATTCATACCAATGCGTTGCATCCTCAATTTTCTATATTACTGCATATGGCTTATTTTTCATCAATGCATACATGCAGTAAATACATATGAACTCTCTTTTTATTATTTCGAAAGTGCTTCAGAAATCAATAACAAATGTCTTGACATTCATTTATAAACCAAAATAAATTAGTTGTATAGGTCTAGCCTCCGTGTGTGAAGTTGTTCCATCCTCAAAAACAAAAAGCTAATGCTTCTGCAGTCTAGCTGCAGCTTCTAGCCACGGTCTTCTGTTAAGAAAGGACACTGAATGACCTGAATGAGGCATCACACACAGGACTTGAGTCTGAACACAGCAGACAACAGGAGGATTTACAACAAAAATACTGCATGTGGGTGCACACTTACATTCTCTGTTTTACTGTTACATGAATCCCATGAATGTATGAGATTAAATTAGCTTCATTATATCTCAGTGATTAAGTGAATAATAAAGTTTCTATCGGGTCATTATCAGCCTGTCACTCATTATTTTCAGGGAGGGGGCGGGGCTTGGAGGAACGGAGAGGAGACGGTGATCGCGGAAGCTTTTTTCCTCCTGCCTTCACAAACTGTACACACGTATATATCGTCTGAAAATTGCTAGAGGACATTCATACTTTGCAATCCAAGACTTAATTAAATCCACCAAAAACCTGACATGATTGTAATGCGATTATTTTTGAAAAACATACATGCCTGTCACACACTCCGCATCGGACACGCAGCGGACACGGAGTGATTCAGAGCAGGTTCTGCTGTTGGTTCCGGATTGGTGGATAAAGCAGACTGCTCCGTGTTTGGTGCCACTGTGCCGCTGTCACGTCTGTTCCCTGATCTCTGCGTCACCGACCGATTTGATATTAAAGTGACAGAAAAAACGTTGCCGCGGCCGTAAAATCAGGAAGCAACGTTACTACTCTATAACCGATTATCTTCCGTTACTGCATCGAGACCGAATCGTCCACGTCCGCATCGCAATGCATCGTAGAAACGATTATTTTCAACACCCCTACTAAATACTGGAACATTCAGGTAGGTATAATGTTCAGGTAGGTATAACGTTTTGCGAGTGTTGATTTAAAAAAAAATACTTGTTGTTTTTATATACCTAGTGTGATTTTATTGTATAGTACGTTGGTAAAATGTTTGTTTTTACATGCTTATAGTGTGTTGGTAACATTTTTGAAATAAATCTGCCCCAGTTGGAGTCAAATGTTTCCTATTTTTTATT
Source organism: Champsocephalus esox (assembly GCA_036324585.1). NCBI lineage: Eukaryota > Metazoa > Chordata > Actinopteri > Perciformes > Channichthyidae > Champsocephalus > Champsocephalus esox. The sequence goes on along the minus strand of CM070481.1, from coordinate 759,122 downwards.
GTGCAAGTACACACACACACACACACACACACACACACACACACACCACACACACAAATATTTTTAACATTTTAATTTTTTTAAGAAATATTTTAATTTTTTTAAGATTTTTTTTTATTATTTGTTTGGGTGGAATGAATACCTATAGTGATTATTCAATGTAATACAATGATTTGTATAGTCTGGTACCTGAAAAAGGTCAAATGGCACTGATGGAACCAAATGTGCCCAAATGTGCCCAAAGCTTATTCCGCCTGGACTTTATTTTCATAAACCTCTCTAAAAAGGTCAAATGTTACTTGTTTTGCCTCAATTTTGATACAGGGTACTTATTATATGTTATACTTTAGATTTATAAAGCTTTTAGGCTACTAACCCATCATTCAAGGTTGGTCTTCACTATAAGTAATGGGTTTTCTTTAGGCGGAGACAGGAATTTAAATTGTTTTGCTATGTTCCATCTGAATTTATTCTGACACAGAAAAATATATATTGATTCTGACACTTCTACATCCAACTCACATATTTAACCTTGCTTTGATAACAAAGAATATTCATATAAACCTTTTAGAAGTGAAGTTATAGTCATTGGTTCTAGGGCATGTCATTTTCGAGCCTGAAACCTGAAAAACAGGCTCGGGGCTTAACAGGTTAATAAATGGGTGAAAATTGCTTGTGCCCATTATGAGCAGTATTAATATATATATATGTATATACCCACATGCCAGCTAAGGTCAGGAGAGCTTTATTTAACAGCTGGTCTTATGTGTGTGACCCCTGTGATAACATTACATTACATTAATTGATGAGCCTGAAACATGCACTTGTCAAGGTTCAGAGGCACATTGTGCAAATATGGCAGTAGCCATCGATCAGCTTAAGATAAGATATACTTTATTGATCCCAAGTTGGAACATTTGCGTTACATCAGCATGTGTAACAGTTGTAAATATGCTGTGGTGTTTATTTGTAAATCATTTAGTATAATCACACACATTCTGTGTTTAATATTTAATAATTCTGTGTTCTTTATTTATTGATTGTTCAATATCTGACAAGGTCGGAGATGAAAAACTTGGGTCGCAGGTTTCTCAACAGTGCATCACAATACATCTATCAATATGTGTGTACCTCCACCATTAAACTGTCGTATTCTGCACCTTTCTTATACTATCTACATACATCAAATCAAATCAAATCAAGTTTTATTTATATAGCACATTTATAAACGATTTTTGGTCGAGCCAAATAACATATGTACATAAAATAAAAAATAGCCTACAGTAGAGACACTTTACAGCAAATACAACAGCACAGATTGTTCAGAATATCAGTATGAGAAAAACGACACCCTCGATCCTTAGACTCTCTATCCTTAGACCCTCACATCCAGGGTCGGCTCCAGAACAAATCGAATGGGGGGGCAATCATTTACCAAGGGGGGGCACACACTGCCGTCAACAACCAACACACAAACACCAACGCAACTTCAATTTTAAAAAACATGCTGTAAAGTGTATTTCACACACATTGCAGGGTGTAGTGCTATTGTATCGCACCTATGACTTGTGCATATATGCACGGTTGTCGCACGACCACCAACACAGAAACATATGGACATAGGCCACCATATAAAATTGTGCAAATGTATTTAGTATCCTATCCATGTGAACATGTTTTAGGTGGGGGTGGACCTAAACAACAATCTGGTGCACTTTGAGAGCAAAATGAAGAGATCTATGGATAGCCTACATCTCTCAGCATCCATATGAAACAGAACTGTACACTGATGTACTTTTTCTTTATGGAAATGTTACTAATCACTCCCCTTTTTAACTGTATTCTTGTGTTACTGTCCTATAGTATTTCATACCCGTTTTTCATGTATTCTCTTATTCTTTAATAACTATAATGATCATATAAAGGTATTCCTCGCAAATACATGTTTACATAAATGGTGACCAAACCGTTTGAGACCCACTGAGATACCTACACTAAAGTTAACTATCTAAACACTGAGAGAGTCCTTACCTCACTGAGCTGAGGTTATACAATCCTCTCAGTCTGACAGGAGAGGACTCTCCTCCACCTTGGTGTAGAAACAGCTCTTTATATCCGTTAGCATAGCTAGCTAACCAGATGCTAACAACAACATTCCACGTTACCACTTGCGCACTCACAAAATGCGCTCGTGCCACACACACACAGAGCCGAACTTGAATGAAACACAGAGACCCAGAAGTAGGCTACTTGTACTGTACTATATCATATTATTTTCGATGGCTTTACTGTATAATCAGTGTAACAGATTAACAGATCGCCACTGGGCTTTCATCTAAACACACAGCCACGTAATGATAACAAAACAAAGGTCGGGGGTCATTGGTCAAGCAACACACCAATCAGAGAGCAGCAGTGGGCACACCTCAGGCTGTGTTTTATATTTGTATTCTTTATTTCTGATGTATTTCACACAAAAAACCTTTAGTGGAAACGTTTTCACTTATATGATTACAAAAAAAAATGGCAAAGTGGCAAGGCTTGCCCACCCTGCGTTGGGGGGGCACAGTGACTCATTTGGGGGGGCATGGCCCGCGAATGACCCCCCATGACGCCGACCCTGCTCACTTCGTACAAGGAAAAACTTCCAGAGAAAACCCAGTTTAAAGGGAAAAATGGGAGAAACCTCAGGGAGAGCAGCAGAGGAGGGATCCCTCTCCCAGGACGGACAGACGTGCAATAGATGTTGTGTGTAAATCGAAGAGATAATACATTTTACAGCATATAGACCGGATGTTACGAAATGCATGTGTCTGTAATAAGAAGATGAATCCACGAGGATGTCAGCTACAATCCTGTGGAAGCCATCAGGGAAGCAGCATGACGAGACCCAAGGCAGGACCGCAGAGACAGGTTCAGCCATGACCCGAAGTCCACGACTTAATCCAGAACTCAGGATAGAGGATCCAAGACACAGGACTACAGCAAGAGGATCAGCCTCAACTCCGGTTCACTGTGTAGATATAGATACAAAACAAGAAAAAAGATTTGGCTGGGTTAATCGAACAAGAGAATACACAGACACAGACAGAGAGGGAAAAGGTCATTGGATACAAGTTATTCTTGATAACCCTCTAGAAAGATCTCATGAACTTCCCCACTCAATCTATCAAGACCCGAGCAGTTATATTAGATATAGGATAAGAAACAGAGATAGGGAGCACAACAACCCATCTCTTCGTCAGATGCACTCCCCCGCTTATCTAAGCGACTGTACCCCGTTACCCTCTACAAGGCCAGCAGAGGGGAAATGGAGGGTGGGTAAGGGTAAGGGTTTTTAAGAATAAAGCACAAGGGTCTAAAGGGAAAAAAGATGAAATATATGGTACTATATTTTAAGTACTCCTATCTACTATTCCTATATTTGAATAATGTATAAACTATTTTAAAAATACTTTATGAAATCTTATGTTATGTTATAAATATTAAAATAAAGAACTAAATGAATAAATAAATAACTAAATAAATGAATAAATAGATAATTAAACAAAAGCCAAAGAGAAAAAGTGAGTTTTAAGTGTTGATTTAGAAAACCCCAGGGTCTGGGCCGACCTCACATGGAGGGGCAAACTATTCCAGCCTAGGGCCGGCCGCTGCAAAGCTCGATGCCCTCGGGTTTTAAGCCTGGTCTTAGGCACTATCAACAGCAGCTGATCAGCCAACCTTAAGGCTCTGCCTGGGGTGTAGCGATGGAGGAGTTCGGCTATATAGACAGGAGCCAGCCCATTTAGGGCTTTAAAAACAAATGAAAGGAGTTTAAAATCTATTCTGAACCGAACTGGAAGCCAGTGCAATGAAGCCAGAATTGGGGTGATATGGTCGCACTTTTTATGGCCAGTGAGAAGACGTGCAACTGCATTCTGAACTAGCTGAAGGCGTCTAATTGAGGCCTGATCCATACCGACATACAGAGTGTTGCAGTAATCCAGTCTCGAGGTAACAAAGGCGTTAATAACCCTTTCTAGGTCTTTAAAAGATAAAAACTACTTGGTCTTAGCCAATAATCATATTTTGAAAAAGCAGGTCTTGACTACAATGCTAACCTGCTTATCAAATGTAAAGGTGCTGTTAAAGGTCACTCCAAGGTTCATAACAGAGGGGAAGATATTTGTATTGAGGGAGCCCAGAATATCAACTGGGGAGACTATTGGTTGTGGTCCAAAAAAGATGACCTTGGTCTTACTCTCATTAAGGGTGAGGAAGTTTTGGCTCAGCCAGGATTTAATCTCTGTTAAGCAGTCCTTCAACTGCTGTAATGAGTTGGCATTTTGATTGAGAGGCAGATAGATCTGTACATCATCAGCGTAACAATGGAAGGGGATATTATGTTTTATCTTCATCATCTTATAAGAGTATAATACATATGTATAATATCAGTTAAAATAAGTGCTTCAACATAGTTAACATTGCTGGACGTATACACACATATTGATAGATGTCTTATAATGCACTGTTGAGGAACCTGCGACCCAAGTGTTTCCTTCATTGCATAACTACACCGTAGTTGTGTATGATATGTCAATAAACCTTAGAAAATCTTGAAATCTTGAAAGGGATGTGCAAAATATTCATTATATACAGTCTTTAATTAACTATTAGTAGAGAATAACGAGTAATGAATATACTTTATAGGGAACCTATTAAAGGTGGGGTAGGTAAGTTTGAGAAACCGGCTCGAGATACACTTTTTGTTATATTCCATGGAATGCTTTTAACATCCCGATAGTAATGAATATCTGAAGTGCTTTGACAAAAATCCATTACAAAATGTCATATGTGGAAGCTGTGGCGCTGTAAAAAGCACAACCAATCATCTGAGCCGGCCCGGCTAAAATAACTGGATGGCCTACCTGCCTGTCAGCCTTCCATCTGTGCACAAACTTATCTCGTGCCCTCATTGGTCATGTGCGCATTTGTGTGTGTTGGAGGAGGGGCTCTGTGAGGAAGTGGCAGATTTTTTCCAGTTGTGTATTTTAAAATTCTAGCGCACTCGAGCCAGTTTCTCCAAAATGACCTACCCCACCTTTAATATCTAATAATAAAAATAATGAAATTCAATTACATACTTTAACCACTAGGTGTCCCTTTATATCAGCTGTGCACCATTATGGTGTAAATACAGCCTACCAATTGGATCAAATATAATAGTCAGCCGAATTAGTGTTGATACTGCAAGGAGACGTATTATGTGAAAAGAAATGCAATATGTTGTTTAATGGCTGATATATTTATGATCCACGTCACGTTTTCAGTTCCTCATGTTTGTCGAGAAGTCTTCTCATAAGAGCTCTATAAATAGAGAACTACGGAAGATATGTAATATTTAATGCAGCCGAACCGTGTATTACAATGCCGTTATGTGATGACTTTCAAAGAGAAAAGCAAGCACACTCGGAATAAAGTATTATTTATTTATTTTTGGTCTGTTTCCGGTATTTGTTTATAACGATGTGATGTGAGATGCGAGACTGGGTTGGAGAATTGCACAGGGGAAAATAACGTATCTATGCCACAATTTTAGATGCGGATTTTGTTAAACAAATACGTTTGCACTGTGGACCAACACTATAAATTGATGGGGAAGGGGGTAGCAATAAAGATAACGCCATTAAAGTGGACCTATTATGCTATATTGGAAACATATATTGTAGGGCCATACCTATACAAAACATGTCTGTGAAGTTTTTTGCTTAAAATACCAAACAGTTCAGCCATTGTAGCCATGCCTCATACTGCTCATACCCCTCTTTTGCAGCCCTGTTAGAGGCCCAATCCCAAACCACTCCCTCGACCCTACCCCTCCGTGACGGAGTGAACTCTGTCTGTAGCCACACTCACAGCTCAACGAGTCTCCCTCCTGTCAGATGGAGGGAGTAAATACAGCAGCAAGCTTTGGGACGGCCTCCCCTCTCTCCGGCACAGGAAATGCCGCAACTGAATGTAACAACGGTTTCAAATCAGCATCTCTTAGACAAAAAATGTGAATTAATAACTCAAATAAAACTCCCAACATCTTTCATTGTGTTACTTTTTTGTAAAACTCTTTTAGTTTTAAAACTGATGTTTATAAGCTTCTTAGTTTTTGCAACAGTCTGTAAATATACACAACTTTAAAATAAAATGCACACATTTACCGTTACCACCGGAGGGGTAGGGTGTAGGGGGCGGTTTGGGAATGGGCCAGAGCAGAGCCCATAGTTTGTTAGTTTGGAACCCGTTAGTTCAGAACGACACTCCCATAGACCTCCGTTGTAAAAAATGGCGGCGCCTACTTCCGGGGTATGGACATCGAAATTGTTCCGAATATTGTCATTTGGGCGTTGGACCTCATTCACATTACGGCGCATCGATTAGTTACAGAGGTAAGTTGCTGCAAATATCGAACTCTTTTGAATTGTCAACTGTCTATATTGTATCAGAGGTCCTTTATGATGCTTATACTGGTCTTCATTTGTATATGCACAGCGTAATCATCTATATTTTATCTCGGTTGTTAAAACCAATTTTGCTAGCATTGCCTGCTAGTTAGCGAGCGCGACTTCGTCAGCTTTGAAGGTAAGATTTCAGTAATGAATCGCTAGCAGCGTATATATCAATGATGCTGGGTAACTAACAAGCAGGATTTAGATTGATTATGTGTTTTTATTGTTATTTTGGTTTTTATCTGCTGAACCTGACCGTGTCAGCCATCCTTAGTCGGCTTTTTCTGTATGATATGACTTAACTGCTAGCACTAGTAGAAATGAGGTGGCGTTTGTGATAAATATTTCATTTAATATTTCATTGCATTTTGGGATATACTAACATTTCATTATGTGACATGTTGACTGTACTTATTTTTTTTTGTACTGTTCCGTGTTAACTCATCTGTACTGTACAACTAGCCTAGCGCTACTTTTTAATGCTTGATGGCAAGCTAGGATAGATTCCTTTGTATTTTAATATACACACTAGTTTAATGATTGTTCTTCAAAGGTATTATTCAGTCTTAACAAAATAATAGCCTACTGAATAGGCTACTCTACAGCAGTGAATGAAGGATGAGCCTAAAACATGGTCATGCGTCCAAAATGTTTATTTTTAACAAAATAAACACTTTTTAAAAAAAAATAATTAGCATTTTTTTTAATTCAGCCTCATGTCAGCATAACGGCCCGTCCACACAGCGGCGTGCGTTGACGCTTGCCGGTGGGCGTGTCTGACACTCGACCAACAACCAATCACATGAATCTCCCGCCCCTGACACACAAGCAGCAGTTTGATTGGCTAGAGCTTGTACTGGCATATGAGTCGATTGGCTGACGCTTCTGCCGAGGTGTCAAAAGTTGAACATTGCTCAACTTTTGCAGCGAGCCACGAGCCAAACAGCAGTATATTTTATTTTGTTAACACTGTAAACTTGACAGCTTTTTAACCCAAACCACCTACTGGTTAAAGCACGTTATTACACGTTTAGAGTAATGCAATGCAGGTAGATTGTGTTGCTTTTAAACACGAATGCCTTTTTCTTTTCTTTTTTTTCTTTTTTTTTAAATATATTTATTTGACAGGAACAGTGCACATTAATTGACATTTCTGTAAATGCGCCAGAGTTAGCCAACAGGCTATTTTTCGTCTGTAGTCCCTGGACAGATGTTAAAAGTCATCCTAAAAACAAAAATTCACTTCAAATAACAGGTAAATACTATAAATAAAACAACATTCAACAGAGATACTTATATTATGATAAAAGCATATATAAAAACTAAACAAAAATACAAGCATATACATAAAAACTAAACTAAAATACAAATTCACAAAGCAGACAGATACAGATCAAGGCATATAAACAGAGCGTTGTCATGTACAGATTGTGTCAGTGTTGACAGAGCTGACTTTCCACTAACCATGTTTTTAAGTTAGATTTAAATAAACTGCAGGTGTTTTGTTCTCTAATCTTTCCTGGGATTGAGTTCCACTGTTGTGCAGCTTTAAAAGAAAAAGAAGATTGGCTGAATGAACTCTTCCTTCATGGAACAACGCAGTCTCCTCTTGTTGCAGCTCTTGTTGACCTAGTTACAGGTGTGCGTATGGTGATGAAATGTCTGAGCGGAGGTGAGGTAAGGCCGTGTATTATTTTGTACATGAAGCAAGCATTTGCATATCTTATTACATTTTCCCAGCTCAACAAGTTATATTTTTGAGTATTGGGCAATGATGAGAATAAACTGACTTCTTATCTACTATTTTAAGTGTTTGTTTGTATAATGATTCCAGGGGTTTAAGAGGGGGGGTCTTAATGTCTTTTGTTATTATTAACGACTTGTTACTTGTTGCTAGGGACGCTGCTATCGATATTATTTCTGTTAAGTTGTGTAACTGTTTAATGGTGTTATTTGTATTGCTACCCCCCTTCCCCGTCAATGTATAGTGTTGGTCCACAGCGCAAAGGTATTAGTTTAACAAAATCTGCATCTAAAATTGTGGCATAGATAGCCTACGTTATTTATCCCCTGTGCAATTCTCCATTTACTCAACAATAACACATAATTATCCTTGTGTTTATTTATTTGTTTGATTGGAGTCCGTCAGGACCCAGGGTCGGAGCAGCTCATTTGCTTTAGAGAATATTACACCGGGAAGATAGTATTCTCTCCGCTTCGCTTGACAAACCCCGTGATAGTCCTCAAGCTCTGTGATTGGAGAGTGTGCTCCAAGGGTTACGCCGAGCGTCGAACAGCACTTGAAATGGGATGGAACCATGGCAGACTGTCCAAAACTGGATTTGAACGGGTCCACCGCATCCCCCCCTCCCCCACCCCATCCCCAGAACTACACAGACTGGCTATTGTGTAGTTATAGTTTTAAAAGACGTTTTTGTATTTCCCATAATAAGAAGTTGCCAGTATTAAACTGTGTACATCCCTGGAGGTTTAGGGGACAGGAAACACTCACATTTAAAACATATAATTAATAAATGGGTGAAAATTGCTTGTGCCCATAATGGGCAGCATTAATATATATACCCACATGCCAGCTAAGGTCAGAAGAGCTTTATTTAACTGCTGGTCTTATGTTTGTGACCCCTCCTGTTGTTAATTGATAACATTACATTACATTAATTGACTTTCAAAGAGAAAAGCAAGCACACATTTTTTTTTAAATGTTTTCGGTCTGTTTCCGGTATTTGCTTATGACGATGTGCTCTGAGACGTGAGACTGGAATTGCGCAGGGGAAAATAACGTATCTTTAGATGTGGATTTTGTTAAAGTAATATGTTTAGGCTGTGGACCAACACTATACATTGATGGGGAAGGGGGTAGCAATAAAGATAACACCATTAAACAGTTACACAACATAACAGAAATAATATCGATAGCAGCGTCCCTAGCAACCACCTTGGTAACAATGAAAACGTTCTATGGACACAATTTCCTGAAGTAATCTTCGTAATAACTAGCAAACTCAAGATCATGTACATCCACTGCACACATCATCTGAAATAACAACTTATATTTCTCGCATCAAATGACATCAAAACGCATTTTAATGGCCAAACTAAACTTAAAATAGGCATTTTCCGCCGAGAATGGGGAGAAATTTGAAGATCACGTGACATAGACTCCAGCCATTGGAATGCATGGTGAAACAAAAACGGCGTTTGTCAAACAGAGCATATGGTGTAGTCCTAAACGATAGCTGGGGATTCTGGGTAGTGTCTTCTGCCATCCTTTACTTCGAAAAAATATTTGTTTCTCCAAATCGAAGGGGAAAAATACAAAAGCATTGCACACAATTTAAACCAATCAATGTCGTTTAATTAACAAGGATAATCTGGTGTTTTTTAGTTGATGAGTAGTGCAGATATCACTGTAAAATCAATCGACAGTAAGGGGAATACTTACTTCCGGGTGTATAATTCTCCATTATCCAATGAGAATAAACGCTCACATTGCCTTTAAGGGTTAGCCGACACAAACGAATGCCGTGCTTCCATGAGCATCAAATCCCGCCGCAGATGGGAATACATTGCAATCAGTTGACAGCTATTTGCGTCCCTTTATGAAGCTGAAGGAGCCTAGGAGCGTCACATCTGCACGCCACGGACACTGACCAAACGTCGCTCCTGGACGATTATGGAGTGAGAGTGTGTTGGCTCAATAAAACACAACCGCTCAAACCAACTACCAACTACTACTACGTCTAAACAACTTTCTCGTACTCCTTCTTTGACCAATACGAGAAAGTTGCTCCCCCATGTGACGTAATATGACGATGTTGAAAAAGCAGTTTTTAGTAGCAGAGCTCAAAACGGCTCCTTTCCCTCTGAATTCCTGCCCTTATGTCTTGTAAAACATATCAAATCCTGCATTAACTTTTTTAATTGTAATTTTCAGGCAGGTTTTTATCACAAATGTAATAATAAAAAAAAACCTGCAAGTTGCTCTTTAAAGGTGGGGTAGGTAATTTTGGAGAAACCAGCTCGAGTGCACTAGAATTTGAAAATACACAGCCGGAACGAATCTGCCACTTCCTTACAGAGCCCCTCCTCCAACACACACAAACACGCACATGACCAATGAGGGCACGAGATAAGTTTGTGCACAGATGGAAGGCATCTGTGCCTTCCATCTGTGCAATGCAGGTAGGCCATCCAGTTATTTTAGCCGGGGGGTGGACCCGCTCGAATCCAGTTTTGAATAGTCTGCCGTGGTTCCATCCCATTTCAAAGTGCTGTTTGACGCTCGGCGTAACCCTTGGCGCACTGCCACTCAAACATCCAATCACAGAGCTTGAGGACTAATTACAGGGTTTGTCAAGCGAAGCGGAGAGAACACTTACGTGTAAAATTCTCTAAAGCAACTACTATGAGTGCCCCGACCCTCGGTCCTGACGGACTCCAAAAGTCCGAAATTACACAATCAAACAAATAAACACAAGGATAATTATGTATTATTGTTGAGTAAATAACAGTGTGTGGTTTAGAAAATAATACAACATTAGAAGGAAAAAACGATGAAACAATACAGATTTCAGTATTCTGAGCCCCTACTCTCCCCATAACTGACGGCAACAAAAGTCCTACATTATTCAATTAAAATAAAGAAGTAAAAACAATAAGTGTGGCTTGATATTGAGTTAGAAAAAGGTTGATAAACGCTGTGTAGGAAGCTTCATATGATTTAAGTTAAGTAAAAGTACAAATACCACCCTGTGAAAATACTATAAGTAAAAGGCCTGCACTTAAAACCTTACTCAAGTAAAAGTATGCGAGTATAATCAGCTAAATGTACTTTAAGTATCAAATAAAAGCACTCAGTGTGCAGTGCAATTGTTCCTGTCAGTGTTTTACTATTTTTGGGATGCTTTTAGGTTTCATATTACTGCTGCATTAATGTGTATGTTGCATTTGACTTCTGTTCATGGTAATGGCCGAGCTGATCTGATTTGCTATCAAAGGTTTTTGTCAGTGTCTGACCTATCCCTCAAAATATGATGTACAGTGTACTTATATTTGTGTTTATTGTTATCTTACAGTCATCTCCAGCCTTCAGGGTAAATAAACACTAATTTGGGAAAAAAATATACGTGGGACAATTTTTCAACTTTTTAACATAGCTAATCGTTTTCTACATAATTTTTTCAATCTAGAAAATCTGATTAAAAGTATATTTCAGGGGGGTGCATGATACCCCCTTCTACCCACTAGACTAGTGTCTCTCCTGGGACATGTCTCCATGCTTTAATTTTCAAAAAGCTCTTTATTTTTCTCATACTGCCTGTGCTGCAGCACCTCTTTTCACTCTCTGTCTGAAACCAGAGCCCAGTCTGCTCTGATTGGTTAGCTGGCCGGCTCTGTTGTGATTGGTCAACTGCTTAGATATGTCCCGCCCCTTTGCCTATCATGTACAATGTGTTGGAGCGCTAGCCAATAGAAGTTTGAGAGTGTTACATAGTGATGTCATTATGTTACGGATGTAATGGAAAACTTCTGGAGAAATGGAGTAAAAACACAATGGAACACAGAGAGCTGGAACTAGATGGCAAACAGCTGAAGGTGTATTCAGAGTTACGGCGGCAGAATTGACAAAGACATTTTCTGCATCCACCAGGTGACAGCGGATGCCCAAACCAATTCTGAATAATCTTTCCCCTGGTCAGAGATTACTAAATCAACATTATTCATATTCCAATCCACTTTATTTCTACACTAGAGAATGCAATTCCTGAATAAATTGCTAGTGGGAATGCTTTATGCTGAAAAGCATTTTCACTGAAGTGATGAGAAAACCTTGTTTCATAGCGAGCATTGTGTTGCCATGGCAACAGCATTTGAAGAAATGTAAAAACTGTCACGTAGATGTCTTCACGGCTGGACTGTTAGCACACATGTGAAGTTTGAGCACTTTGTGACCATTTTCATAGGAGTTATAGCAATATCGTGCTTTATGGCGAGGGATGCGTTTCCATGGAAACAGCCTATGGTGAGATCTCAGATTTGGCGTAGAGCTGTTGAGGCATGGACCGGTAGTGAAGTTTTGGGGACGATCGGACTGCGTCCATTGGAGTTACAGCGACATCATGTTTTATGGTGAGGGATGCGTTGCCATGATAACACTGCATTATGTAACATTATGTAACATGAGATTTGAAGTAGAGCTGTTCGGGGCCACAGTGTTAACCATCATGCGATGTTTGGTGGCGTTCTGAGCATGTCAGTTGGAGTTATGCATCATCGTGTTCCACGACACAGGTGTTTATGTTTGAGCTGACGACGTTATGAAACACCTGTGCTTGAGCCCAGAGATCAAAGGTTTCCATGGTGATGTGCAGTAATCAGTGAGAGGGGAGCCTTTCCATTGTTCTGAATGAGAGATAAACCTCTGAGGGCCCGGACACACCAATTGGACAACAAAGAACTGACACAGATGGACCCCGACTGTTGCGTCGCCTCGCCTCTCTGCGTTTTGGCCATGTGTCACACTGGAACACACCGCAAAGACTTCAGCTGACGGCCAAAAAGCACGTACAAAATGCGCATGCGTGAGTGGCAATAATCCCCTTACCAGCAGGCGGCAGTAGTGTGTATTCGTCATTCAAAAGAGGCAACAACCGGAAGACAGACTGCGTGATAACCAAGCGGCAAACTCTGCGGAAGAGCCGGGACGCTAATATGTGTCTCAAACTGCAGTTCATATAGTGGCCAGTAGGAGCAGGCAGCAGAAGGGAGCAATTTCCATAGACCCCCATGTTAAAATGCCCAACTTTACAGCAGAAATAAACATGTTTACATCGTAGTTCAAAAAACCATATTCTCTGCATAGTTAGATCCCCCCTTCATATGGATTGGGAGGGTGAATTTTTTCTCAACTCATCTGTTTAATTAATATTAAGCCTTAAAGCTTTTGCATAAATTAGGGCGTGGTCACTTTGATGGATATGTACATGCCTCATTGTCAGCTAACAGCAACTTGTCCACTCTGCTAGGCTACAACCATAGAGGCTACAACGTTAGTTGTACTGTACTTGACCCTTTAGCCGTGTTCGTGGTGATTGTGCCTTTTAGGGAATATTGTTACAAATACCAGACAATTAAAATGCTGTGCTGTGCGCTTGAATGTACTAACAGAACTTCCAAGAAGTCTAAAATGATAATATTATACATGTTAACCCCGTTCGCAGGTGTTTGTGTGCTTGGTAGCTTAGCTTGTTACTTATTAGCCAGCTAAGGACGTAACCCTTTATACATACATATACATTTTAGTTTATGATTCAGCCTTGGGTAAGACTTTTATAGTCTATGGCTATGACTGATTTAAGCTTGGTTGGATGCTCGTCAATCGGAAACTATTGGTACCTGTTTATGTGGATAATTATGTAAATGATGCTGTCCTTTTGTTGTTCTATTTATGTTTTTATGTTTTCATGTGGAACTACTTGAGCAGGTCTCCCTTGAAAAATAGATCAATGATCTCAATGGGATTTATCTGTATAAATAAAGGTTTGAAATGAAATGAACATGACGCCCATAATGCTAAACGGGAGCACATGTTAATAGGGGACCCAATTATCCCAGTGGTGGCTGCCGGAGCTAACGGAGCCGCAGGGGGCTAGCTCCAGCCGGCGTCCCAGAGCTAGCCCACTGCGGCTCCGTTAGGTCCGGCCGTGGAGTCCGTCTTTTCTCAACGTGTGAATGACAAGCATTAAGAATAACAAAATATAGCTAATTCTCTTGCAGATTGTCTCATTTGATTATGAATGTAACGTTTATATAGGGGAACTACACTGTTAGCAGTAACTTGGTATGCATGTATTTCATGTTAGCTTAGCTTCTTAGCCTGAGTTAGCTCTGTTTACTTCCAGTTCGGAGGCAGCAGGTCCCGCCTCGGCTCCGCCTTTTTGCCCTTATTTGGAGCAGGCGGGATTAGACTCTGACGTCACAGTCGAGCCGTTAGTGGCCGACTCCGCCTACTAAGGGCTTCTCGCCAACTCTGCAGAATCCTATGGGTGACGTCACGGACACTACGTCCATTTATATATACAGTCTATGGTGATAACCGAGAGAAGAAGAACAGACTGTGTGATATAAACAAACAACAAATAGTGTGTGTGTTCCATGAGAAGCTCATGGGGCTTTCCTGAACCTGTGTCAAGTGCTGGAGTTAAATGGAATCTCAGATTTGCCTTCTTAATAGTTTGTTTGGGTCCCTCACTTCCGTTGTGCTTCTAATGCACTGATTCGTGAGCTAAACAGCCAATCAGAGTGATTTATTTTGCCGACTGGTCTAAAAGGCGTTGGCCCGGCTGAAAAGACCAGGTGGTGCGGGACATACCAATTTGAGTAGGGCATGTCGACGCTCATCGTCGGCCTGACGCCCACCAACGCCAATAATCGGCCTGATGTGTCCGTGCCAGCTTGTCCTCCTATAAAAAACGACTATATAGGCCGATTGTTCATGCCCTCATTATGACCCAGAGACACATTTTAAAGTGTATGTTGTTTCATTGCAAACGCTCCGGAGGGACATTTATTCACAAATAACCCTCTGAAAAATCCTAAATTGTGGAATAGTTTGGCCATTAAAATGCTTTTTCATTCGATTTCTGGCGAGAAGTGTATTTTGTACTCTTAGAATCACGTCCAGTGGAAGTGTAGGATCTATTGTTTGATAGATATTACGAAGATGATTTAAGGTCTCACCAGGATAACGTGTATGCAGCTTCCATGTAAAGTTGGCGTGGGTGAAAACAGTTTTTCCGGTCTCGAAGTTTTCATATATTCCCTTCACTGTCAAATGATTACACAGTGATATTTGCATTACTCATCCACTAAAAAACATCAGTTTATCCTTGTTAATTACACAATATTGATTGGTTTAAATTGTGAACAATGCTTTTGTGTTTTTAACCTTCGATTCATAGAAACAAATCGTTTTTTCTGAGTTAAGACACTACAGTTTCCGAAGACACTATACTACCCATAATCCCCAGCTATCGTTTGGGACTATAACATCCACCTTGCTTTACAAATCCCGTGATTAGTCATCAAGCCCTGTGATTGGATGTTGGAGTGGCAGTGCGACGAAGTTACGCTGAGCGTCAACAGCTCTTTGAAATGGAATGAAACCATGGCAGACTTACAGAAACTGGAATTGTACGGGTCCAGCCCCCAGGTCCAGCCCCTCCCCCCAGAACTACACATGCTGGCTATTGTGTGTTTCTCAACATATTCTATTCTATTCATAGTTTTCGTATTTCCCACAATTAGAAGTTGCCAGTATTAAACTGTGTACACCCTGGAGGTTTAGGGGATACGAAACACAGTGGTGTTGTCAAATTTAAAACATATAATTAATAAATGGGTGAATTAATATACCCACATGGCACCAAAGGTCAGAAGAGCTTTATTTAACAGCTGGTCTTATGTCTGTGACCCCTCCTGTTGTTCATTGATAAGCCTGAAACATGCACTTGTCAAGGTTCAGAGGCACATTTTGCAAATATGGCAGTAGCCATCGATCATCTTAAGATAAGATAAGATATACTTTATTGATCCCAAGTTGGGAAATGTTTTTGTTATAGCAGCATACTACTTTGTGCTACTCCACTACAATTCAGAGGTTAATCTGGTATTTTTACTCCACTACATGTATTTGAGTTACTTTGCAGATTCTGATTAATGATGTGAAATATAAACAACCCTTAAATCAGACTTTAGTTACACCTGAGTCAAATTCAGGGATGGTGATTGTCAAGTGCCAAAATAAACTATGCAATATATTGGACGTTAAGTACTTTGTCAGACTTCATATTTATCTGTGGATAACCCCAACGTTTTTTTCTTATTCAAAAGAAGACTTTAACTTAAAGTATTCTTTAATGTTTAAATAAAGCCTTATTAGTTTATCTGTTTTGCACATCCTCCTGTTAATATCTTTGGACGTCCTGCACTAAACTGTTTTATTGTAGAGATGACTTCAGTATCTTCTTGATATTTTATATTCTATATTTCTCTCATGCCTTCTACATGCCCCCCATTTTTTATGTAGGCTACTCTTAATATTTAAATGTTTTCATCAAATAAAACGTATTCAACAACAACATGCAATAACGTGCTTTAACCACTAGGCGGCGCGGGTTAAAAAAACAGTGGTCTAGTAAATAAAACATAATAATATCAAACATAATATGACTAGTAACTTTATTGTGAGATTAAAACAGAACGGTAAAGGAAAATAGAGTTTCAGTCTCTCGATTTGAAGCTCATGCATTGTACCATGAACCTGTATAAACCCGTAACAGTCAACTGCGTGAGGAGTTGGAAAGGTAGTAAATAATATCTTTAAAAACGACAAAAAAATCCCTTGCTATCAGCTGTGCACCGTTATGGTGTAAATATAGCCTATCTACCAATTGGATCAAATATAAATGTCAGCCGAATTAGTGTTGATACTGCAAGGAGACGTATTGTGTGAAATGAAATGGAAGATGTTGTTTGATTGCTGATATATTTATGATCCACGTCACGTATTCAGTTTTGGCGGCATCTCTTACAGTTTGTCAAAAAGGTGTTCTGATCAGGGCTCTATAAATAAATATATACGGCAGATATGTAATATTTAATGTAGCCGAACCGTGTATTACAATGCCGTTATGTGATGACTTCCAAAGAGAAAAGCAAGAACACTCGGAATAAAGTATTATTTTATTTTTAAAAAATGTTTTTCCGATTTCATATCATATAAACACCATATCACAAAATGCATTGCGGCTAAAACAATTGATGTTTTAGCCTATAAAAACCTCTGAAAAAATAAAGGTGTCTCTCAGAATCGAAAGAGAAAAACCTATGGGAAAAACACAAAAGCATTGTACACAATTTAAACCAATACATATGGTATAATTAACCAGGATAAACTAATGTTTTGTAGTGGATGAGTACTGCAGATATCACTGTTAAATCATTGATCATTGGTTTTATTATGAAAACGTTGAGACCGGAAATACTGTTTTCAACCCGTACCTTTACATGGAGGCTGCCGCATACCTCAAATCATCTTCGTAATATCTATCAAACTATAGATCCTACATATCGACTGGACGTAGATTCTAAAAGTACAATATACACTT
This sequence comes from Champsocephalus esox, assembly GCA_036324585.1. Lineage (NCBI taxonomy): Eukaryota > Metazoa > Chordata > Actinopteri > Perciformes > Channichthyidae > Champsocephalus > Champsocephalus esox. Next base: position 741,451 of record CM070481.1, on the reverse strand, counting down.
CTCGCTAGAAATCTAAATATAAAGCGTTTTAATGGCCAAACTATCCTACAATTTAGGATTTTACAGAGAGGGTTATTTGTGAATAAATGACCATCTGTAACATTTGCATTCAACGGGAGCACTAGAGGGCGAAAACTTTAAAACGTAATTATAGGACGTATTGAGCGCTTGAATAAACGACATATTTGGTCGTAATAACGGCCTGAACAATCAGCCCATTTGGTCGTATGAGTTGGAGGACTTGTTGGTCCGTGCCTTTACATGTGAATGTTTTATTGAAGAACCGTAACAGATATCGGTGAAATTTCAAGGCCAAATGTATCTGACGTCCAGCGCTCCGTCTTTTAACCTCTTTTAATTTCTCTTTCTTGATCCTCCATAACAACGGTCTTTACAGTCCCTGACAGAAGTCTGTACTAATGTATTAACAACGTGTCACATTTACAATCAGAATCGAGTATTCAACTAAGGCATGTAATACAAGTTGTTCGTAGCCTTAAGGGCCTACACAGTTGCTTCACTAAACTACATTTTAGCATTTAAAATACCTTTCCATTATTTTGGGGTTATTTTGGTAAAAGTAACTCAAAAGTAATATAAAAGTAGTGTAACTCATTACATTTCAGAGACAGTAATATTGTAATGTAACTTATTACTTAAAAAAGACAGTAATAAGTCATATGTACTGTATTACATTTTGGAAGTAACTTGACCAACACTAATTATATATACGTTGGGGAGATGCAGCTTAAAACTGAACACCTAATGTTAACGGTTAAAGCTTTTAGGACACCTGCTGCCAATAAAGTAGCTGTTGCACGCATCCACCAAGTAATAATACTGCCACTCAAAGTGTTGTACACTGTAATGTTAATTAGATGAAAGCTATCGCTAGCATCTGACTATACAAATGTTGCAATTAGCCATCATTATAATGCTGGCTAGCTCTGGTGCTCCTGAATAGATTTACACTGAACACAAATATAAATGCAACACTTTTGTTTTTGCTCCCATTTTTCATGAGATGAACTCAAAGATCTAAAACATTTTCTATATACACAAAATAACCATTTCTCTCAAATATTGTTCACAAATCTGAAAAAATCTGTGATAGTGAGCACTTCTCCTTTGCCGAGATGATCCATCCCACCTCACAGGTGTGGCATATCAAGATGCTGATTAGACAGCATAATTATTGCACAGGTGTGCCTTAGGCTGGCCACAATAAAAGGCCACTCTGATACGTGCAGTTTTGCTTTATTGGGGGAGTCTGGGGGGGTCGCCGACGGGTGACCACCATTTGCCTCACGCAGTGCAATCTCCTTCGCATAGAGTTGATCAGGTTGTTGATTGTGGCCTGTGGAATGTTGGTCCACTCATCTTCAATGGCTGTGCGAAGTTGCTGGATATTGGCAGGAACTGGAACACGCTGTCCATGCAAGAACTGGGATGTTTTCAGCCTCCAGGAATTGTATACAGATCCTGGCAACATGGGGCCATGCATTATCACGCTGCAACATGAGGTGATGGTCGTGGATGAATGGCACAACAATGGGCCTCAGGATCTCGTCATGGTATCTCTGTGCATTCACAATGCCATCAATACAAATGCACCTGTGTTCGTCATCCATAACATACGCCTGCCCATACCATAACCCCACCACCACCATGGGCCACTCGATTCACAACATTGACATCAGAAAACCGCTCACCCACACGACGCCACACACGCTGTCTGCCATCTGCCCTGAACAGTGAAAACTGGGACTCATCCGTGAAGAGAACACCTCTCCAACGTGCCAGACGCCATCGAATGTGAGCACTTGCCCACTCAAGTCGGTTACGACGACGAACCGGAGTCAGGTCGAGACCCCGGTGAGGACGACGAGCATGCAGATGAGCTTCCCTGAGACGGTTTCTGACAGTTTGTGCAGACATTCTTTGGTTATGCAAAGCGATTGTTGCAGCAGCTGTCCGAGTGGCTGGTCTCAGATGATCTTGGAGGTGAACATGCTGGATGTGGAGGTCCTGGGCTGGTGTGGTTACACGTGGTCTGCGGTTGTGAGGCCGGTTGGATGTACTGCCAAATTCTCTGAAACGCCTTTGGAGACGGCTTATGGTAGAGAAATGAACATTCAATTCACGGGCAACAGCTCTGGTGGACATTCCTGCTGTCAGCATGCCAATTGCACGCTCCCTCAAAACTTGCGACATCAGTGGCATTGTGCTGTGTGATAAAACTGAACATTTTAGAGTGGCCTTTTATTGTTGCCAGCCTAAGGCACACCTGTGCAATAATCATGTTGTCTAATCAGCATCTTGATATGCCACACCTGTGAGGTGGGATGGATTATCTCGGCAAAGGTGAAGTGGTCACTATCACAGATTTGTTCAGATTTGTGAACAATATTTGAGAGAAATGGTTATTTTGTGTATATAGAAAATGTTTTAGATCTTTGAGTTCATCTCATGAAAAATGGGAGCAAAAACAAAAGTGTTGCATTTATATTTTTGTTCAGTGTTTAAGCTTACACTCAAAAAGTAAACAAATAAGACTACACACTGGCATTTTTACCAAATAAAAGTCTGTGAGAGACTTGTGATGGCGACAGAAATGAAAGTAAGGTAACATGAGTGCGGCATACCTGCCAAACCTACCGATTTGGGTGGTAGTCTACCGCCTTTGACATGTTTCTACCGCCTACCGACTTATCTGGCTTTCCCTACCGATTTTCAATCTTCCCAAACTATAGCAAATAAAAATGACACTACATAGACACTGGACTCGACTTTTGGCGGCCACCGTTTGCAGCATGTCTGTGATCCCATCATACAAACAGTCTTCTGTGTTTCTGAAAGAGAAAAGACGTGCAGACCGGGGGTAACGCTGCCTTTCCTCTGCACCCCCGGCCCCGGGGCTGATGGGTAATCACTCCCAAATGAGTTCAAGGGAACAGAGACAAGGCATTTGAGTCCTGAAGGATTTCCCCGTTAATATCAGTGTCTCGAAAACACATGTTTGCGACTGAAAGACATCCAGTGTTTGGTCTTTTCCTGAAGCATCCTTCACCTACAGTATCTCAACTGAAAGAGTACCACAAACACGCACAAAATATAATACAATTTCGAGATTTGGGGATATTTATCTCCCATTCTTTCACTTTTTCTGACATTTTCAACACCAAACATGTCGTTAATGTTTCTGTTTAGTGAACTACAGCAATTTGAAAGCCTGTACATTATTTATATCACACTTTATCAGTAGATAAATGCAGGAAATGACTTTTTTAATGCAGTAATTTATGATGTATGGCGCAGCACAAAGATATTTCGCTCTGTGCAAACCTTTGACTCTAATATGTCAACAACATGAAACAAGAATATGAACCTGGCTTTATCCAATGCTCACACAAGAGTTCTACATCCTGACACATCCTTCCAGTGCTTCTCAAAGTGTGGTCCGTGGACCACTGGTGGTCCGTGAGTTCCCCCTAGTGGTCCGTGAATATATTGGTAACATTTCACATTTGAAATAAATAAATACATTTAAGTTGCGAGAATATCTCCGCAATGGAGCGAGCTTAAGTTCCACTTTCGGTTGCATGATATAGCCCAGATAAACACCTTCATCACACATGTGGCCACTTGTTTGTTCCATTTTCAGGCGATTTTTAAAAAACGATGTGTTTTTGGATATATGTGGATTTAGGTGGTCCGCGAGTGTTTTTTTATTGGTTAAGTGGTCTTTGGTATGACAATGTTTGAGAAACACTGATCTACACTGTCTCAACTGAAAGAGGATCAGAAACACATTAAACATATAATAAAATGAGGAGACTTTAGGATATTTATCTCTCATTCTTTTACTTTTCGGGCATTTTAAAGACCAACCATGTCGTTGATGTCACTGCTTACCAAACTACCACTTTTTCTGAAAAAGCTTACATTTAGACCCTCCAGAAAAACGCGGGCAGAAACCCTTGATTATGTGGGCTAAAATCCTTGATTATGCGATTAAACATGCAGGGTTTTATGTGATTTTATGCGGTGAAATTGCAGGAAGTTGCGAAATATGCTAAAAAATATGTTTTAAATATTGGGCTGTCTTATTTATTTATTCTCTCTCACATAAACCTGCCACTAATGTTAAACCCCTTTACTATTCAATTAAACACATTCAATGTGTATTTATTGTAAAAGCAATTGGGCTATTTTAATCACACTCTCTCTCACACACACACACACACACACATTTCTCCGCCTCATTCTGTTTTCATTTACTCGTTCGTTATCTGATCAGCTTCAATCTTGTAGGCTTCTCACCTCGTTTCTTGTAGCCCTCGAAAGGGTTTTGGAGGTTGATGCCTCGGTGAACGTGAGTTGTTTGGCTTTCTTGTCCGCAGCAGCAGAAAGCATTTTCGAATGTTTGAATGAATCAAAGTGGGTCGTCACCATCAATGTTCTCTTATGCTCCAACACACAGTTGCACGGGGTGCAGAATAGTTTCCCCCCACTTTCGTGCAAGACATCGGGAACTGCTTTGCCCGGTCTTTAGCAGAAATGTTCGTCGGAAAATGGGATGGATTAGATTTTTTCATCTTGGTGTTTTTTCTCTCGTGTGAGCTCCACACGTTCACTCTACGGTGTTGTTTACCTTCTGTGATGCGCGAGCTGATGACGTTGCCTCATCATCATCACCATTATCATCTCAACTTTGTGTGGAATAATGCGGGGATTATGCTCCCTTTTAATAAAAATGCGGTTATGCCAAAGTAGTCCAAAAAAGATGTCAAGATAGTTCTTGCTCCCTCTGTATGGACCATCATGGCCGTATCCACCATTGAGGTCACCGTGGTCCGGACCTCGGTAATATTTTCCGAGCTGTGTATACAAAACTTGTGAAATAACGGCACTAAACGGGGTTCTTTGTAGTACTTCTATTTACTGACGATGGGGGCGCTGCATAACTACGTAGCCTTGATTAAAGCAAACAAAAGAAGACGACATGTATCAACAAACCTCCACAGCCCGGGCCCTTTCTCATTTCATCAAATCCCCCCTCCTCCTCGACTCCTTGGTCCTCCGGTAGTGACCCGGAAATGCATTTCAGTGCACCATGTTGAAGCACATCTAATTTCTCTAAATGCACGTCGAGGACCGAGGATCGAGCATCGAGGAGGCTCTCTGGAGGTGCTATAACCGAGGATACACTGATGGGTCCTCCACGGTCCTCCACGGCTCCTTCGTGGATGCATTTCCTGGAACAGAGATGTTTCAAAGAATCGTGATGCACGGCCGGACTTATCTCAGTCAATGACAGCTCTGCAGCTCTGCATATCTACAGCCCTGGATATTATTTTATTAACTGCTTTCATCGCGACGCAATGTTTACAGAGAGAACAGCTGTGAGGTCCGTGCAGAAAGCAGAACAGTGTGTAAAATATATATCACTCAGTATAACAGGCCTACATTACTTTCTGTATTTGTATGCTGTAGTTTAGTAGATATCTACAAACAAAGAGTCGATATTTTTCTAAAACCTTTTAATGCTTCACATAATAAAATACACAACGGCTGTAGCCTGTTTTAGGAGCTGTATGTGCGTGTGTGTGGTGTAGGTGTGTGTTGTACAGTGCAGGTGCAGTGGACAGACAGGTCTCAGTTGGTTTGGTGTCCTCTGCTTACTTGTAATACTTGTCAATAAAACTTTTGGCCCGTAATTTATTTCCCTCATTGTAGCGACCAGAGAGAGATAAATCCAGTCTCGGTGAGTGTACGTTATCATGAGAGTGCTCTGTTTGATTCTGAAATTGTATATATTTATATAAATATATACATATATATATATGTGTGTGTATATGTCCGCATCTGTAGCCTGTTATTGTCTCATTATACCGCACTGTGAATGAATCAAAGTAAATATATAAGTGGTCATGAACACATCTGTCCATCAGACAGAGTGCTGCTGTGCCTCCTGTCATCATTAATGGACGTCTCTTTAAGATGACCGCTCAGAGGAGAGGAGTTCTCATTTCTCTCACCGCCTGCTGCTTCCCCTCCTCTCTCCTCGGCTCCCCTCCTCGACTCCTACACTCGCATCTCCTGTGGGCGGGACCAAGTCTTGAGGATAGGAGTCGAGGAGGGGAGTCGAGGAGGGGAGTTAGAGAAATGAGAAAGGGCCCCGGACTTGTATCGGAGCAGCGGAGGAGTGATGAGGTATCTAGAGATCTGAGTCCAGCGGGCTGCTTGTGTTTCTGTTCATCAGGATATCATATGAGCAGCAGATCCTGTGTGAACGCTCTACGTTAGTCAGTGGATGTCCGACAACATGCACACTAACTTATATTGCAGCAGCTATAGTAAAGGCTATACTTTGATTTAAATTGCGTGAATAAACTAGCGAGAGCTAAAGTTAATTACATTCATCCAATGTCATAAGGATTACTTTTTAACAAACGTTGTAATGCTTTTCTTTCATTTAAATTTGAATAAAACATTGAAGATATATCATTGTATTGTTTTCTTGTTACACTGACTCAGATATAATGAAAAGATTACGTCAGTCGAAGCTCCGCTTTGGTAAGGAGGAGACAGGACAGGCAGAGAGAGAGAGAGAGAGAGAGAGAGAGAGAGAGAGAGAGAGAGAGAGAGAGAGAGAGAGAGAGAGAGAGGAGAGAGAGAGAGAGAGAGAGAGAGAGGGAGAGAGAGAGGGAGAGAGAGAGAGAAAGTGATATAAGTCAGGGAGGAACTGCAGGTACAGTCACACAAAAATAATGTAGGCTTAATAACCCCATCCATCTATCTATCTATCTCTCTATCTATCTATCTATCATCTATCTATCACTATACATAGTCTTCATTTACAATATAGACAATAGGCAACATTTTAAAACAACATACATCTATTGCAGTTATGATGTCATAATCATAATGACATACAATTGTATAAAACACAATTTGCTTACATCTTTGTTCTCTTTTGAGAATCAAACAAAACAGATTTAAAAAAAAAGAATGCAAACAAACAAGTGAAATGAACTAAATTGCTGAATTGCTTTTAATTCACTGGCAGGAGCGACAAGTGAGGAGGAGACAAGTGAGGAGGAGACAAGTGAGGAGGAGCAAACAGTGAACAACGAGGGAGAGATTGAACAAAGAGAAAGAGTAGAGGACAGAGAGAGTAATGAACAGGAAAAAGACAGAGAGACTAAAGAAGATGGAAGAGAGGGTGCAGGTCCTTCTGCATGTCCAGATCATTAATAGTAACAATCAACTGATTCTTATGTATTACACTTTCAAAAATAATGGATGCTGCAGCCCAGCCCACTGACATGGGTTGAAATCAATATATTATCCAATGTGTGACCCCCACAGGACTTAAAAAGCACCTAACTAGATCATGAAAATCCCCAAAAATCTCGGGGGGTATTCCCCGAACCCCCCTAGCATGTTTGGACCTTGGTATTTAGGAAATCCTGGATACGGCCCTGTGGGCCATGAGTAATAATTACACTCCAAAATGATTAAATATGACTATTTGAGAACAGAATAATTGTTATAACACTCTCCAGCATGTCCAGTGTGAATGTGTAAATTAACAGACTTGTAATACCACTGCCCCATCTAAGGCATGATTAGATCTGACTTTAATTACACTTGAGTATTCCATTTAGGTAATGTGTTGCTAAGATGTAATATTATGAGCCAATAACTTAACTTGAAATGATATTATAACTTAAGGGTACAGTGCAATTCAATGAATCCAAAGCAGGTTGTCAAACACACTAGTTGTTGTTGCCAGCAGATTGAAGGGCCCTGAGTTTAACACAGCAGCACAACCAATGTGATTTGAATGCTGTAATTGATGTGACAGCTCCAAAGATAATGGCAAAAACAGAATAAAACTGACTGATTTTGATTTGTTATGACTCCGAATATGCATCAGATAGAGACAGAAGTCTTACAATTATAGATCATAATTACCCCTCCCCCTCCTCTTTCCATCTCTCTCGCTCTCCTCCATCTCTCTCTCCAGCTGTTCATTAGCGTTCAGCTGTGAAATGGGGATCATCCAGTCCTGTTGAGATGGAACATAAAACATTTAACTTCAATTAGACCGCACCAAAACACAGTCAATCCTGCAGATAGAGCACAACAGGCCTCTGATCACTAGCTGTCTGTGTGTGTGTGTGTGTGTGTGTGTGTGTGTGTGTGTGTGTGTGTGTGTGTGTGTGTGTGTGTCAATGGCAGTGTTGTTGAAAAGGTACGTCTTGTAAGTGATATAAATACTTAGATTCTTGTATTTATTGTAGGCAACATTTTTATACTCATCTGTCAATGTGTGATTTTCTAAAACTGCAAGTAGGCAAAGGGTTGGTGGTGATCATGTTCTGGCATAAAGAATGGTTTAAGCTGGCGGATATGATTACATATCAAAGTATCTTTGGAGAAGTGAGACACATCCCAAAATGCAGGTGTGTGTGTGAGTTGAAGGTTGAACGTTGAATGTGAGGCCCCTAAAGAAATGCAGGCCAACATGTTTGTGTAATATAGGTTTTTGCGCATGTACATTGTTTGCAAAGGGTGAAATCTCTGTGTTCCCTTCAGAGGGAAGGTCTCTGCGATGCAATCTCCAAAAGTAAACATCGAACATTATAAGGAACTACAGCAGGGTCACTTGGCCGCGCATCACCAGATCTAAGCTAACTGATTTGTGCTGTTGTAATGACGCTCAGCAGTCTTTTTTAGTCAATTCAGACATTCACCCATGGGATTTACTGATTTATCTTATGCAGTAGAACAAAAAAATGTCAGCTTGTAACCGAGCTAACCCATGGGATATTTACTGATTTATCTTATGCAGCAGAACAAAAAAATGTCAGCTTTGTAACCGAGCTTCTACACACACACGTTCGAAAAACCCTTGACTTTGAGTGGAGAGAAGTAAATGGTAAAACATCAGCTTGTGATCCTAACAGCAACCCAAAAACTCTGACCCTACCCTCACTTGCATAACTGCTCCACCTAGTGGATGGAGAAACAATTCCAACGTATTCCCTACGTAATTCTATTTAGACAAGGAGCTCCCAAGAATGTACACTCTGGGGGCCCCAAGCAGAAAGGACATGACACCTCCGACAAGAGCACCTTTTATCGCTCTAAAAAATATATCCAGCGTAGATTTTCTCATTCAGTTAAAATATCGTACATTATGATTAGGGAAAAAGATACGGAAATAAAATATATATTATAGTTCATATGTACGGAGACCCTATATCAGGGGTATTCAACTAAAATTCAACGAGGTCCAGTTAGAGAAAATGTCCCCATGCAAAGGTCCGGAACATCAAAATGTCTAAGTTGCTTCATGAATTAGTGTGATATATATTGAAGTAGCTGCAGCTTTATCAACGTCTGCATGTAATCAACAACTGACTGCCAATCAGATAAAGAAAGTACAATTCATAAACAACAATATTTATTGTCAATTAACAGTGAACTACAGATATACAGTAAATACTGTGGATATGTGTAATGTTCCTCTCGGGCTGCATTTAAAAATAAAATAGAGAAAATAAATAAAATAGCTTTTGAAAATGTGTGCATCTTAAAAGTGCTTCATTTTAGATAAATAAAATAAAGTGTAGCAGCAGCTTGAGTTTCCCTTTTTCTTTGTTAACCGTTTCACATCATGACTTAACAGTTTCAGACGACTATAGAACAATATCAGTCTTTACATCATAACAATTGAACAGTTTTAAAAGTTTCTCTTTCTTTCCCTCTTATATTGCAGTGCCTCGCACACTGGTTCCGTGCTCCCAGTGGGCAGGATGAACATGAATGAGTCCACTCGGGGTTAAAAGCTCTGTTCTCACCGTCCACTTTCCTCTTCTTGGAGAGCGCCATGTGTCACTATGTGTCTCTCCCTGTCTGCCGCTAACTCGCCTGTTCACTCTCCTCTCCGCTTCTCTCCCTGTATCGCTAATTATTCTCTTCACTCACTTTCCTCTCCGCTTCTCTCTGCCGCGCTCTCGTCTCTACTTCCGTGTTTCTCTCCCTGTATCGCGCTCTCCTCTCTTCTTCTGTGTTTCTCTCCCTGTATCTCTCTCTCGTCTCTTCTTCTGTGTTTCTCTCCCTGTATCACGCTCTCCTCTCTTCTTCTGTGTTTCTCTCCCTGGGCCCTTCTCACTTCGGTTAAAAGGATTCCTTACCGTCCCTCACTTGCGTCGTTTCCCTGTAACTAGTCCCTCCCACCAGGGAAGCATGGAGAGACGCAAGGAAACCACGAGAAGCAGGGAAATTAGTTTTGAGAGCAATGGGACGTCCTTTCCTCCGGAGCGTCACGTGAAGCGACGTCCGTTTGTGATGACGCCACACAGCTGATCGTCTGACAGCAGTTCTGTCCCAAGCACCCAGGAAGTGCGCCGGACTCGGATGAAAATATTCGTGCTGGCCAAACGGCGGTACTACACTTCCGTTTGTTTGCCAGGCCCGTAAACACTTTTTCCCATTGACTTACATGGGTAAAGAGTGGTCTGTAAATCTTTGGATTATTTTTTTTAAACTAAATAAACTACCCAGTATGAACACTTATAGCCCTTATTAAAAACATTCGTTCCTCAAGTTGTAATAATGTGCTAATAACGTTATTCTGAGAGTTATTTCCCTCTGCATTATGAACGCGCATCTAACCCACGGGACAGCGCCGCCCGGCACGTTCATGTTACGTGTCCAGACCAATCAGAGCACACTGTGCTCTCAGTGTGCTCTGATTGGTCTGGATATAAGGTGATGTGGGGGCTGGAGCTATTGGAGCTACAATGAGCCGTTAAAGGCAGAGAGTGAAATTCAGTGAATACACGTAGTTTACAGAGATGCTGTTTGAGAAACCAATGTGAGTTGCGTTTTGTCTTTACCCAAAGAACGGACCCATATCGTCTTACCCCACGGAGCTGTAATAATGGATATATTGCACATGTTTGCTGTAATTCATTATCATACTACATGGGCTGTATGATTAAATATTGTACCGTAAATGTTGTATTAAATAAGGTTAATATTACTCATTATTATAAGTATATATATATTATATATATATATATATATATATATATATATATATACAGTGCAATCATTCTTTCATGCTAAATGAAGCGCCGTTGCTTGGATATCACTAGATCCTGTTACAGCGTAATATAAGTAAATAACGATTGATGTGTACATTAGCATAATTACTAGCTAGCTGCTAACTGCCGCCTCGTTATCAAATCCATCATAATAACAAATCATTACCATGCTGTCATGAACGTGCGGTGCTGTTACGTTTACGCAAATTGACTTGCTTGATGTGAACGAACATTTTGGTTAAAGTTGCGCATGCGCTATGAGCGCACATACGGGTACTTCTCAGGCATGCCGGGTAATCTGTGATGTTTCTCTCTCTCAAAAGTTGGGCCATTTTATCATCATGCGCCAATGAGCAACTCTCATAGGAATTAATGAGGCCCCGCCTCCCACGCTGTATCCAGTTCTTATTATACATCCATGCTCTGTCCCCATTATTTTCTCACACACCCCTGCCACACATTTACTGACACAAACATGTGTATCATCTGTTCTAGACCCAAATAAATAAAATCAAATGAGAACTCATTCTCAAAAAAGATAAACGCCATTCTTAAAATGTATAAACGAACAATAGTTTGATTAACATTGATTAGAGTGCACAATATAAATAAAATAATTGAGAGAAGAAAAAGAGATATGTTATTTATCAAAACCCAGTTAGATTAACATTCATTGGATTGCACACTTTGTGTGTTTGTGTGCATATGTAGCACATAAACATTTTATAGCACTTAATGACTGACTGAATGGAAATGACAATAAATGAAAATGTAAAACGAAAAAAACCGATGAAAATGTTTCCAACAAATGAATACAATTATTTTTGACCACTTGGTTGTTCAGATATATCACATATTTGTAACTAAATGAAACATGAATTGAAACAAAACACGGTATAAACTGAGGAGTGACTCTCATGAGTTTCCTTTATTTTCTTCACTCCGCTGGGAAACTGCTCTCATGCATGCACTGCATCGTCCAATCAGTGAGCAATACACAGTAAGGGGGCGGGGTGAGTATCTGAGGATTTCATCGGAGGATGGTCTGGTGGTTCCTCCATTATAGCTCCTCCATTATCGCTCCTCGCTCCTCCGGCAGAAATAAGAGCCATGGGACGGTACTCAAGATGGCGCAGACAAATCAACTTTCAGTGAGACCAACCCAGTCTCATAAAAAAACGTGTAATAACTACGTTGGTCCACAACGTAGGACGTAGTATTTCTACAAAAACGCCTCTGAAATTGTAAGATCCCTACGTTTTTTTTTCACCATTCATTTCAATGGCTGGCGTCTATGTCACGTGATCTTCACATTTCTCCCTGCAGAAAAAAAAACATGGCCGACATTCGTTTTATTCTCGGTGGAAAATGCCTTTTTTAAGGTTAGTTTGGCGATTAAAATGCCCTTTGATGTCATTTGATGTGAGAAATATGAGTTGTTATTTCAGATTATGTGTGCAGTGGATGAACATGATCTTTAGTTTGCTAGTTATTACAAAGATTATTTCAGGAAATTGTGTCTATACAACCTTTTCATTGTTACCAAGGTGGTTGCTAGGGACGCTGCTATCGATATCATTTCTGTTATGTTGTGTAAAATGGTGTTATCTTTATTGTTACCCCCTTCCCCGTCAATGTATAGTGTGGGTCCACAGTGCAAACGTATTAGTTTAACAAAATCCGCATCTAAAATGGTGGCATAGTGTGGTGCCGAGAGATGGGAGTCGGAGGCGGGGTATCAAAGGTACAAGCTAGACTTTTATTTAGTATCTCAAAACACATGTAAACAGCTTCATGCTCGGGAAGCGAAGACCGGCGGAGACATGAAGTCCGGCTCACTAAAATGTCCGTGCAGAACAATACCCGAACCCATAGATCCGTGGGTGAATAATGTCAATCACCACAATAGATACGTTATTTCCGCTGTGCAATTCTCCATTTACTCAACAATAACACATAATTATCCTTGTGTTATTTATTTGTTTGATTAATAAACACAAGTTGGAGTCCGTCAGGACCGAGGGTCGGAGCAGTTCATTTGCTTTACAGAATATTACAGCCGGAAGTAAGTATTCTCTCCGCTTCGCTTGACAAACCCCGTGATAGTCCTCAAGCTCTGTGATTGGAGAGTGTGCAGAGCGTCGAATGGCACTTGAAATGGGATGGAACCATGGCAGACTGTCCAAAACTGGATTTGAACGGGTCCACCGCGTCCCCCCCTCCACCACAGAACTACACATGCTGGTTATTGTGTGTATGGCACGTCTCGACTGGAATTGTAGTTTTAAAAGACGTCTTCATATTTCCCATAATAAGAAGTTGCCAGTATTAAACTGTGTACATCCCTGGAGGTTTAGGGGATAGGAAACACTCACATTTAAAACATATAATTAATAAATGGGTGTAAATTGCTTGTGCCCATAATGGGCAGCATTAATATATACCCACACGACAGCTAAGGTCAGAAGAGCTTTATTTAACAGCTGGTCTTATGTCTGTGACCCCTCCTGTTGTTAATTGATAAGCCTGAAACATGCACTTGTCAAGGTTCAGAGACAAATTTTGCAAATATGGCAGTAGCCATCGATCATCTTAAGATAAGATATACTTTATTGATCCCAAGTTGGAAACATTTGCGTTACATCAGCATGTGTATAGTTGTAAATATGCAGTGGTGTTTATTTGTAAATCATTTAGTATAATCACACAAATTATGTGTTTTATATTTAATAATTCTGTGTTCTTTATTTATTGATTGTACAATACCTGACAAGGCCAGAGATGAAAAACTTGGGTCACAGTCATCACAGTGCATCACAGACATCTTTCAATATTTGTTTACCTCCACCATTACATTTTCATATTCTGCACATTTCTTATACTATCTACATACATCTTATAAGAGTATAATACATATGTATAATATCAGTTAAAATAAGTGCTTCAACATAGTTAACATTGCTGGAGGTATACACAAAGTTTTACATTCATTGCATAACTACACCGTTTGTGAATATGATATGTCAATAAACCTTAGAACATCTTGAAATCTTGAAAGGGATGTGCAACATAGTCATTATATACTAGGGGTGTAACGGTTCACAGAAGTCACGGTTCGGTTCGTACCTCGGCTTGGGAATCACGGTTCGGTACGGTTCGGTACAACAAGAAAAAGCAAAAAAAAGTCCCAAATGCATAATTCCAGGTTTGTTGTTATTTATTTTTGAACAGTAGTGCACGTTTCAGTTTAAAAATAAGGAACTCTGACATTTTGAATAATTACCTGTATTAAACAGTTAAAAACAAACCATAAACAGTACCACACACACTCAGATGGCCATATTATATATAATGGCTGATGTCAAACAAAAAGGTTTCATCAAGCTGTAAAACTAAAAAGAATGTCTTACATCATAAATAATAAGAAAGTGTTTCAAGAGCGCAAAGTCGTTGAAAAACATATGCCAAAAGCTTCCGTTATTGGAAGCTCCGGTGATTGGCAAATCTGGGTGATCCCTTCTGATATGATTTAGCATGTTTGGCGTGTGTTCCCATTAGCATACCGCACCGCTATCGAACAACGCCGACACACCGTCCTCGTCGGATCCTCCACTCCCGCACTTCATCGTTATTGTAGTCCACAGGGAACCCAAAATGTTCTCACACAGCTGATTTAAAAGAAGCAGGTGGGTTCTAGCTCCTGTGTGTTATCTGAAATCGCCATACTAACTTTTCTTCTTCTTGTATTTATTTATTTTTGTTGTTGTGTTTCTTCTTGTTCTTCATTTGTTGTTTAAGGGCGGCTTTTAGGCGCAATACCGCCCCCTGGATTATAAATAGTGTAGTGGATGCTGCCCTGAAGGACAGACTTTTTTACTACACATAAAAAAAAGGCGTATTCGCCGTGTGACTGCATGTGCCCAACCGTGACGGTACGGGACGAATACGGATACCGTTACATCCCTATTATGTACAGTCAAACTATTTGTAGAGAATAACGAGTAATGAACATACTTTATAGGGATTCTATTAATATCTAATAATAACAAATAATGAAATGCAATAACATGCTTTAACCACTAGGTGTCCCTTTATATCAGGTGTGCACGTTTATGGTGTAAATACAGCCTATCTACTAATTGGATCGAATATAAAAGTCAGCCGAATTAGTGTTGATACTGCAAGGAGACGTATTGTGTGAAAAGAAATGTAAGATGTTGTTTAATTGTTGATATATTTATGATCCACGTCATGTTTCAAGTGTTGGCGGCAGTTCCTCATGTTTGTCTAGAAGTCTTCTCATGAGGGCTCTATAAATAGAGAACTACAGCAGATATGTAACATTTAATGCAGCCGAACCGTGTATTACAATGCCGTTATGTGATGACTTTCAAAGAGAAAAGCAAGCACACTCGAAATAAAGTGTTTTCGGTCTGTTTCCGGTATTTGTTAATGACGATGTTATGTGAGATGTGAGACTGGAATTGCACAGTGGAAAATAGCGTTTCTATGCCACCATTTTAGATGAGGATTTTGTTAAACTAATACGTTTGCGCTGTGGACCAACACTATACATTGACGGGGAAGGGGGGTAGCAATAAAGATAACACCATTAAACAGTTACACAACATAACAGAAATGATATCGATAGCAGCGTCCCTAGCAACCACCTTGGTAACAATGAAAACGTTGTATAGACACAATTTCCTGAAGTAATCTTCGTAATAACTAGCAAACTAAAGATCATGTACATCCACTGCACACATCATCTGAAATAACAACTCATATTTCTCGCATCAAATGACATCAAAACACATTTTAATGGCCAAAGTAACTTTAAATAGGCATTTTCCACCGAGAATAAAACGAAGTTCGGCCATGTTTTTTTTTCTGCAGGGAGAAATGTGAAGATCACGTGACATAGACGCCAGCCATTGGAATGAATGGTGAAAAAAAACGTAGGGATCTTACAATTTCAGAGGCGTTTTTGTAGAAATACTACGTTCTACGTTGTGGATCAACGTAGTTATTACACGTTTTTTTGTGAGACTGGGTTGGTGAGACCGAGACCGAGGAGCGAGGAAATGAAAATAGTCGACCTGAGACAGGGCCACTGACTGACGGACCCTCCTTCTCAACCTTTGAAGCACGTGACGAGCTTCACAGATGACGCGTTGCATCCTGTTTCCGGGGTAGCAGTTCTGTTCTGTTAATCATAGCGTCAGAGTATTAACTATTTTAACATATTATATCTTATATTATTAATATATATATATAATGATACCGGTAATATAATGATACCTTGAGGTCTGTGATGATGGTGAGTGATCTGTCACCATGGCAAAGGCATTTGAACATGTAAAACTCAAATTAAACACATTAACAGCCTTCAAATCATATTTTAATGTATATTTGCATGTTAATTGCATCAATTATTTCAGTTATGACTTCAAGTATCAGTATTTTAAAAAATATATTAAAAAAGTGCCATCATATTGACAAATTGATAGCATTGACAAGATAATATCAATGGTAATATAATACTATGAACAGAGCCATTCCGCATGTACTCTTCTTTTGATACTTCGAGTACATTTAGAGTACATGTGTCTGCTTATCTTTCTTACAGTGCAGATGCTTTTCTGCTTGCTCTTGCCTCTGCTTACTTTTTATGCTGATTTTCCTATTCTTATTCTCTGAAAACTTCGAGCAGCGGCTCCTGGACATTAACTTATCATTGGGACAGTTCATCTTCGTAAATAGACGGGAGAGTTTCAGCCATATTTCAACATTTTTACGACGACCTCAGTCTTACAGTAGCGTGGCCTAGCAACAGCTAAAGCCTGGTAGGCTACTGCATGCTATTTATCTTAAGCTAGTTGGTGGCAAAATGCCTCCGTTCTCTACAGATGACCTCCACAAACTTCTACAGAAGATGGCTGTGTTGGAAATAAAAATGCAATGGTTAGAAGTTAACGTGGAAGTGAATGGACAATGTCGTGGGAATGACACCACTTTACCATTGTTGCAAAATAAGGAAAAAGGGTGTGCTAACTCACAGCTATTTAGCAGCTACAAGGATTCCAAGAAACAGGAGGGCTATGTAGCGGGTAATACATCTACATACCCTAGGGACCAGAGGGTACACTGGTTGGACATTTACTACCGGCCGCGGTCTACCTAGTGTACGGGGTCCATGTATCGGACTTCAATGCATAGCGGGAAGTCGGTTATATAGACATACCCTAGGGACCAGAGGGTACACTGGTTGGACATTCACTACCGGCCGCGGTCTACCTAGTGTACGGGGTCCATGTATCGGACTTCAATGCATAGCGGGAAGTCGGTTATCCGACCCGAGCAGGGTGACTTTGTTACCCAGGAATTAGTGTCTAAAAGCTGGGTAAAATTACTTTAAACACAGGGTGCACATGGCTGTGTTACCCATGAATTAGTGTGTGAAAGCTGGGTAAGATTAATGGGAATTTAAGGGAGATATGGGCATTTCCATCCACACCAGAATACTCCCATCAAAAGTGATTGAAATGTACAGGAATCTGTCCATTTCATTCACATTTGACGACCCGAGCAGGGTGACTTTGTTACCCAGGAATTAGTGTCTAAAAGCTGGGTAAAATTACTTTAAACACAGGGTGCACATGGCTGTGTTACCCATGAATTAGTGTGTGAAAGCTGGGTAAGATTAATGGGAATTTAAGGGAGATATGGGCATTTCCATCCACACCAGAATACTCCCATCAAAAGTGATTGAAATGTACAGGAATCTGTCCATTTCATTCACATTTGACGACCCGAGCAGGGTGACTTTGTTACCCAGGAATTAGTGTCTAAAAGCTGGGTAAAATTACTTTAAACACAGGGTGCACATGGCTGTGTTACCCATGAATTAGTGTGTGAAAGCTGGGTAAGATTAATGGGAATTTAAGGGAGATATGGGCATTTCCATCCACACCAGAATACTCCCATCAAAAGTGATTGAAATGTACAGGAATCTGTCCATTTCATTCACATTTGACGACCCGAGCAGGGTGACTTTGTTACCCAGGAATTAGTGTCTAAAAGCTGGGTAAAATTACTTTAAACACAGGGTGCACATGGCTGTGTTACCCATGAATTAGTGTGTGAAAGCTGGGTAAGATTAATGGGAATTTAAGGGAGATATGGGCATTTCCATCCACACCAGAATACTCCCATCAAAAGTGATTGAAATGTACAGGAATCTGTCCATTTCATTCACATTTGACGACCCGAGCAGGGTGACTTTGTTACCCAGGAATTAGTGTCTAAAAGCTGGGTAAAATTACTTTAAACACAGGGTGCACATGGCTGTGTTACCCATGAATTAGTGTGTGAAAGCTGGGTAAGATTAATGGGAATTTAAGGGAGATATGGGCATTTCCATCCACACCAGAATACTCCCATCAAAAGTGATTGAAATGTACAGGAATCTGTCCATTTCATTCACATTTGACGACCCGAGCAGGGTGACTTTTTTACCCAGGAATTAGTGTCTAAAAGCTGGGTAAAATTACTTTAAACACAGGGTGCACATGGCTGTGTTACCCATGAATTAGTGTGTGAAAGCTGGGTAAGATTAATGGGAATTTAAGGGAGATATGGGCATTTCCATCCACACCAGAATACTCCCATCAAAAGTGATTGAAATGTACAGGAATCTGTCCATTTCATTCACATTTGACGACCCGAGCAGGGTGACTTTGTTACCCAGGAATTAGTGTCTAAAAGCTGGGTAAAATTACTTTAAACACAGGGTGCACATGGCTGTGTTACCCATGAATTAGTGTGTGAAAGCTGGGTAAGATTAATGGGAATTTAAGGGAGATATGGGCATTTCCATCCACACCAGAATACTCCCATCAAAAGTGATTGAAATGTACAGGAATCTGTCCATTTCATTCACATTTGACGACCCGAGCAGGGTGACTTTGTTACCCAGGAATTAGTGTCTAAAAGCTGGGTAAAATTACTTTAAACACAGGGTGCACATGGCTGTGTTACCCATGAATTAGTGTGTGAAAGCTGGGTAAGATTAATGGGAATTTAAGGGAGATATGGGCCCTTTCAAACACACCAGATGACTCAAGCACTCTGTACTTTTCTATCACATTTGACGACGCGTACAGGGTGACTTTGTTACCCCGGATTTAGTGTCTAAAAGCCGGGTAAGATTACTTTAAACACAGGGTGCACATGGCTGTATTACCCATGCATTAGTGTGTGAAAGATGGGTAAGATTAATGGGAATTTAAGGGAGATATGGCCCTTTCAAACACACCAGATGACTCAAGCACTCTGTACATTTCAATCACACCTGACGACTCCCATGCGAGTGCTCGTCGAAGTCAAGCACGTCATTAGGTCGTTGTGGCTCGGCAGACCTTTCATCTTGTCACGCTTCACTTGCATCTGGTGGATAAGTACTTTTGTCTTCAGGGACTTCAGGATGGCAACTACTTCCCGTTTGATTAAAATCATGTCGGTTTGGCTGAGCCTGCTCCCCTTGCACGGTGTGTCGGCCATGTACTTGAGAAAGTGGGATATATTCTTGATGTAGAAGTCGGAGGTCGTGACTTGAAGGCTTGACTTCATCAGGCTCCGGGACCACCCGCGTATCCTCTTGAGATCCCTCAAAAAGAGCCAGTCAGACAGGCGATTGAAACCGTGAGCCATGAAACTGAGGAACGACTTCACTCTGCTTAGTTTGGAGACTGTGTTTTCCTGGAGCCTCACTGGTGGGTCGATACCTGCATAGTGCTCCCGGTATCCTTGCAGATACTCCTCTGTGAAATACAAACAGTACTTTAATGACAACACGTGGTGTGTTACAGAGACTGCATTTGTCACATATTCAACACACTTACCCATGATCCGTGGGAATGTGATGTCTCTCATTATATTTCCCCGGCCCCTGCCCCGTGACCAGGGGGAATTTATGGGAGGGGAGGTTGACGAGGCCTCGGTATGCATGGATGCAGGCTCTGAGGAGCTGGATGAATGTGTGTGAGAGCCAGTGGGGGACTTGCTGCAGGAGGGACCTTTCGACTCGGACAGCCTCGTTGGTGTCGACTCTGCTCGGGGCCGTTTGTTTAGAATGATCCGCTCTCGTTCCTCGCCATCGAACGCGGGCATGTCCCCGGCCCGCTGATCCATCCTCTGTCGCTTGTGTTTTATCCTTTTTTGCAATTTGAAGCGAAGCGATTTCACTTCAAAAGCATATCTGTCCCGCTGAGCCCTCACTGCATTTGCCTCCATCCTCCATTCTTTGCAGTCGGGGTTGCCACACTCGTTCACCGGGGACAAGGGTGGAGGTTGTGACAGTATGTCGTCGTCGTCCTCCATGTCAACAGCCCAAGCAGTAATCATTGCTATGGTGGGGTGTGTCATTCGGAGTGCATAAAGCTCCTTCTTGGCCACTGTCATTTTCAGTTTATTTTGAACCACATGTAGTTCCTCCCGGGCCAGCTCAACATGGTCTCTGGCCAAGTGGCGATCCAGCCTTGTGCCGCGGTACTCGCATCCCAGAATGGTACAGGGATGGAGCCTAATGTTGGTCCGTCCGTTGGCCAACAACAGCAGAATTTTTCTTTCATCCAAGTTACGCACACCATGGTGCCCTCTGCAGGTGCTTGCTCAGGGCACGGTAGGAGCTATTGCAGATCGGACAACGGACCGCCATCCGACCTGTATTATTGAGCATTTCGGTACCGGGAAATGTCACCAGAATTGTGGGTAGAAAAGAAGGAAGCGTGAAAAGACTCACGAAAGATGCACTCAGCTTATTTTCAAATCAGAGTTTGTTTTCATTTGCATCACGGTGCGGTGTCCCATTTAGGCACTCGTTAGGCGGGCAGAGATCCCTGTAATCTCCCCTCACGTTCATCCAGAGTCTGGTTCTCACAAAGGATACCCGACAGTTTCAGGTACGACAACGTTGGGATAACAGTATTCTGCCCGGAGGCATTGCACCCCTCTCCCCTGCCCCCGGAGGAGGCAGGGGAGTCAGGTACCCAGAGGGCGCACGGTGGACGGCCAGGGAGAGGCCGCCACACCGCGCTGGAGTCAGGGTCCCGGTGGAGCGCAGGAACCGGCAGCAGACCCCCGGTGTCCCTCGTCCCTCGGAAGAGGTGGAGAGGCGGGTGTTTCCATCTGCTGGCGGGTTGCCTGGGAGAACGCCCTTAACGTGTTGTGAAAACCATGATTGGGAGTCCTCTAGGCAACCATTTTAGCCGAAAATAGTGTCTCGTTATTCCGTGAAAACTCCCCTTGAGTTCGTCCAGAGACCAGTTTCACAACTTAAAGTTGTGTGAGAACCATGATTGGGAGTCCTCTAGGCAACCATTTTAGCCGAAAATAGTGTCTCGTTATTCCGTGAAAACTCCCCTTGAGTTCGTCCAGAGACCAGTTTCACAACTTAAAGTTGTGTGAGAACCATGATTGGGAGTCCTCTAGGCAACCATTTTAGCCGAAAATAGTGTCTCGTTATTCCGTGAAAACTCCCCTTGAGTTCGTCCAGAGACCAGTTTCACAACTTAAAGTTGTGTGAGAACCATGATTGGGAGTCCTCTAGGCAACCATTTTAGCCGAAAATAGTGTCTCGTTATTCCGTGACAAACTCCCCTTGCATTCATCCAGAGACCAGTTCAAAAACTTTAAGTTTTTTGAGAACCATGATTAGGGGTCCTCCAGGCAACAATTTGATCCGAAAATAGTGTATCGTTATTCCGTGACAACTCCCCTTGCATTCATCCAGAGACCAGTTCAAAAACTTTAAGTTTTTTGAGAACCATGATTAGGGGTCCTCCAGGCAACAATTTGATCCGAAAATAGTGTATCGTTATTCCGTGACAACTCCCCTTGCATTCATCCAGAGACCAGTTCAAAAACTTTAAGTTTTTTGAGAACCATGATTTGGGGTCCTCCAGGCAACAATTTGATCCGATCCAAAGTGCTTGTGAGGCGGACACATTCCTCCATGATTTCCCCATCATGAGATTATAGCTCGTTTTTTTCTAAGTGCTCTCAAAAACCGGGTTTCCGATTTCGTGCAGATGGTAGCTTGGAAAAGATGAATGAATTTTTTGGACGGAGGAGGGGAGGTCTCGTTTCCCCTCTCCGTTGTAAATTGCAACGGGGGAGTGCAAAAGTCTCCGGCGCTTCGTTTCGAAGGCCGAAGACTTTTCCCCTCCCCCGGTGGGCACTTAGCCGTTTTTTCCAGAATTTTCAAAAACTTCATTTTTGATTATTTTAACATATAATTGACCGTTTTCTTTACTTTTTTTTGCTTTCCACGGGTGGGGACGCATGGCAGGCCGCCTATGAGCTTCCAAATTCGGCCTGGAACCTCCGGGAATTATGGGATAAGCTCCATATACTGACGACTCCCATCAAAAGTGATTGAAATGTACAGGAATCTGTCCATTTCAATCACATTTGACGACCCGAGCAGGGGGACTTTGTTAGCCAGGAATTAGTGTCTAAAAGCCGGGTAAAATTACTTTAAACACAGGGTGCACATGGCTGTATTACCCATGAATTAGTGTGTGAAAGCTGGGTAAGATTAATGGGAATTTAAGGGAGATATGGGCATTTCCATCCACACCAGAATACTCCCATCAAAAGTGATTGAAATGTACAGGAATCTGTCCATTTCATTCACATTTGACGACCAGAGCAGGGGGACTTTGTTACCCAGGAATTAGTGTCTAAAAGCCGGGTAAGATTACTCACGGTATACAGGACTTTCACCCTCCCCTGTTGGCACTTAGCCGTTTTTCGAGAATCATCCATACTTCCATAACATGAGACCCCAGACCCCCGGAATTAAGCACTCCCCAACGGACTAAAGCCAGATGTTCACACCCTCCAGAACTTAATACCCCTGGTGAGTCAGAAAAGAGGTGTATTTTGCGGTGCTTTATCGTCCGCTCATCGGCACCCATAGTCGGCCTTCTTCACAGCAGCACCACTCACCCTCCAGTGGAGGATGTTATCGGGCCCCTGGCAACACTGGTAAACACTGGTAACATCGGTCTAGCCGCTGGCAGGAACTTGACATCGGGAGTTGACATCGCATTTCCATTGAGCGGACACCCGTACATTTGAAGGGCAAGTCCCACGGTACCTCCGTCAATAAGGCTGACATTTGCCTTACTTGATCTCTGCCTTGCCCCCGGGCCGTCCGCCCGAGTCCCCCTTTTTGAACTCTGCCTTGCCCCCGGGCCGTCCGCCTGAGACCCCTTCCGGGTCCTCCGCTGTCAGCCCAAGCCTGTCCTCCAGACCCCCTCCACCCACCCTGTTGGCCTTAGTTTTGTGACCCTCCTCCGGTACTGTTAAGATCTGTCTGTGTTGTGTTTTGTCTTGTCTTTTTCTGTCTTTGGTTTCCTGTTTTGTTTTGAAAAGTGTTCACCTCCTGTTTTGCCTGTTTCTGGTCTAGATCTGTTTTTGGTTTTTTGTCTGCGTTGTGTCTTGTCTAGATCTGTCTTTGGTTTTCTGTCTGCCTGGTGTTTTGTCTTTAGATCTGTCTGTGGTTCCCTGTTGTTAGTTTTCCTGGTGTGTCTTATTACCCGATTGTGTGCACCTGGTGTCCCTGTGTTTTCTTCTCCCTCCTCACTTGTGTCTTGTTTGTATAATTAGTCTTGTGTGTATTTAAGTTCTGGTTTTTCTGTCTGTCTTGGTCGGTTCGTCTTGTGTCATGACTTGGTACGGAAAAGTGGAAAAACAACGATATTTAGAATACAAATAAGTTTCTGTTTGTACGATCCTCTCCCCTAACAGCATTTCTGTGGGGGGGGCCCTATCTGAGTGTTCGTGATGGCTGAAAGAGGAGAAATAACGAAGGAAATTGACGTGCATTCAAGAATGCAGGAAGCTGAGACTGTTGTGTCTCGTCAGATCTGTTAGTATTATTTCTCTGTGAGTTTATATTGTCAAGTCCGTGTCTGCCATTTCCTGTTTTACTTTGTCATTTCCCTTCTCATTTCAGGTTGTTCGATTCCTACCTTGCCTGTTTGTCCACGGACCTGATTACCTGCCCCGACCTTATTGTTTGCACCTGTGGAGTCCCTTGCTTTTGTATATATTCTGTGTGTTCCCTGTGCCAAGTGCCAGATCGTTTTGAACCTTGTGAATGGATTACCTTGTTTGGTCATCACAGTAAAACCTTTTTTTGAACCATCTTTTGTCTAGAGTCGTGCATTTGGGTCCTATCAGTTTTTGTGTGCTCCAGTTGTAACATTACGATCTGGCCAACAAATGGACTCAGCCGACTCTCAAACCCTGAGGGCAGCGCTCTGCTCTCAGGCTCAACGTCTGCGGCAGCAGGAGGAAGAAATGAAGGACATAAACCAGGGAGTAATGACCCTGACTAGCAGCCAGAGTGAGTTTCGTGGCATAGTTACAACACAAATTAATCACCTGGCTGAACAGCTCCATAATGTACTCACACGGTTGGATAGTGTGCCTGCCGCTCCTTCCAACGTGGCTGCCCCAGCCCCAGAGCCTACAGCTGTTTTTTCCATGCCAGCTTCCATGATTCGTCTTGCTCCTCCAGCGAAGTTTTCGGGCGAGTCCGGTAACTGCAGTCCATTCCTAACGCAGTGTGACCTACATTTTACCTGCCAGCCTGCTGCTTTCCCCAGTGATCTAGCCAAGGTGGCATTTGTTGTGTCCCACCTCACGGGAAGACCGGAAGCCTGGGCTACGGCGGAGTGGGCACGGGAGTCTCCGGTGTGTAAATCTCTCCAACTATTCACTGAGACTATAAAAAAAATCTTTGACCGAACCACACCGGGGAGAGAAGCTGCCAGAGCCCTGACACAGATCTCCCAGCAGAATCAGAGTGTGTCTGACTACGCCATTGATTTTCGTACTTTGGCCACGGACAGTGGTTGAAATGAAGACGCACTGTACGATATGTTTCTCAGCGGACTCAGTGACTCTGTGCGGGATCTTCTTGTTCCTCTTGATCTTCCGCCGGATTTGGACAGTATGATCGCCTTGGCTATACGCACAGACACTCGGCTGCAAGAGCGACGCAGGGAGAAATCCAGGAAAGCGCCACCTCCTGCACGATCTCCACTACGACCCGGATTTCGGACCCACAATTCCTCTACTACCGTGAAACCTGCTTCGGGGAACACAGAAGAGGAACCCATGCAGCTCGGAAGGGCCAGGATGTCTCCAGAGGAAAAGCAGCGGCGTCTCCGGGAGCGTTTATGTTTCTACTGTGGGAAGCAGGGACATTTCCTGGGAGCCTGCCCGTTAAAAGACGGGGTTCACCAGTAAGACGGAGGGTGCTGGTGAGCCGATTGACAACCGCAGATTTCCCTTCACGATCCATGACCCAGGTTGAGGTTAGTAATAATGAGCACAGCATAGCTTTGAAAGTACTTGTAGATTCAGGGGCTGACGCTAATCTTATGGACTGGGGGTTAGCTAAACGTTTGAAAATTGCCTCCGTGCCATTGACTCAGACACTTGAAGCTAGCGCTCTGGACGGTACTCTCATGTGCAAAGTGACTCATAGAACCATGCCTCTTAAAATAACCATTGATCATGAACACTCAGAGTATATGACTTTTCATCTGTTTAATTCTGCACAGCATGCAGTAATTCTGGGCTATCCCTGGTTGTGCAAACATAACCCTCACATTGATTGGCGGACTGGTAAGGTTTTGGGGTGGGGAAGCGAATGCTCTCATTCGTGTTTCAGGGACAAGACTACTGAAATTGTCAGAGAGCCCATTATAGACAATGATAGGGAACATGAAGATAATCAAGACTCAGACTTCCCTGACCTTTCGAACGTACCCAGCTGCTACCGAGATCTCAAGGAGGTGTTCAATAAAACTAAAGTGACATCCCTTCCTCCTCATCGCACCTATGACTGCGCCATCGATCTCCTGCCTGGGTCCCCCTTGCCCAAGGGAAGACTGTACTCTCTCTCAGCTCCAGAGAGAGAGTCTATGAGAGAGTACATAGACGGCTCTCTCAAAACGGGTCTTATCTGTCCCTCGTCATCTCCCGCCGGAGCTGGTTTTTTCTTCGTTGAGAAGAAAGATGGATCCCTAAGACCTTGCATCGACTACAGCCCCCTAAACGACATAACCATCAAGAACAGGTACCCCCTCCCGCTTATGACCTCAGCGTTTGAACTGTTGAAAGGAGCTAGAGTTTTTTCAAAACTTGACCTGCGTAACGCTTACCACTTGGTGAGGATACGGGAGGGGGACGAGTGGAAGACTGGTTTCAACACTCCAAGCGGACATTATGAGTATCTGGTAATGCCTTTTGGTCTAACAAATGCACCTGCCGTTTTTCAGGCTCTCATAAATGATGTGTTGAGGGAATTTTTGAATCATTTTGTTTTTGTCTATCTTGATGATATCCTGATTTTTTCCCGTGATGAAGGTTCACATGTTTCGCATGTTCGTCAGGTATTAAGAAAGTTGTTGGACAATCAACTTTATGTTAAGGCTGAAAAATGTGAGTTCCACGTCAGTTCCACTTCATTTCTGGGTTTCATCCTGGGTCCTGACCAGATAATGATGGATCCTGCTAAAGTGAGCGCTGTGGCTGAATGGCCCACACCCTCTTTCAGGAAAAAAGTCCAACAATTCCTTGGATTTGCTAACTTCTACAGGAAATGTGTTAGGAATTTTAGTTCTATTGCCGCTCCTATGCATGTACTCACCTCTCCTTCTGTTCAGTTTGTGTGGACCCCACAGGCAGACCAGGCCTTCCAGAAGTTAAAAAAAGTTTTCACTACAGCTCCAATACTTACCATCCCGGATTCCCAACGGCAGTTCACGGTGGAGGTGGATGCCTCCAACGAGGGCATCGGGGCGGTCCTCTCACAGAGGGCAGAGAAAGACAGTAAGCTCCATCCATGTGCCTACCTTTCCCGTAAGTTGACTGCGGCTGAACGGAACTATGATGTAGGCAATAGAGAGTTATTAGCCGTGAAGGTAGCACTGGATGAGTGGAGGCACTGGCTAGAAGGGGCAAAACAGCCATTTATTGTGTGGACAGACCACAAAAATGTGGAGTACATACGCAAAGCTAAGAGGTTAAACTCCAGACAGGCACGATGGACCTTATTTTTCAATAGGTTTAACTTCACTCTCTCCTACCGTCCTGGCTCACAGAACGCCAAACCAGACGCATTATCCAGGCTTTTTGACCCAGAGGCTCTTTCCAAGGAGACAGAGTCCATTTTACCGCCCACTCAGGTGATAGTAGGGGTGACATGGCCAATTGAGGCTAAGGTAAATCAAGCTTTAGAGGGAAAAACCGTACCCAGTGGTGGCCCCCCTAACCGCCTCTTTGTTCCCCCATCTGTCCGATCTGATGTGATTCACTGGGCTCACACATCTGTGTTAACATGTCATCCAGGTATCAGACGAACTATGTACGTGATAAAGCAAAGGTTTTGGTGGCCTAAAATGGAGAAGGAGGTTACTGAGTATGTGGCAGCCTGCACTACCTGTGCTCGGAATAAGACCTCTACCCAGTCTCCTATGGGTCTACTGCAACCTTTGTCCATTCCAAGCCGCCCATGGTCTGACATCTCGCTGGATTTTGTCACTGGATTGCCGCCCTCTGCAGGTAACACCACCATTTGCACTCTTGTTGACAGATTCACCAAAATGATTCACTTTATCCCCATGCCCAAATCTCCCTCTGCTAAAGAGACAGCAGAAGCGCTCTTATCTCATGTTTTCAGGCTGCATGGATTTCCTCGAGATGTGGTGTCAGACCGTGGACCGCAGTTCGTTTCCCAGTTTTGGAAGGAATTCTGCAGCCTGATAGGAGCCACTCCCAGCCTCACATCTGGTTACCACCCACAGGCTAATGGTCAGTCAGAGAGGATCAACCAGGAACTGGAGACTTGTTTACGGTGTATGGTGTCCCAGAATCCCACAACTTGGAGCAAGCAGCTGATATGGGTGGAGTATGCCCACAACACCCAACCTACATCTGCCACGGGTCTCTCCCCTTTTCACTGCGCCTATGGTTACCAACCTCCTCTGTTTCCAGAAGTAGAGAAGGAAGTGACTGTACCGTCAGCACATGCCCTGGTGAGGCGGTGTCACAGAGTCTGGGCAGGAGCTCGCCAGGTTCTCCTGAAGAGTGCTGCTCGCATGAAAAAGACAGCAGATCGACATCGTCGTCCGGCACCTGCCTACAAACCCGGGCAGAAGGTTTGGCTATCTACAAGAGATCTGCCCCTGTGTGTGGCCTCCAGGAAGCTGGCTCCGAGGTTTGTGGGTTCGTTTCCCATAACGAAAGTTGTTAACCCGGTGGCTGTTCGCCTGCGCCTGCCCAGGTCCTTGAGAGTCCATCCGACCTTTCATGTTGCCAAAGTCAAACCGGTTCGGGAGAGTCGTTTGGTTCCTCCATCCAAGCCTCCTCCTCCCCCCCCCCGATGTTAGACGGCGGTCTGATATATGACGTCAAGAAACTGCTAGCAGTCAGGAAGAGAGGACGCGGCCGACAGTTCCTTGTAGACTGGAAAGGATACGGTCCAGAACATCGGTCGTGGGTACCAGCAAGTTTTGTTGTGGATCAGAAACTGATAAAGGACTTTTTCAGACTTAATCCACAGGACTCTGGGCCGTCCGGAGTCGGCCGTAGAGGAGGGGGTACTGTTGTGTCTCGTCAGATCTGTTAGTATTATTCCTCTGTGAGTTTATATTGTCAAGTCAGTGTCTGCCATTTTCTGTTTTACTTTGTCATTTCCCTTCTCATTTCAGGTTGTTCGATTCCTACCTTGCCTGTTTGTCCACGGACCTGATTACCTGCCCCGCCCTTATTGTTTGCACCTGTGGAGTCCCTTGCTTCTGTATATATTCTGTGTGTTCCCTGTGCCAAGTGCCAGATCGTTTTGAACCTTGTGAATGGATTACCTTGTTTCGTCATCACAGTAAAACCTTTTTTTGAATCATCTTTTGTCTAGAGTCGTGCATTTGGGTCCTAACAGTTTTTGTGTGCTCCAGTCGTAACAGAGACAAAGAATGCGAGAGTGGAGCGGGAGACGGGGAAAATGGCGGCGGAGAAGTCTAATAACAAGACGAAAAGACGTGAGGGCGAAGGAGAGAAAGCAGCGAAGGACACAGAGGCTGGAGAGGCTGTCGGGGCTGCATCTCTGGAAAGAGGGCCGGCTGGAGTGAAGACGGGAGTGACGGCTGCGAAAATGGCGGAGGTCCCGCGAGGCGGAGGTGGAGTTGAGGGAGCGGAGGAGAATGGAGATTCTGGGGAAAAGAATGGTCCAAACGATGGAGTGAATGGGGGAAACAGCAGAAGAACAAGTGAAGATGGAAATAGGAGCGAAAAGAGAGGTGAAAAAGAGGAAGTGAGCGACGAGGAAGAGGAAGAAAATGCGGAGGAGCGGGTGAGCTACTCCGCAGAACTGACGTTGGGTGTATACGTAGAGAGGAGAGGTATCGATGATGGACTTGGTTAAGGCGATAAGGAACTTGTGTGGGGTAATACTAGGGTGCAGGGGGGAGGGGAGGGGAGATACGAAGTGACAATGAAAACGCTAGTAGGGAAGTGGAGGCTGTTGGCGCGGTGCTAACTGTGGCGAACAGGGCGGGGGAGGAGTGGAGAGTGGAAATGAAGAGAGGATGGATGGGGAGGTGACTGTGGGTGGGGAGGGGGAAGCAGGGGAAAAACGACCACGAGAGGGTGGGAGTGATGATGATGAGGATGTGATGTTAAATGAAGAAGAGGAGGTTGCGGCCAATGCGGGGGGAAGGAGTGGAGAGTGTGGAGTATGCTGTGAAGAGGAAGGATAAAAAGAGGATGAAGGGGAGTGAGAAGGAGGGAGAAGAAGCTGAATATGTGGGAATTAGGGGGGGAAATGATGTGGAGGTTGAGATGGAGGACACTGAGGGGGGAGGGGGTGAAGAAGTAAGGGAGGGAGGGGGAAAGGATGTAGAGCCTGGGATGGAGGAGGAAGTGGAGGATAGCGAGTATAGCGTGGATGAGGAAGAGGAGAAGCAGTGTCTGAAAGAGGAGGAGTTAATGAGAGTGAAGAAGGTGGAGAAGGGAAGGGATGAGAAAGAGGAAAGAGCGGAGGAGGAGGCAATGGAGGACTGGAAGGTGATAAACATAAATATAGGGGTGATTAATAAAAAGGGTGAGTGGGTGGAAGAAAGAAGGATGTGCATCGCCTCACGCTAACGCAAAGGCCGTATGGAAAAAGAAGGGGAGAAACGGTGGGGAAGTGGGAGTGGGAAAGGAGAAAGGCATGGGCGATATTTGAGACGCGGAAAGATGTGGAAAAGGGAATATGGGAAACAAAGTAATTCATTGGTGTAATGTATGACAAAAGTGTGCGATGGTTTGAATATGTGTCTGCTATATTTGAGAATGCTTGAGGTAAGCCGAGTGTGCTCTGCATGATTATGTTTTTGTTCTGATGTGTTATTGATATGTGATATGCAGGAGTGAGGAGATGGGGAGTAATGTTTTGTCGTGTGAAATAGAAAGTAGATTATCTGTATCTTGAAGGAATATGCATGAAAAGCTGAGATTGTGTTGTTATTGATTTGGTTGAAAGCCTTGGGGTCCTTTCTTTTTGGGGATCAGTAAGGTGGGTGATTATGTGTTAAAATGTAACTGTTTATATTTTTCTATTAAAAAAAATAAATAAAAAAATCTGCATTTGGGTCCTGCTTCCTACACACACCGTAACAGTATTTAAATGATGTGTTAATCATTTCTGCATCTAATGCACTTTGTGTCGCATGGTGTGTTAGTTTGATTTGAGCTCTTGTTAGCTAGCCTACATTTAATATCTGCCTCACTTGAAAAATGATTTAACTTACGTGTAAGACAGTATTTTTATATTGTTTTAAGTTACATCTCAAAGTGGAACGTTTGTGTTGCAAAGGTTTTCTGGAAAAGTCGAACTTAAAATGGCGGCAGGCGGCGCGTTTGCTTTCTTCTTCTTTTTACCGCATTTCTGGGCATGTTTTATTAACTTAGAGGCATAGAGGATTTACGTTCAATTGATCCACTACAATATACCATAACCGTGCGTTCTGCATGTTTGTAAAAGCAAGCTAACTTGAAACACTAGACCAGGGGTACTCAAATACAAATCTTAAAGGTCCAAAATAAATGTTTCAATACGACAAAGGTCCATTTATTACGGTCAATCAAACTTTTAAACAATTGCAACAAGATTCTTAACACGAGGTTGAAAAAACAAAAATAATCTGTATGTAGCAGTTTTCATTGTTATTGTGTCTGTGCTCGACCCCTCAGTCGCAGTGTAAGAGCTGCAGTTATGAATAAAGGCAGCGGCACCCTCTTTCATTCAGCAGTGTGTCCACTGACATTCGTCAGGCCCAACACATCTTCAACAAACTCCCCTTTGCCTCATCATAACAACTCACACACACCAGCAACTGAGCATTGAGTGGTGTCAGTGGACTCACCCACAGCTCAGGAAAGGCACTGATCACAAAGCTGATTCATCACATCACCAGCCAGTGTTTATGTTCTTCTGGTTGCTGTGGAATCTGAGAGGGCTTTGCTTGATCTGACCTGTTGTTTCCTCTTTGTGTTTGCCTTCACCATGGTCTCCATCACTTCAGTCATGCATTCTTTATACTTCAGTTATTATCCAGTGGAAAGTCCTTACATACTGGCCTAGTTCAATCAAAGTGGTTACTTCTTGTTGGCTGGGCAGTGTAGTTTTACACACCGTCTGATTTGACTTTCTCAGGACTTAAAACTGTTTTTTGGGGGCAGACCCCCTCAAAGAAAAAAAGATATTTACACACGTAAGGTCATCAACTTAATAGTTTTGTATGCTCATCCGTGAGCAGAGCATCAAGCTGACGTGTATTACAGCTGAATGCGGCGATTACCATCTTGTTCAGCAAAACGCCTCACAAACGTATTCAGATCAACAGCTTTAGTGCGTTTTGATTCAATGCCGAGTACAGCCACACTGACAGTCTCTTCTCTGTCAGCCCGCAAACACCTCATCCCTTCAGTGCTTGGGTCCGAATGCTTCTCGTTTTGCGCCGTCCCGTTCAAATGAAATCGCCGCCAATCATATGTCCACGCTCGCGCCAGGACCGGGGCAGGGGTTACATGAAGTGCATCGTGTGCTGCATTCACTTGCACTCGGATATTAGAGACTTTCTCTCATAAATGTCCGAAGAGCGCTGTTTGCAGTCTATGGACATAGCGGATCATTTTGACTCGTTGCGTTGTGGCGATGTCTCGCAGATAACACAGATAATACAGATGAAAAGTATAATTTGCTCAGAGTCCAGAGACAGTTGTGGTTCAGTCCAGATCCGGACCGGAGTCCGTACTTTGAGGATGCCTGCACTAGACTATTAATTTTACAAGGTCATTTATACCCCCCAGCATTTTCAAATACATGTAACTCAGCAAAGGTAATGAGCGCCCAGTGATGATACTAATACTTCTACAATCTGTGGAATCTCAGCTTTAATCTGATATATTGTATGTGCAGTTACGATAAGTAGCATATAATAAAGTATTTCTACCGTGAGTTCTGTGCGCTAATTTAGACGCTTCTACGGTAAAAATGGTTCGTATCTTCAGTTAGCTGAGTTTCGTTAAGTGGGTATGACACATTAATAGGTTTTTAAATGTTAAGAAGCCCTGAGACAAAGTTTCATGAACAAGAAGCCCTCGGTACCAGGGGCTGCCGATTTAACAGATTAATAGTCTAGTGTTTCAAGTCAGCTTGCTTTTACAAACATGCAGAACGCACGGTTATGGTACAACGTTAGTGGATTAAAATGAACGTAGATCCTCGTTGTATTAACTTATATGCCTCTAAGTTAATAAACCATCCACAGACATGCATATTGTAACAAAAAAGAAGAAAAGCGCGCCGCCTGCCGCCATTTTAGGTTCGAAAATAGTGTTTCTCATTTTGTGAAAACTTTGCAACCCTGCTAACCTTCAATGTTTTTTCTCTTAAGGAAACTGAAGCAACTGGCAGATATATGGCTTCTTCAATCTGGTAAGCCTCAGAGTAGAGAAACTGTGTGACGAGCTGGTGGGGTGCGAGTGGAGCATCGCAGTGGCGCAACTGTGGCATGCTTATGGCCCCTACACGCACGGCGGCGGGCGTGTCTGAAGCTCGACCAACAACCAATCACATGAATATCCCGCCCCGGACACACAAGCACGCGGTTTGATTGGCTAGAGCTTGTACTGGCATATGATTTGATTGTCACAATGCAGTTTGGCAAAGCGTGAAGTCCCTCCATTCAAAGTGAATGGAGTGACTTACGACCCCTACACACGGCGGCGTGCGTTGACGCTTCTGCCCATTCACTTTGAATGGGGTGACGTCACGCTTAGCCGAACTGCATTGTGGGAGCAAAGCGTAGCTTTCATGTGATTGGTTGTTGGTCTAGCTTCAGACATGCCCACAGGCAAGCGTCAACGCACGCCGCCGTTTGTAGGGTGCCTGTGAATATTGTTACGTTTTCCAATGGCTTGGAGATGCAAACTTTGTGCTGCCGTCTTTGATACAAGGGCAGAGTTACTTGAACATTATAACATTATTATTCCCTTGATTTAAATGTAATGCAGACTACCTTTGCCCTGTGGCCATCCAGTCTCACGGCATTTCGTGTTCACCAACACGATTTTTAATCTATTGATTCGTGTTCACCAACACGATTTTTAATCTATTGATTCGTGTCACCAACACGATTTTTAATCTATTGATTCGTGTTCACCATCACGATCTGCCCCTTTTTTTCGTGTTGCACAGGACGATTTTAAAAGCAATGTATTTCTACTGCCTGCAGCACGTCTTTTTCTCCGGTCGGGTCGTGGAAGACTGGAAGCTGTGTGGTTCATAAAAACATGTTCTTACTCAATATCAAGCCACAATTATTTCTTTTATTTTAAATCGTATAATTTCGGACTTTTGTTGCCGTCTGTGAGGAAAATAAATGGGGCTCAGAGCCTCAGGATACTGAAATCTGTATTTTTGAAATATTTTTTTCCTTCTAATTTGTTTTTCTTTTCAAAATAACACACTGTTATTTACTCACCAATAACACTCAATTATCCTTGCTTTTATGTATTGGTTTAATTCCATAATCTCGGGCTTTTTTGGCATCCGTCAGGAACTGAATTTCAAAATAAAAATAACCAGAAACAGACGTAGGCATTTCGAGCGATTACCCAAGATCCTCAGCTATGGTTTTAAGCTCGCTTATTGGATTTGTTTTTAGCCGCAATGCATGCTGGGATTTGGTGTTTATATGATATGAAATCCGGAAAACATTTTAAAAGAATAAAATAATACTTAATTCCGAGTGTTCTTGCTTTTCTCTTTGAAAGTCATCTCATAACGGCATTGTAATACACGGTTCGGCTGCATTACATACTACAGATCTGCCGTAGTTCTTTATTTATAGAGCCCTGATGAGAAGACCTTTGGAAAAACTGAGAAAATGCCTCTGAAACTGAATACTTCACGTGGATCATAAATATATTCAACAATTAAACAACATCTTCAATTTCTCTTCACACAATACGTCTCCTTGCAGTATCAACACTAATTCGGCTGACTTTTACATTTGATCTAATTCACATATAGGTTATATTTACACCATAACGGTGCACAGCTGATATAAAAGGACTGTAGTTTTTAAAGATATTACTGATTTTCTTTGAATGTAAATACTGAGTCTGAAATAGTATAGCAATATGCTGTAAAATTATATGAAAGCATGAATACAACGTGTCCTACAGTACACTAATAATACAAAGTTATAATGGCTGTGTGTACCTTGTGTGCACCGCCTAGTGGTTAAAGCACGTTATTGAATTATTGTTTGTATGTGTTATAATATAACACATACAAACAATAATGTACTCTTAATATTTTTTTCATCAAATATTATTTGAATATTTCAATACAAATATGAAGAGTACATACTTTCATAGGGAGAAAGTAGAAGGTCTGTGATATACAAAATCAAGAAGATACTATAAGTGATCTCTACAATAAAACAGTTTAGTGCAGGATGTACACAGATATTAATAGGAGGAGGTGCAAAACAGAAAAAACGGATTAACCTTTATTTAAACATTAAATAACAGATTAAGGTCTTCTTTTAAATAAGAAAAAAACGTTGGGGGTATCTATCTACAGATAAATATTAAGCCTGACAAAGTACTTAAGGTCTAATATATTGCTTTCCTGCAATGTTAACTATGTTGAAGCACTTATTTTAACTGATATTATACACATTAATTATACTCTTATGTGTGTAGATAGAATAAGAAATGTGCAGAATATGACAGTTTAATGGTGGAGGTACACACATATTGATAGATGTCTTGTAATGCACTGTTGAGGAACCTGTGACCCAAGTGTTTCATTCATTGCATAACTACACCGTAGTTGTGTATGATATGTCAATAAACCTTTGAAAATATTGAAAGGGATGTGCAAAATAGCCATAATATACAGTCTTTAATTAACTATTAGTAGAGAATAACGAGTAATGAATATACTTTATTACTTGTTTCCATTCATGTCAATTGCAGATACATGTTTAGTCTTCTCAAGCACCAACTATCAAATATCTCTCCTGATTGTTGGCACTTGACAATCACCTTACCTGAATTTTACTCAGGTGTAACTAAAGACTGATTTAAGGGTTGTTTATATTTCACATCATTAATCAGAATCTGCAAAGTAACTCAAATAAATGCAGTGGAGTAAAAATACCAGGTTAACCTCTGAATTGTAGTGGAGTAGAATTACAAAGTAGCAATGAGCTGTCATGTGGGTATATAGTAATGCTGCGCATTATGGACAGTGATTTTCACCCATTTATTAATTATATGTTTTACATTTGATAACACCAATGTGTTTAATACTGGCAACTTCTAATTGTGGGAAAAACGAAAACGTTCAGTAGAGACGTCCCATAGAACATTTTGCGAAACACAATAGCCAGCATGTGTAGTTCTGGGGGGGGCGTTCGATTCCAGTTTTGGATAGTCTGGCGTGATTTAGTTTAATTTCACACAGCTTTTTGGCGCTCTGCGTAACCTTACGGGAACTGTAGTCCTAAACGATAGCTGGGGATTATGGGTAGTGTAGTGTCTTCGGCCATCCTAAACTCAGAAATGTTGACAATCGCAATGATGCAAGAAATGTCCCTTATAGGCCTACGTCTGTTTCCGGTTATTTTATTTTGAAATTCAGTTCCTGACGGACCGAGATTATGGAATTAAACAAATAAATAAAAGCAAGGATAATTGTGTGTTATTGGTGAGTAAATAACAGTGTGTTATTTTGAAAAGAATAACGAATTAGAAGGAAACAAATATTTAAAAATACAGATTTCCGTATTCTGAGGCTCTGAGCCCCATTTTTTTCCTCACAGACGACAACAAAAGTCCGAAATTATACGATTTAAAATAAAAGCAATAATTGTGGCTTGATCAATCAATCAATCAATCAATGTTTATTTATATAGCCCAATATCACAAATGTTACATTTGTCTCAGTGGTCTTCACAGTGTGTACAGAATATCAGTATGACAATACGACACCCTCTGTCCTTAGACCCTCACATCGCACAAGGAAAAACTTCCAAAGAAAACCCAGTTTAAAGGGAAAAATGGGAAAAACCTCAGGGAGAGCAACAGAGGAGGGATCCCTCTCCCAGGACGGACAGACGTGCAATAGATGCCGTGTGTAAATTGAAAAGATAATACATTTGCAACATAGGTAGTCCAAATGTTTGGAAATGCATGTGTGTATAATAGGAAGATGAATCCACGAGGATATCCATCCAGGACCGATGATCCAGGACCACAGCCACGACTCAAGATCCAGCGCTCGCGATCCAGGACACAAGACCGCAAGATCATCCATGACTCCGGATCCCAGCGTATATAGACACTAAAAGGAAAGACATTTGGGGAAGCTGGGTTAATCGGAACATGAGAGTACACAGGTATAGACAGCGAGAAGGAAGAAGTAAGATGTCCCCCGACAAACTAAGCCTATATCAGCAAAACTAGGGGCTGAATCTAATCAGCCCTAACTATAAGCTTTATCAAAAAGGAAGGTCTTAAGCGCACTCTTAAAAACGGATAGGGTGTCTGCCGCCCGAACACAAACTGGAAGCTGATTCCACAAATGTGGAGCTTGATAAGAAAAGGCTCTGGCTCCCATTGTACTTTTAGAGACTCTAGGAACAACCAACAACCCTGCATTCTTGGAACGCAATGCCCTAGTAGGACAGTAGGGTATAATGAGTTCTTTAAGGTAAGATGGCGCCTGCCCATTAAGGGCTTTGTCGGCGAGAAGAAGAATTTTAAATTCTATCCTGTGTTCTATAGGGAGCCAGTGTAAGGCAGCCAGAACAGGAGTCATGTGGTCCCTTTTCCTAACTCTGGTTAGTACTCGAGCCGCAGCATTTTGAATCAGCTGAAGCGACTTGATTGATTTCTTGGTACTCCCTGACAATAAAGAGTTACAATAATCCAGCCTAGAAGTAACAAATGCATGGACTAGTTTCTCTGCATCGCTTTGAGGCAAGATATGCCTGATTTTTGCAATGTTACGTAGATGGAAGTAGGCGGTCCTTGAAATTGATTTTATGTGGGCGTTACAGGATAAATCCTGATCAAATATAACACCAAGATTCCTTATAGTCTCACTGGAGGCCAAATTAATGCCATCCATAGTTAGTATATCTTTAGATAATTTGTTTCGTAGATTCTTCGGGCCAAGTACAATAACTTCAATTTTGGTCGTGTTTAACATCAAAAAGTTTAAGGTCATCCACGTTTTTAAGTCCTTAAGGCAGTCTTGAATTTTATTTAGATGATTAATTTCATCAGGCTTGATTGATAAATATAGTTGAGTATCATCCGCATAACAATGAAAGTTTACAGAATGATTCCTTATAATATTGCCTAACGGAAGCATATATAATGTGAACAAAATAGGTCCGAGCACTGAGCCCTGTGGCACTCCATGGCTAACTTTGGTTTGCGTGGAAGATTCATCGTTAACACGTACAAACCGAGAGCGTTCAGATAGATAGGACCTAAACCAGCCTAAAGCAGTTCCCTGTATGCCAACTAAGTGCTCTAGTCTTTGCAATAGGATATCATGGTCGATAGTATCAAATGCAGCACTGAGATCGAGCAAAACAAGAATAGAGACAAGTCCCTTGTCTGAGGCTATTAGAATGTCATGTGTGACTTTAACCAGAGCTGTCTCTGTGCTATGATGTGTTCTAAAGCCAGACTGAAAATCTTCAAATAAATCATTGTTTTTTAAGTAATCACACAACTGTTTTGCGACCGCTTTCTCTAGCACTATCAACAACATGATCAATTTGGGGTGGTGTACATTTTGTATACGTTTCCTCCCCTACATGCAGACATGCTATCGAGTTAAGTATTGGTGGAATCTCTTCCTTAAATGTGGCTATAGCACTAACAGATAGGTTTCTGCTGCAAAAGAAAAAGACGTGCTGCAGGCAGTATAAATACATTGCTTTTAAAATCGTGCTGTGCAACACGAAAAAAAGGGGGAAATCGTGTTGGTGAACACGAATCAATCGATTAAAAGTCGTGTTGGTGAACACGAAATGCCGTGAGACTGGGTTGTGTGGCGCAATGAGATCATCAATGATGAGCTACCTGTTGGAGAGATCCTGGAAAGCTGGCCTGCATTGAAAATGGAGTCACAGGTGAAAATATTTTATTTATTACAACTATATAATTATTTTGTGTGCCTTTGTCACTGATAACTTTGACATGTTTACTCAGATTTAGCATGTTATGTTTCTGTTTATCTCTGCTGCCTTCAGTCCACATATACATTGTACTGTGAATTAAATAGTCATTTTATATTTTGGCAGATTTGTGCAGAGTTTCACAGGATAACAAACCTATACCTGAAGAACCACTTCCATGCGGAGTTGGATAGACTGTCCCCCGTCTTCAGAGCCTTTTCAGGAAGAAGGCGGCAAGCAAAGGAAAGGAAGCTGAAGTTCTGGATCAGCTATTCGCCTCATATGACCTCCAGGTGAGTCGGTTATTCCTCTTGGTGTTTTATTCTCATACTAGAGTGGATTATCTTTGTCAAAATGTTAATCTCTTCAGTCATGGAAGAGCCCTTTCTTGTGATATCAATTGTTGTGTGGTTATACTGTTTAGCATCCAAAGTAAAACAAAGATATGTTCTCACACTCAGGGAGCAAGGTGACGTCCATGTCCGATGTGCTGCTGTCCTCCGTGCTCTGCCTGCATATCTGCAAGAACATGACTCCACGTTTCTGAGGCTGTGGCATGTAAGTCAGCATAATAACTGTTTTCAATGTATGTGACAGATCATCCAAAAATAGAGTTTATCTTGTTACATTGTTTCAGGAGCTCGATCGCAGGGAGACAATTATTTGAATTTCTATAGTGACAAAATTATAATAAATGATAGATTTAGTTTGAAAAAGTATGAACTGTCCTGGTGTCATCAAAGCTTGATTCTGTCACTGAGGTGTTAATCAAACATTATCTCTCGTGTTGCTCACATCCCATTCAGGTTATAGTTCCAATATTTGAATATTGCTATAAGAATTGTAATTTTTGTAAGGTACACAATGGACATGTTGAACATAATCTCCCTTTACTTCAACACTTCAGAGGTGTTGAATATGATTTCTACTTTAGGATTTATTTGAAATGAAGCTCTAGGTTTCAGTGTAAAAAATGGGCTCACGTGATTTAATAAAATACACAATCATGAGAGGGATTTCGTTCCTGCAGCATCAGTGTCCAATACAAAATAATCTCTAGTGTTCCCCATATCTTTTTGTATGTGTAGTAGGGAGAGATTATACTGTAAATATATATTCAGTTGCCAGTTTATTAGGTACAACTAGCTAATAGTAACAGTCTAATACAGTGATAAAATGAATCCTACCCTTATGAAGGTTATACATGTTTTTTTGTTGAAAGCATTTATGTCAACTGATTGGTTATTTTGGAGGCTGACGTTTCTGGTGCTGTAACATTATGTTGTGCAATGCTATTAGGCGTTTCCTTAAACCCACATTATGCACAAAACATAAGGTTATTTGATGTGATGTGTCGCCGATGTATTTTTCAGAAAACATATTTCTGAGAGGCAATTTGGGTAACGTGTATCTGTTCTTGTCATCAGGTGGAGCGTCTGATGATCCAGACACAGAGGGCATCGCGGTCGGACTTCTCATGATCAGTGCCAGGTCAACAGACGCCACACTCTTCTGCCCAGAGAGCATCGCTGTTGTCATTGAGGGTAACGGAGTTCTCCAACTCGCCACACTGGCTGACGCATTCATCCTGCTTTTTGCCCTGACCTTTGCCCTGCATCTGAGCTACCCAAAAGACTTGGCCAACACTTTCGACTTCACCCAGAAAGTGTTGATGGGCCTGGATGAGGGGACCTTGAAGCTTTTGGCAGTTTAATCCTACCAACAAAGTTGCACTTTAAAGGCCCTGACACACCAACCCGATTTTGGGAGTCAGAGGCCGTCAGAGGCTGTCGGGCATTCGCGGCGCCGTAATCAGGTTGGTGTGTCCCGCACCGTCGACCGTGACACGCCTTATTTGGACTGCCAGACCCGATGCATGGCCGATTCAACATGTTGAATCGGCCATGCATCGGGTCTGGCAGTCGGACCAAATAATCACTCTGATTGGCTGTTCAGCTAGCGAATCAGTACATGAGAAGCGAAGCGGAAGTGAGGGACGTAAACAAACGATTTAAGAAGGCACACACAGACTGCTATTCATTTTCATCTCATCATGGCGATCTGGAATGATGCAAACGAAGACCTGCTCATCACCTTGATCCAGGAGAGGCCAGCTCTGTTTGATATTACGGAGAAAAGATATTCTTCTTCTTCTTCTCTGTCTTTCGGTTGTTGGCTCTTTTGAATGACGAATACACACTACCGCCGCCTGCTGGTAAGGAGAGTTATTGCCACTCACGCACTGAAGTCGGTGCGGTGTGTTCCCGTGCGACACATGGCCAAAACGCAGGAGAACACGGCCAGGCAACAGCCGACTTCAGCGTCGGCTAGTCCTCTGGTGACTGCTTGGTGTGTCAGGGCCTTAACAATCACACACACACACACACACACACACACACACACACACACACACACACACACACACACACACAGGTTTACCATCACTCTCTGTACGGAGGCTCAGTCACTGGTACACGTTTATCTGTTAAGCTTTGTTGGGTAAACTCCCGTATTATATCTGCTCTCTGATCACACTGAGAGCAGCAAGCAGCTATTGTCTGAGGTCACAGGATGTGGTCTTGTTAGATGTGCCAAGAGCAAGGACTGTCTCAGGTGAGACAGCTTTGATGTGTGCAGCTCCACTTGCTGGAACAATCTTCAGCAAGAATTGAAACTGAGAAATCTCATTCCTCTGCATGTCTTTTAAAGCTAGGGTAAATGAAATGCTTGCTGATACAATGGGCTCTTGTAAATGTCTGTAACTACGTATCCTGTAAATATCATGTATAATGTCCTTTATTGTTTTATGTTTCATGTGGAACCTATATGCTGCAGATCTCCCTTGAAAAAGAGACATATGATCTCAATGGGACCAATCTGAATAAATAAAGGTTTGAAATGAAATGAAATGAAATGGTTGACTTAATGTTGGTATTTGAGGTGTTTGTACATTCAAGCCACATTTTACGCCTTCGAATTTGGCACTTCGGGTCATTGTATTCAATAGCTGATTTCTATGACTAAGCTACCACTCTGGAATGTCTATCATACCAAAATATCATCTATAGATATATGCCACTTGAAAACACTTCACTAAAATGTGCCACCTTGGGTGGTACCGATAAGTGGAAATCCAGGTATGGGCGGACTCTGGTGAAGGCATGGGTGATAGAACGTCTAGGCACGTCAGGGGCGGAGCACATACGTGATGACGTCAGACCAGCGACAGACAGATTCAGTACAAATGTTTGAGTACTATTACCAATATGACCCTAAGTGGTTGAACACAATATTAAAAATCAGTTCATAGTCATCAGAAAATTAGCGGTGAATTAACTGTTTTAAATGTTTGAGTTAAAACAACCCATTTTCTTTCAGAAGCTTGTAATGTTTGGTCTTACAGTGTGCAAGAACACTGGTGATTCTGTGAAATCACTGGCTGATTAGTGGTTTTGCAAAATCACTGTTGTGGTTGTAGTGGTTTTTCAAGATCAATTAGTTACTAGTGATTCAACAAGTTACAGAATTGTATAATTATATACATATAGGTAACATATAGTGATAAAATATAGGTTACATACCGTGTGTTGTGAGAAATGACAAAAAGATGGTTCCAGAATGATTCAGAAGTGGGAAAATGAATAAAGCAACCTCTGGGTTAAAAATAACCCAGGCAGGTGTTCAACTGCAATTGAAGCCCTAATAATCCCTTTGACCCAGCATGAACAACCCACCAGTGTGTTTACAGTTCCCACATAACCCATAATTATGACCCAGCCAAATCAACCCAGCAATGTGCCTTTTTTAGAGTGTATAGCTGTAATATAAGTTAGTGTGCATGTTGTCGGATGTCCACTGACTAAAATAGAGCGTTCACACAGGATCTGCTGGTCATATGATGTCCCGATGAACAGAAACACAAGCAGCCCACTGGACTCAGATCTCTAGATACCACATCACTCCTCCGCTGTTCCGATACAAGTCCGGGCTGCAGTGGTTTGTTGATACATGTCGTCTTCTTCTGTTTGCTTTAATCGAGGCTACGTAGTTATGCAGTGCCCCCATGGTCAGTAAATGGAAGTACTACAAAGAACCCCGTTTAGTGCAATTATTTCACAAGTTTTGTATACACAGCTCGGAAAAAATTACCGAGGTCCGGACCACGGTGACCTCAATGGTGGATACGGCCATGCTCTTGAGGGCATGAAGAGACAAAAACGTGTCAAAAAGTCC
This sequence comes from Champsocephalus esox, assembly GCA_036324585.1. NCBI lineage: Eukaryota > Metazoa > Chordata > Actinopteri > Perciformes > Channichthyidae > Champsocephalus > Champsocephalus esox. The sequence goes on along the minus strand of CM070481.1, from coordinate 698,253 downwards.
ACCGAGCTCCCAATAGACTCCCATGTTAAATTTGTCCGGAACTTTCTTCAGAACAGAGAGAAGTAAACTTTAGACAAACTGCTCCCATCTTCACATTTTACACACACAACCCAAAGAAAAAACATATATATATCAGTTCATTGGGTTTCCCTGATGCTCATGGTCTGGTAATAATTTTATAGGAGCCATAGTTTTTGAACAGGTAGCAAAATTGTCTGATATAATCCTCAATGCATTCTTAATGGGACTCAGTGCTGCAGTTGGTAACCATGGTGTTGCTGGGCAGATTGGGGCCACACGTGACATCATCTAATCAGAGCAGACACGCCCATAGACAGACTGGTACACGCACACACAAACACTGAATGTTTATACTACATATGTTCACACACACACACAGAGTCAGACAGGGACACACATACACACACACAAACACTGAACATCTCTGCCACACACACACACACACACACACACACACACGTACACACACACACACACACTGAACATCTCTATCACACACACACACACACACACACACACTGAACATCTCTACCACACACACTGAACATCTCTACCACACACAGAACATCTCTGCCACACACACACACACACACACACACACAAACGTACACACACACACACTAAACATCTCTATCACACACACACACACACACACACTGAACATCTCTACCACACACACTGAACATCTCTACCACACACAGAACATCTCTACCACACACACACACACACACACACACACACACAGAACATCTCTACCACACACAGAACATCTCTACCACACACACACGCACGTTGACATTTTACCGAAAGCAGCTACCGTTTTTAAACTAAAGTTAGAAATGTAAGAGGTTTATTTCTCCTTCAGAACAATGGAAAGGCTCTCCTTTCACAGCACATCTCCATGGAAACCTTTGATCTCTGGGCTCACGTACACAGATGTTTGATAACGTCATCACCATGGTAACCTTTGATCTCTGGGCTTACACACACAGGTGTTTGTAAACATTCATTCACTACCACTTACATGTAATATCGAACTCCTTCAGCCTACTTTCAGATACAAAAAACATTCAACTACTAAATTATATCATTGAGGCTATACATGTTGTTGTTTATACCTTTATTAAACCTTTTTCTTTTAAATATTAAGCTTCTTCACTATTTTTCCTACTCTTCCAGTTTAACATTTCACTTTCATGTTTTCAACAAAGTCATTGCAATGCATTTGAGCTGTAACAATTTTGATTAAAATTATTTCACTTTTCTGCATTTCTCCGCTAAGTTCAGCAACACACTTACTTGGTTTCTGTAGCTAAAAGCAGCTACCATTCAGCTAATAACATATTCAGCTTTTTATGCATTTTCAGCTAAATTCAGCGACAAATGTACACAGTTTACAGCATTCACACGCATTTTCAGCAGAAAATGCTTTTTCTAGTTTGAAAAATGTTGTTTTATGTCGAGAAGGACTTAAATAGCTGGAAGACAACCTTTAGTAAGTATTTGGAGAGGAACAGGAGTCTTGAGATTGGTCTCTGGTTATCTGGACTGGTTTAATGAATGGCTGCACAATGTCATGTTTTTAAAATGCTGAATGTTTGCGCTGGAGGTTGATTGAAACATGCATGAGCTTGGATAGAAGATATCTGACAGAGAAATTAAGAAAACTATCACAGGTCAATAGGGACACGTTATTGCCGTCACTGTCAGCAAGGTTTGCTCAGCTGCTGGTGAGAATCGTGGCTGTGCTTTTCTACCAAATCAGAAAGATAACTTTTTCTCGCTGACTTAATGGCCCCTTTTGAAACAGTAAGGAGTGTTTTAACATCTCATAAGATTCATTTAGCCTATCTTTCCTCTCTCCTCCTGCCCTCCTGCAGGCTTGTCTAAGTGCTTTAGGGGTCTCATCAAACCAAGGCTGACTTTCAGTATCTCATTAACATCAGGGGGGCCTGTGAGTGGAAGCAAGGATTTAGAGGAAGAAGTTAAGATATTTGATCAGCTTGTCTTGAGGTGTTTTTTAAAGAATTTGGTTGGATTTTCTGAGAGAAAGTACTAGCAATTCTGGTTACCGTCACAATATTGATAACCTAGAAGTAGTGGGTAGGAAGCTTTCGTTTATTAGTGCAATTTACAACTTTTAGGACCTAATGAGGCCCTATTGTGCTTTTTGGTCTGAAAAGGCTAAAATCTCAAAGTTCCTAAAGTTTCTCAGAAATTACACAGAATGGCCACTCTGTGAAACTGACCTCAAAGTGTGTCACTTCTTCATCATTCAACTTTTGGAATGAACCAATGCCGTAGAAAGAGGGGTGACTTTGAGGTGTGATCCATCACATCATTAGAAGAACACATTAGAATTGAAGATCCAGATATGAAAGAACTGTTTGCACAACCTTTCCTACTGTCTTCCTTTTACTTTAACGCCTGTTAGTGTTTTTATTTTGTGTGTATATTTATATTGTTTGTCTTTCCCTGTGTTGTTGCTTGTATTGCTAATGATGCCAATTGCCTGCTCCAACAAATAAAGGTCCTTAAAGGTGGGGTAGGTAAGTTTGAGAAACCGGCTCGAGATACACTTTTTGTTATATTCCATGGAATGCTCTTAACATCCTGATAGCAATGAATATCTGAAGTGCTTTGACAAAAAAGATCCATAAAGAAATGTCATCTGTGGAAGCCGTAGTACTGTAAAAAGCACGACCAATCATTTTAGCCGGCCCGGCTAAAATAACTGGATGGCCTACCTGCCTGTCAGCCTTCTATCGGGGCACAAACTTATCTCGTGCCCTCATTGGTCATGTGCGCGTTTCGTGTGTGTTGGAGGAGGGGCTCTGTAAGGTAGTGGCTGATTCTTTCCGGCTGTGTATTTTCAAATTATAGCGCACTCGAGCTGGTTTGAGTGGTTTCTCCAAAATTACCTACCCCACCTTTAATCCATCCATCCATCCATCTTCTCCCGCTTATCCATGGTCGGGTCGCGGGGGTAGCAGTTCCAGCAGAGAGCCCCAACATTTCTTTTCCCTGGCGACATCAACCAGCTCTGACTGGGGGATCCCAAGGCGCTCCCAGGCCAGCGAAGAGATATAATCCCTCCACCTGGTCCTAGGTCTACCTCTTGGTCTCTTCCCAGCTGGACGTGCCTGGAACACCTCCCTAGCGGTAGACAGAGAGCTTTGCCTTCTGGCTCAGCTCCCTTTTCGTCACAACGGTGCGGTAAAGCGACTGCAGTACCGCTCCCGCTGCTCCGATTCTCCGGCCCATCTCACGCTCCATTATTCCCTCACTCGAGAACAAGATCCCGAGATACTTGAACTCCTTCACTTGGGGTAAGGACTCATTCCCTACTTGGAGAGGACAGTCCATCGGTTTCCTGCTGAGAACCATGGCCTCAGATTTGGAGGTGCTGATCCTCATCCCAGCCGCTTCACACTCGATTGCGAACCGATCCAGTGAGTGCTGAAGGTCGCAGACCGATGAAGCCATCAGAACCACATCATCTGCAAAAATCAGTGGTGCAATCCTTAGTCCATCGAACTGCAGACCCCCCCCCCACGACTACGCCTCGAAATCCGAACCATGTATATTACAAACAGGATTGGTGACAAAGCGCAGCCCTGGCGGAGGCCAACCCTCACCGGAAATGGGTCCGACTTACTGCCGAGGACCCGGACACAGCTCTCGCTTTGGGAGTACAGAGATTGGATGGCCCTGAGTAGAGACCCTCTCACCCCATACTCCTGCAGCACATCCCACAGTAACTCCCTAGGAACTCGGTCATACGCCTTCTCCAAGTCTACAAAACACATTGAGACCGGATAAGCGTACTCCCAGGCCCCCTCCAGGATCCTTGCGAGAGTATCAATCAATCAATCAATGTTTATTTATATAGCCCAATATCACAAATGTTACATTTGTCTCAGTGGTCAGTGAGTAAAAAGCTGATCCGTCGTTCCACGACCTAGGACGGAATCCGCATTGTTCCTCCTCAATCTGAGGTTCGACAATCGGCCTGACCCTCCTTTCGAGTACCTGGAGTAAACTTTCCCGGGGAGGCTGAGTAGTGTGATGCCTCTGTAATTGGCACATACCCTCTGATCCCCCTTTTTAAAAAGGGGAACCACCACCCCGGTCTGCCACTCCTTCGGTACTGTTTCCGACTTCCACGCAACGTTGATGAGACGTGTCAACCATGACAGTCCCTCAACACCCAGAGCCTTCAGCATTTCCGGGCGGATCTCATCCACCCCCGGGGCTTTGCCACTGTGGAGTTGTTTGATGACCTCAGTGACCTCCCCCCGGGAGATTGGTGTTGATCCCCCGTCATACTCCAGCTCTGCCTCTAACATAGAGGGCGGAGTTGTCGGGTTCAGGAGTTCCTCAAAGTGTTCCTTCCAACGCCCTAACACTCCATCAGTTGAGGTCAACAACGTCCCATCCTTACTGTACACAGCTTGGATGGTTCCCTGCTTCCCCCTCCTGAGGTGTCGGACAGTTTTCCAGAACAACTTTGGGGCCGCCCGAAAGTCCTTTCTCCATGTCTTCTCCGAACTTCTCCCACACCCGCTGCTTTGCCTCGGCCACGGAGGAGGCTGCTGCCCTTCGGGCCTGTCGGTACCTTGCAACTGCCTCGGGAGTCCCCTGGGATAACAAATCCCTGAAGGCCTCCTTCTTCAGTCGGACGGCTTCCCTGACCACCGGTGTCCACCAGGAGGTTCGAGGGTTACCGCCCCTTGAGGCACCTAGGACCTTGAGACCACAGCTCCCCGCCGCGGCTTCGGCAATAGAGGCTTTGAACACCGACCACTCTGGTTCAATGTCCCCAACCTCCACAGGAATGCCCAAAAAGCTCCGCCGGAGGTGTGAGTTGAGGGCCTCCTGAACTTGGGCCTCCTCCAGACGTTCCCAGTTCACCCGAACTACACGTTTGGGCTTACCAGGTCTATCCAGAGGCTTCCCCCGCCACTCGACCCAACTCACCACCAGATGGTGATCAGTTGACAACTCCGCCCCTCTCTTTACCCAGTGTCTAAAACATACGGCCTCAGGTCCGATGATACGATAACGAAATCGATCATGGACCTTCTGCCTAGGGTGCTCTGGTACCACGTACACTTATGAGCATCCTTATGCTCGAACATGGTGTTTGTTATGGCCAATCCATGACTAGCACAGAAGTCCAGTAACAAACCACCACTCCGGTTCAGATCAGGGGGGCCGTTCCTCCCAATCACGCCCCTCCAAGTGTCTCCATCATTGCCCAAATGTGCGTTGAAGTCTCCCAGCAAGATTAAAGAGTCCCCTTCAGGAGCCCCATACAGGACTCTGTCCAGGGTCTCCAAGAAGGCCGTATACTCTGAACTGCTGTTGGGTGCATAAGCACACACAACAGTCAGAGTTTTCCCCCCCCATAACCCGCAGGCGTAGGGAGGCGACCCTCTCGTCCACTGGGGTAAACTCCAACAACGAAGCACCTAACCGGGGACTTGTGAGTATCCCCACACCCGCCCGGCGCCTCACACCTTGAGCAACTCCGGAGAAGAATAGAGTCCAACCCCTATCCAGAAGTAAGGTTCCAGAGCCGACGCTGTGCGTAGAGGTGAGCCCAACCAGATCCAACTGGTACCGCTCCACCTCCCGCACAAGCTCCGGCTCCTTCCCCCCCAGAGAGGTGACGTCGCCCGGGTCTGGTCCGTTGAGACCCTCCGCTTTCACTGCCACCCTTCTGGCAGCGCACCCGACCCCATCGATGTTTCCCGTAGGTGGTGGGCCCGCGGGACGGAGAAGCGGAGGTGTTGCCCACGTTGCCTTTTCGGGCTGGGCCCGGCCGGGCTCCGTGGCAAGCCCGGCCACCAGACGCTCGCCGACGAGTCCTCCTTCTGGGCCTGGCTCCAGAAGGGGACCCCGGGCTTCCTCCGGGCCGGGTATCCTCACTTCTTGGTTTTTCTTTCATGAGGTCTTTTGAACCAATCTTAGTCTGGCCCCTTGCCTGAGACCAATTTGCCATGGGAGACCCTACCAGGAACACAAGGTTCCAGACAACACAGTCCCCCAGGTGCTGGTTCTTCAGAGAGGCCCACCTTTAATCTAAACTAAAAAATGATTTCAAGAAAAAGTCTAATGCTACGATAATATAGTTTTACCCAGATTGATTTCTATAAAATTAGATTTCATTTCATTTCAAACCTTTATTTATACAGATAAATCCCATTGAGATCATTGATCTCTTTTTCAAGGGAGTCCTGCTCAAGATATTTTTTGAGCAGGTCTATCTTATTTTTTTCTTTTATTTGTAACCACACTGCAAGACCGAACATTAAAAGCTCCTTAAATAAAATGGGTTGTTTTAACCAGTTAAGCCCCGAGCAAGTTTTTCAGGTCTCAGGCTCAAAAATGACATTCCCAGAACAAATGACTATAAATTCACTTCTAAAAAGGGGTAAATTAATAATCTTTTTTTTCAAAGCAATGATAAACCTGTGAGTTGGATGTAGACATAATCAATATAGATTTTTATTATTTTAAAGTAAATTCAGATTGAACATAGAAAAACAATGTAAATTACAGTGTCCGTCCAAAACAAAAACATTACTTATAGTGAAAACGGGGGTTACATACTGTAACCCTAGGTATATAAGCACAGACGGAGCCCTCTACTGGACTCTATGGGTACTACCTCTTAACCATACTATGCGAGCATTCACCTACTGAGATATCTATAAACGTAGCTGCCCCCTCGGGGCGGGCCTACCTGAATGCGTGCGCAAGTCCACCATATATGAGGCGGCCACGCCTCCTGACTGTTATCCTACACCCTCTTCAGCGAGCGGCATAGGACAGACAGGGCCCCAAGTAGAGGGCTCCGCCTGTGCTTCTATAACTAGGGTTACAATACGTAAACCCCCGTTATATCTTACACAGGCTGGGTGGAGCCCTGATGCATAAACGCCCTGTCGTCCAACAACATCGAACCATCACACTGCCCCTGACCAGCTTTTTGTTAACAGCCACTGTACCACAGCTTCTTCTCCTCCGGCTGTGAGCGTGGATAAAGTCGGGGCCGCAGTTGACTTGGCTGGTAGAGCACACTCAGACACGCTTACCTTGTGAAGAGTGTGCATGGACAATAGTGAGGAATAAATCAATCAATCAATGTGTATTTATATAACCCAATATCACAGATGTTACATTTGTCTCAGTGGACTTCACAGTTTGTACAGAATATCATTATGACAATACGACATCCTCTGTCCTTATACCCTCACATTGTACAAGGAACAACTTCCGGAGAAAACCCACAGTTTAAAGGGAACATGGGAGAAACCTCAGGGAGAGCAACAGAGGAGGGATCCCTCTCCCAGGACGGACAGACGTGCAATAGATGCAGTGTGTACATCGAAAAGATAATACATTTACAACATAGGTAGTCCAAATGTTTAGACATATATGTGTCTGTAATAAGAAGATGAATCCACGAGGATGTCAAAAATCCTGTGGGAGCAATCAGGGAAGTAGTATGATGAAAGTCAGGAAGGACCACAGTGACAGGTTCAGCCACGACTCGAAATCCAGGACTCAGATCTAGGACTCAGGAGTGGAGTGCACCAGCTGGGCATAAGCTGGGCGTAACTCTACGTCCGACGTAGAACCAAAGATTAAGACCAAACTAAAGTTATGACTAGTGCACCACTTAGACTTAAGCCCTGTATGCGTTTGTGCCCGGGTGTAACTTTTACGCCTAGTATGGAGCAGGCGTAAATCGGAAAGACAGACTAGTATCCATAGTAATGTAAAACAGGCAAGAAGGATATTAACGATGGCAGGGCGTCTTGTTTACATGTTTAACAATGAAAGGGCATTAAGAAGAGAAAGAGTCGTCCGTGATCGAACAAACCCACTGACATCTATTCAGACAGTGAACTGATAGAGAGGTTTCGTTTCGGAAGACAAGCCCTTTTTGATTTAATCGAGGAGATCTCCCCTCAACTCCAGCACGGATCAGACCGAAATGCTGCGCTCTCCCCAACCTTGCAGGTGCTGATTGCGCTCAGATTCTACGCGAGCGGGGCCTTTCAAAAATACTGTGGGAGACATGATTAATGTTCATCGCACAACTGCATGTCGGGCTATAAGACAAGTTTCATTGGCCCTCCAGCACCGATTTCTTTCTCCATCAGTTCCCGCTGTAGCTCTGACAAATCCCTCTTTCTCTTTCGGGGTGTGGCCATTTGGGATTCCCCTTGAGTCATCGCTGACGCTGTGGGTGTGGGAATTCCCTCTTCTCTGCGGTCCTCTGAGTCTGTAAAATGGTGTTGCTTGGCAAAAATTACTGTTTTGCGTGTATTCAGGTGGACGCGCATCTTAAGACCAGGCGCAGCTACGCCCGAGACTAGTCAGGCTTGGTGCACTCGGTGTAAATTCGAATCACTACATCGGACGTAGCTAAGCCCGACGTTAGAGTTAAGCCCTACTTTTTTACGCCCATCTGGTGCACTCCACTCCAGGACTCAGGATCCAGGACTCAGGATCCAGGACTCAGGATGCAGGATCCAGTGCTCAGGACACAGGACCGTAGCAACAGGATCAGCCATGACTCAGGATCCCGGCATATATAGACACCAAAAAGAAAGACATTTGGGGAAGCTGGGTTAATCGGAACATGAGAGTACACGGGTATAGACAGAGAGAAGGAAGAGGTCCCCACTTCGAGCGATAGAACTATTAACAAAGCACTTATATACTAATAAACGACTGGCTTACCTAAAGCCAGTTGAATTCAAAATTATGGCATATCAACATTGATTTTAATTTCTAACAGTATGTATGTACATCACTATGTATGTAGTATGTACTGTATAATGTACACATGCAGAGTTGTAGAAAAGTGGCAAAAAGTGTTTTTTTTACATTTGTACTTTGTAGAGAAATGTAGACACAAGTTGGAAGGGAGCAAAATAAACCTGACGAGTTTGAATTTGAGTTGATTATGAGTTAATTTTCAATTGATAATTAGCTCACAATAAGTTCACTTTAGTTACTCACACAACTTGACACAAGCCATGGGTTCAGGTCCGGACTTATAAGTCCGGACCTGAACCTGAACCTCTGGACTTGAGTCAGGACCTGAACCTGAATGTGAGTCCAGGTACACAGCACTAGTGTCTGCCTTCCGAACACAAACTGGAAGCTGATTCCAGAAATGTGGAGTTTGATAAGAAAAGGCTCTGGCTCCCATTGTACTTTCAGAGACTCTAGGAAAAACCAACAACCCTGCATTCTACAGGGTATAATGAGTTCTTTAAGGTAAGATGGCGCCTGCCCATTAAGGGCTTTGTAGGTGAGAAGAAGAATTTTAAATTATATCCTGTGTTCTATAGAGAGCCAGTGTAAGGCAGCCAGAACAGGAGTAATGTGGTCCCTTTTCCTAACTCTGGTTAGTACACGAGCCGCAGCATTTTGAATCAGCTGAAGCGACTTGATTGACTTCTTGGTACTCCCTGATAATTAGTTACAATAATCCAGCCTTGAAGTAACAAATGCATGGACTAGTTTCTCTGCATCGTTTTGATTTTTGCTATGTTACGTAGATGAAAAAAGGCGGTCCTTGAGATACATTTTATGTGGGCGTTAAAGGATAAATCCTGATCAATTATAACACCAATATTCCTTACAGTCTCACTGGAGGCTAAATGAATGCCATCCATAGTTAATATATCTTTAGAAAGTTTGTTTCGTAGAGTCTTTGGGCCAAGTACAATAACTTTAGTTTTGGCCGTGTTTAACATAAAAATGTCATCCACGTTTTTAAGTACTTTTGATATAGTTTATTAATCCCCGTGGGGAAATTGTTTCTCTGCATTTGAACCATCCTAGTGTTAGGAGCAGTATGCTGCAATTTTGAACGGCACCCGGGGAGCAGTGTAGGGAACGGTGCCTTGCTCAGGGACACCTCGGTAGCACTTGGTCTTGCCGGGACTTGAACTGGTGACCAGTTGCCAAGCCAAGTCCCTATCGACTTCGCCACCACCGCCCCGACTTGAGGCAGTCTTGAATTTTATTTGGATGATTGGTTTCATCAGGCTTGATGGATACAAAATGTACAGAGTGATTCCTTATAATATTGCCTAACGGAAGCATATATTATGTGAAGAAAATAGGTCCAAGCACTGAGCCCTGTGGCACTCCATGGCTAACTTTGGTTTGCATGGAAGATTCATCTTTGACACACACAAACTGAGAGCGTTCAGAAAGATACGACCTAAACCAGCCTAAATCAGTTCCCTTTATGCCAACCAAGTGCTCTAGTCTTTGCAATAGGATATCATGACCGATAGTATCAAATGCAGCACTGAGATAGAGCAAAACAAGTCCTTTGTCTGAGGCTATTAGAAGGTAATTTGTGACTTTAACCAGAGCTGTCTCTGTGCTATGATGTGTTCTAAAGTCAGACTGAAAATCTTCAAATAAAGCATTGTTTTTTAAGTAATCACACAACTGTTTTGCGACCGCTTTCTCAAGAATTTTTGAGAGGAATGGAAGATTAGAAATGGGTAGGTATAGTTGGCTAAAACCTCTGGATCGAGGTTGTGCTTTTTAAGAAGCGGTTTTATCACTGCTACTTTGAATGATTGTGGAACATGGCCTGATAATAATCATTCATATTCTTCATTCTCCATCTTAATATTTAAAAACCTATTAATGTGTTATACCAGATTCATGAGAAGAATCTCAGCTAACTGACAATACGAACCATTTTTACAGAAACAAAACATAAGTCTCACAAGAAGCGTTAGCATTCGCCCTTAGCTAAAACGGGCAGATGCTACTTCCGGTGCTAACTAGCAAAAACGATCTTTAAAACTTAATTTCTCCGCAAAAACTACATATCATCTGAAAGCTGATACTCCACAGATTATTTGGTTATAAGTATCATCACTCTAGCACACAAACTCACTGAGCTAGCAGCCAGAACAGAAAAGAAAAAAAACAACAGTTTTCAAAACCATAACAATAATGATGTCTTACCGTTGCTGTTTTGTGATCAAAGCTCTTGTTCAAGGGAATACAAACGCTGTTTAAGGTTAATCCAATGTCTCTTAGTCACTTTAGAATTGTTCCTGATAATCTATCATTACATTCATGGCAGCAGAGTAGGTATAAAGTGTTGCAGTCCCGAGCTAACGCTGTCTCACATGCTGTTTACGCAAACCTCTCTCCACTTGACGTAAGTGTTTAGTGGGACTTACTAACTGTCACTCGATTCTATTGGCTCTAACGGTTCAGAAAAGGTGTCAATCACCCAAATCGACCAATGGGTTCCAAAGATATGATCCTGCGTAGAATAAACTACGCCCGCTCCGGCTCCATTACGCATTACGCAGCCAGAAGGGAGAGCTTCACCACAGAGCAGGTGCTAGAGATGCTAGCTGACGATAGCTATGATCATACCAGATGACTCTTCGTCGGATGATGAAGATCTCCTCCAGCCAGACCTGGATCCGGACAGTAGTGACTCGGATGTTGAACTTCCACCACGGGAAAGGTATGTAATCTCTCTGTTTTTATATATTACTTATGTGTTTGGTGAAACTGCGTCACAGTGCTAGCTTGTGGTTACTTATTTATTTGGTGTACTATTATTCATTTATAGTCCAATATTATCCTATAAGTATAAGCCAGTGAACTAATCTAATCTCTTTGTTTTCCCACATTTGTTAGATGAGGGGTGACCCCAGCAGGACAAAGCCACACACCCAGAAGACTTTCAGGGAGCAGCTTGATGCAGAATTGTTGGAGTTTGCTGAAGGCCCAGCTGAAGGCCCTGCACCTCCACCACCCCCCCCCACCTCCACCACCCCACCCTCCTCCACTACTCATACGCATGCCCGAGTATTATGGGGAAGATGCCACCAAGGTCAGGAAGAACTGCAGGAGGTGCCTAGATGCTGGACTCAAAAGGGTGAAGACACCTGTGTACTGCAGGAAGTGCCAGGTTCTTATGTGCTTCACTGTCAAAAGGAACTGTTTCAGGGAGTGGCGCGACCTAAATACTGGAACATTCAGGTAGGTATACAGTTCAGGTAGGTATAACATTTTGCGAGTGTTTATTTAAAAAAAAATACTTTTTTATATACCTAGTGTGATTTTATTGTATAGTGTGTTGGTAAAATATTTGTTGTTTTTACAAACCTACAGTGTGGTTTTATTGTATAGTACGTTGGTAAAATGTTTGTTTTTACATGCCTATAGTGTGTTGGTAAAATGTTTGAAATAAATCTGCCCCAGTTGGAGTCAAATGTTACCTATGTTTCCGTTTTTTTATTGTGCAAGTACACCTACACACAATGACCTACAGTGTAGTTTTATTGTATAGTGTGTTGGTACAGTTACATACACACACAGCTACACGTACACATACACCCCTACACGTACCCACACAGCGACACTTACATACCCACACAGCTACACTTACACATACACACCTATACACACACACACACACACACACACACACACACACACCTACACAAACATATTTTTATTTTTTTAAGAAATATTTAGATTTTTTTAAATATGTATTTTTTTTTGTTTGGGTGGAATGAATACCTATAGTGATGATTCAATGTAATACAATAATTGTTATAGTCTGGTACCTGAAAAAGGTCAAATGGCACTGATGGAACCAAATGTGCCCAAAGCTTATTCCGCCTGGACTTTATTTACATAAACCTCTCTAAAAAGGTCAAATGTCACTTGTTTTGCCTCAATCTTGATACAGGGTACTTATATGTTATACTTTGGATTCCTAAAGCTTTTAGGCTACTAACCCATCATTCAAGGTTGGTCTTCACTATAAGTAATGGGTTTTCTTTAGGCGGAGACAGGAATTTACTTTTGTTTTGCTATGTTCCATCTGAATTTACTCTGACACAGAAAAATCTATATTGATTCTGACACTTCTACATCCAACTCACAGATGTAACCTTGCTTTGACAACAACAATTATTCATATAAACCTTTTAGAAGTGAAGTTATAGTCATTTGTTCTGGGAATGTCATTTTCGAGCCTAAAACCCGAAAAACAGGCTCGGGGTTTAACAGGTTAAGGCTTAGAGTGTGTGATCTATGTCACAGTAGAGTGGAGGAGAGCTTGACATTCACCTTAAATTCTTTTTTAAAACTGCCATACTTCCCAAACCCTCATCATATTTTGTGTAAAACGTAGGAAAACCTAAATACTAAATAAAAATATTTCAAATAGATCAAACAAAGTGCCTCCTGAGGGCATGAAGTGACAAAAACGTTCAATATGTCTCCATTAAAGAGCCTGTGACACCATCCCAACAACTGTTGTGCAATGAAATATTGGGCTACTAGTAATCTCGAACCGTCAGTTTAAAAAACAAAAAGCGATACCGTTCCGTTAAATATCAATAATTTCGAACATCGCGGGGAAATTCCTTCGACTCATTTTGAAGTTTCGGGGGAACGCTTCACTGTGCGGCGAGAGAGCCAAACACGGACAAAGTGTGTTGTCATGCGTAGAAATGATGAATTACTGAGATTAGGCACGTTAATAACGTTTTAATGAAGTTGACTACAGTATATTCATATTTGTCAGTGCTTTCATGTCAATTCGGCGACATAAACATAAATGATCGTGGTGAAGATGATGATTACATTAGGATTACAAATCGGGAGTGAGAGCTGCTGAATTTCCTCCCGTCGGATGTGATATAAAAACAAATCGACTATTTTTGTGGTTGTAAACTCAAGTGGATGAAACTACATTTATTAGTGCTTTCATGTCAATTCGGCGAACATATGATACATTAAATGATCGTTTGTTTGAGCCGGTCTGCATTTCCTGATGAGAAAACAAACCGATGCTTTCTGTAGTTGTAGTACACCAACGTGGATTAAACGTGTGTTTTTTTAACCACGATGTTGGGGAAATTAATGGATAAAATGCACGGATTATTATTATTATTCCCACTCCGATCGGGACACTAGGTCCACCGTTTCCCCGCAGCGAGGCTCCCCCCGTTGACAGTTTACGTGGGCTGGGTGCAGTGGCGGACTGGCCATCGGGACGAATCCCGATGGGCCGGTACCGAAGTGGGCCGGTCGGATAAGTCACCAGCACATCCCCCATAGGCGGCGCGTGAGGCTCAGGTTTGAGAAGGCTAAATAACTTCTTTTACCTGACGCTGCCCGCCTCCGGCGTCTATAGAAAAGAGATCAACTCAGTGTGCGGAGTTTAAATCTCTCAAGTCATATTACAGGATAAAGGAAATACAGTTTAAACTGCCGTATGCAGAGAAGACGCCGACGTGTCGCACTTATCATTCATATTACATCATCACTCAGATCATCGATCATATAATATCATAATGTATCATATATTTCCTGATCTGAGTCAGCTTCTCCAGCCTCATCTGGCCGTGCAACACTCACAGTGTCACAGACTGGATGCAGAAGTATTATTTAACACATTATGTTGACGAAACACTCGAGACAAATGTAATTAAAGTCAGATCCCCTCGTGTCTTAGACGTGAACGCGCTCTCAGCTGGAGAGAGAAACCCTGGCTTGATTTACCGAGTTGATAACCAGCGTCGTAGGACCGCTTAGCGAGATCTCGTTTGTTAGTTTGTTGTTGTTAGTTTGTTTGTTACTCAAACATATCCAGGGTCTGCTGAACTGGCTTCGTAGTACAGGGCACAGGTGGCTAGCAGCGCTAATGTCAAAGACACAGACATTATACATTATATTTGTATTTTACCAGGATGCAGTGACACACATATTTACATATTTACATTTACTATCTACAGCACCCGCCGCCCCTGACATCCCCCACTCCCCCCGTTGACAGCTTACTAGCGGTACCGAAGTGGGCCGGTCGAGAGTCCCGGGATGATTTGTAGTCCCATTCCACCACTGGCTACATGACCGTATGATCGCCCATATTGACGCACCTCATTCCTAAACTTCTAACAGATACAACATAAACCGATCCTTCAGCCTCATGAGCTCTCAGACACGTTCAACATTAACCTGTCATCGCTGTCTGAGCTTGCTGCTGTGTGCGCCGTCGTGCGTTTACATCTGACTGTATATATATAAAGGTTTACATGCAGATGCTGGGATCCTGGACGGTGCAGCTGGAGCGCTGTGCCCGCAATGACGTCACCCATCATTTGGCGGGACTTGAAGAATCCGCGAGAAGATCCAGAAAATGGTCAACATTGAAGGCAGATTAATGGTTATCGAAAGTACAAATATCCAAAATCAGTTCAGTAACGGTTTTCAAGGAGACAATATGTACTCAAATTGATGGGTTTGGATGATGGGGAAAACTCGTGTCACAGGCTCTTTAAGGCCCATTGTAAATCAAGCCTGATCTGTCCTCAGAGCAGCAGCTGCACACCTTTAGTAAATCTGCCAAAAATGCCACATTATGGACACAAAAGTACACAAAAAGCAGATTCTGACGCTCCTAACGGTCCTGACATCCTCCACTCGTTGACATTTTACCGAAAGCAGCTACAGTTTTTAAACTACAGTTAGAAATGTAAGAGGTTTATTTCTCATTCAGAACAATGGGAAGGCTCTCCTTTCACAGCACATCTCCATGGAAACCTTTGATCTCTGGACACACACAGGTGTTATGATTAGGTGCTCAGCACACTAACAAACTGACAAACAGACTGGAGTTTAAAGACTGTCTCAGCCTATTCTTTTCTGTCTGATGGAGACTTCATACTGACTTCAACACGTTCCACATATTTTATACATTATTGGTGACGTTTGGTTTTAGTTTAAAAGTTTGCAGTTAAAATATTCTGATGCTTTTCAAAGCGTTTTTACTTTATTTTCTCTTCTTAATAGCAAATTCATTCACTACTACTTACATCTGATATTTAACTCCTTCAGCCTACTTTCAGCTATAAACCATTCAACTATTACATTATTCAGCTATTTCAGGACATTGAGGCTATACATGTTGTTGTTTATACATTTTTTAAACCTTTTCTTTTAAATATTAAGCTTCTTCACAATTGTTCCTACTCTTCCAGTTTAACATTTCACTTTCAAGTATTCAACAAAGTCATTGCAATGCATTTGAGCTGCATTTCTCTGCTAAGTTTAGCAACACACTTACTTGGTCTCTGTAGCTAAAATCAGCTACAGAGACCATTCAACTAATAAAATATTCAGTTTTTTCTGCATTTTCAGAAAAATGTAGTTACAAATGTTCACAGTTTACAGCATTTGCATGCATTTTCTAGTTATAATTATTATTGGAGTCCCTGAAAATAATTCTGCTATATCATTTTCTTCATTTGAGGATTAGATATCTGTTTATTTACTCAACGGTTTGTGTAATTCAACTTTTTTAACTAGGATCCGGGGTGTTTTTAGCATATGTTACACATTGCACCTTTAAAATGCATGTGCTTTTGCTAATTTAGGTATTGAGAAAAGTGATGTCCCCACCAATAATAACATCCAGAAATCTGTGTTTACAGGCTAAACTGTCGCTCCCTCTCACATTCACAATGCCTAATGTTTGCATATAAATGTGACAGTAACTACATGAATATAAAGAAATGCATGAATGCTTATTTCGGTAACCAAGGGGTTAAAACACAGCAAGACAATATGCAAATTCATTGTAGTCCAAAGTAGTAAGGCCCGACCACACAGGCTGATTTCAGTTTCCTACAATCATATCATTTGTTTAGGCTGTTGGCCGGTTATCTAAACTAAGCATCTGATCAAAAGTCATAGCAGAACAAACTAGTCCACTTACATTCACTGACAGACATATTACAGACCTATCCCTGAACATCCCTGTGACACATGCAACTATAAGCACTTTGAATGTTCAATAATAATGAACCATGGAAAGATGTATTGACCAATTGATATTAATGATATAAAACAACGGTTTTGCCTGCTGATTATTTTTTTTAATTTATGTTTTTGTTCATGCTCAGCCTCATGGAAAATGAGGGCCCCTCTCAAACAAAGTGACAGCCACGTTTTGAGGGAAACTAAATGTCTTCACACACAAAGCCTTAAGGATATGTTTGTACCGCCTGGCTGGCATTGGGATCACTGGTGTTGCACTCTCCTGGTTCTCATCATACCTGCCTTGAAGACATCAGGAACTGGATGAGCAGGACTCAACAGTAGCAAAACTGAGGCCCTGCTCATCGCTCCAAATCCCCCCTCACCAAGTCACATAATGCAATGCACTTCTGACTGGCCTTCCCATCAAGCTCCTCAATAGACTGCAAATAATCCAGAACTCTCACATACAAAGCTGTCCATAACCTTGCCCCCATCTACATCTCTGACCTCCTTCAGGAGTACACACCCTCCGCTCTTCGTCCGTAGGACTTCTCACCGTCCCAAGCTATCGCCTCAAAACCATGGGTGCTCGAGCTTTCAGCTGCTCGGCTCCCAGACTCCTGGAACACCCTGCCACGACACATCCGACAGTCTGACTCCATAACAACATTCAAAACCCAACTCAAAACCCACCAGTTCAAACTGGCGTTTTCTCTATAATCTGTACCCTGTGTCCTTTTGTGTCCTTCTATAGTCAGTTTCCTGTTGTTTGTCTCGTCTTACCCCGGCTGATACTTCACTAAATCCACTGTTTTAATTGTTCCCTATATTGCCCCTATGCCCTGTATAGGCGCCCCCAAAATAAATGTATTTTTATTATTATTTGGCCAGAGAAAGATTCAGCTATATGAATGCACAATACAAACTGTGAGACAACAATCATTAACTTCCTCTTGAGAACATTTCTTATGAAATGGAAAATTAAACTAAACAAAAAACAGGTTGATAAGCTAAACACATTGGTGTAAATGAACACAGGCATCCTGCATCATGCAATGATTTGTACGTGCTTGTTTTTGACTTTAGTTAGTTAGTTCATAAGTTAACATTACTTTTTCACTTTTAATTGACAATTCTATCTTTCAAATGTCAGGTTATTCAGTAAAGTTAAATAATCTTGTTTAATAAATAATGCACTATATTGTGATTGAGGTTTCTCTTTTACTCTTGTTTGCTAATTCATGACGTAACACTGTGTGTTATTGAAGTTAGATATTTAAGTGTCCTTTGGGCACCAGGAAAAGTGCTATATAACATGTATTATTATTATTATTATTATTATTATTATTATTAAATTAACATTTAGCAGGAATAAAATAAAAAGTATAGTCGCACTTCAAGCCCCAGAACACCTTGCGGGGACGAGGAGACGCTACGGCCGGGGATTGGCTGACAGTCACATGGCACATCCGGCTCCCCGCGTCATTGGTCGGCGGTGAGGAGGCTGCTGTGTGATGTGAACGGCGCTCAGTGCTTTGTTTTGAACTCCAGAGGCTCCAGACAGGGCCGAGACACTCCCAGGAAGTATAGAAGTATATCGAGCCGAGCTCCACCACACCCAGGCACGCGCCTGCTTTTTAATCAACTTTACCCTGATAACGGTAAGGAACGTTTGATTAGAGTTTGTGTAACGGAAGCCTGTGCGGTGAGCAAAGTCTCACTGATGTACCTCCCGTGGAGCCCTGCACAACTCTCGCTAACGGTAGCTCACAGCAGAACGGTAAATTAGACGCTCCTGTCAATTAAACGCGTGATCAAGCTCTGTCCTATCTGCCACGTTTCGCTTTCTTTACAAAAAGTCGCTATTTGTGTTTAGTTTATCGCTCAGTGAAAACTAGTGTTGTATTTGAAAGGAACGTGTACTACTTTCAGAACACACAGCGCGTGCTTTTGACTATCCAGCGTCTTAATATTATTCCACACAAAAAAAACATGCAAATAGCTAAAGTTCATGCTGAAGTGATTCATTGATAACCAGGTCGCACTTCACCTGAGTATTACAATGCTGTGCTACTTTCTACTTCTGCTCCACTGCATGCATTAAATACCCCTTAGTTACTTCTCAGATCTGGATGCAGGATGTGAAATCTAACCAA
Source organism: Champsocephalus esox (assembly GCA_036324585.1). Lineage (NCBI taxonomy): Eukaryota > Metazoa > Chordata > Actinopteri > Perciformes > Channichthyidae > Champsocephalus > Champsocephalus esox. Next base: position 679,216 of record CM070481.1, on the reverse strand, counting down.
GTGTTGAATCAGACTTTAGTTCCACCTGGAGTGAATCCACCAGCTACCCTGCAGTCTACAAAGTACTTCAGACTAGCTGCACCTCCACCAGCTACCCTGCAGTCTACAAAGTACTTCAGACTAGCTGCACCTCCACCAGCTACCCTGCAGTCTACAAAGTACTTCAGACTAGCTGCACCTCCACCAGCTACCCTGCAGTCTACAAAGTACTTCAGACTAGCTGCACCTTCACCAGCTACCCTGCAGTCTACAAAGTACTTCAGACTAGCTGCTCCTCCACCAGCTACCCTGCAGTCTACACAGTACTTCAGACTAGCTGCTCCTCCACCAGCTACCCTGCAGTCTACAAAGTACTTCAGACTAGCTGCACCTCCACCAGCTACCCTGCAGTCTACAAAGTACTTCAGACTAGCTGCTCCTTCACCAGCTACCCTGCAGTCTACAAAGTACTTCAGACTAGCTGCACCTTCACCAGCTACCCTGCAGTCTACAAAGTACTTCAGACTAGCTGCACCTCCACCAGCTACCCTGCAGTCTACAAAGTACTTCAGACTGGCTGCTCCTCCTCCAGCTTGGAGAACACTTTCACAATCAATCGTTATAAAACACATATATATCTAAGATCAGATAAGATGGTACTTTATTGATCACAATTTGGGAAATTGTTTTTGTTGCAGCAGCATCAAAGACAAGGCATTTTACAATAAAACAAAACCACAGATAAACAAGAATAGAAATAAAATAAAATATAAAATATACATGTTGAAATAGAAATATACTATCGATATTTTATATACAAATATATATATATATATATATATATATATATATATATATATATATATATATATATATTATATATATATATTCTGAAATGGACCAATCTGCAAAATGTCTGCTTTTACTATACTTTGATCCTAATACTTTTCTACTTTTACTTGAGTAACATTTTTAATGCAGGACTTTTACTTGTAGGAGAGTATTCCTACACTCTACTGTACTTGTACTCAAGTTCAAGATCTGAGTACTTCTTCCACCATTCATCTTAAAAATAATACATTTTCCATCATTTAGATTTGAATTTGAATATCAATTATTTGTAAAAAGCATGCAAATAGTTCCATCTTGTGCTAAAGTGATACGTATACGTAATTTAACATAACAACAATTCCAAACGTGCACCTCCAGTTCCTTAGAAAGTAAATGTCATTTTAAATAATAGCTGTCCTCATTGACCCGTAGGACAGCTATTGGGACACACAGACCGTGTTTTGTAGCTCACATTGGACAGTTTAAAGTGTACAAGTGCTTAACACAGGATGGTTATAAATGAGGACTATTCCCAGGCTCTATTTTGTGTCATTCCAATTGATGTTTCAGTGAAAAACATGCCGGTTTCTAGTGTTTCTTTTCATCTACAGCAGGGGTGTCAAACTTAGCATCTTAGGGCCACATTAGCATCATGGTTGCACTCAAAGGGCCGGTTGTAACTATATAAATATATAATGTATTATATTACATTATTGCCTCTGAATTGGATTATTATCAGATAGTATAGTAATTAACTACGTCTGAACGCAGAAGTCCAGGGCAAATAATTGCAAGTCTCTTCAGTGTGCATGTCACAAAACGAGATGCATTGTGGGACATGTCGTTTATGGGAAACCTGCTTCTGTAAAGCGGCATGTAACCGTATAATGAACTTATTATATTCTTTGCAAGCTCTTGCAGGGCCACATCAAATGAAGTCTCGGGCCTTGAGTTTGACACCCCTGATCTACAGTATGTAAATATGGGTTCAGGTAATCATTATCAACAGCAATGTTTGGATAGTCATTTTTTTTAAGCATTGTTGACTATTTAAGAATGAATTTAAATTGTAAAAAATCCCTCCAAAATGCCCCTTTAGGACACAGTTTCCCGTGTGAGACCCACATGTGGCCGATCTATTGATCCATTCAGGGTGAGCGCACTCACAGGTTCTGTCAAGTGGGGTCAAATATATGGGCTCGTGTTTCTACAATGCTCAGATAATGCCAGCTTTTTGAAACTAACCCTTTTAACTCTTCTCATTTTACTTTAAATGTTGCTAATTCTGTGTAGTACACACGTGCTGGCCTACCCCAAACTTCCTGTGAAAACCACACAGACCAGAGATCTTTGTCTATATGTGCCACAACTCACAACAGGGCAGTTTCTCTGCTGCAAAACAGACATATTGATCTCTAACAAAAAAGCCCAGGAGTCAAACTGTTATTGATTCAGAGAGAAAGGGGAACATTAAAGATCCCATGTCATGGCCTTTTCTCCTGATCATACACTGAACACAAATATAAACGCTACACTTTTGTTTTTGCTCCCATTTTCTCATGAGATGAACTCAAAGATCTAAAACATTTTCAATATTCACAAAATAACCATTTCTCTCAAATATTGTTCACAGATCTGAAACAATGTGTGATAGTGAGCACTTCTCCTTGCCGAGATAATCCATCCCACCTCACAGGTGTGGCATATCAAGATGCTGATCAGACAGCATGATTATTGCACAGGTGTGCGTTAGGCTGGCCACAATAAAAGGCCACTCTGAAACGTGCAGTTTTGCTTTATTGGGGGAGTCTGGGGGGGTCCGAAAACCTGTCAGTATCTGGTGTGAGGGTTAGGGTTAGGGTAATGTTGTGAATCGAGTGGCCCGTGTTCGTCGTCCATAACATACACCTGCCCATACCATAACCCCACCACCACCATGGGCCACTCGATTCACAACATTACCCTAACCCCTAACCCTACCCCTACCTCTATGCCACACCTGTGAGGTGGGCATGGATTATCTCGGCAAAGGAGAAGTGCTCACTATCACACATTTGTTCAGATTTGTGAACAATATTGAGAGAAATGGTTATTTTGTGTTTCTAGAAAATGTTTTAGATCTTTGAGTTCATCTCATGAAAAATGGGAGCAAAATCAAAAGTGTTGCGTTTATATTTTTGTTCAGTGTAGTTCCATTGTTGAGGTCTACTAGAATAGATTTACAATGTTCCAAACTCACATTGGTTTCTCATATAGCATCTCTGTATAGTATGTGTATTCACTCTGTCCTAAACAGCTTGTTGGAGCTCCTGCCCCTATAAGGCCACTGTGCTCTGATTGGTCAGCTCGCCCACTCTGTTCTGATGAGTCCACCACCGTTACAGCGGAACATCAGTGATTATGTGTTACCATGGCGTTTGTTAGCAACCAAAAAAATGGTGTGTGTGTGTGTGTGTGTGTGTGTGTGTGTGTGTGTGTGTGTGTGTGTGTGTGTGTGTGTGTGTGTGTGTGTGTGTGTGTGTGTGTGTGTGTGTGTGTGTGTGTGTGTGTGTGTGTGTGTGTGTGTGTGTGTGTGTGTGTGTGTGTGTGTGTGTGTGTGTGTGTGTGTGTGTGTGTGTGTGTGTGTGGTGTGTGTGTGTGTGTGTGTGTGTGTGTGTGTGTGTGTGTGTGTGTGTGTGTGTGTGTGTGTGTGTGTGTGTGTGTGTGTGTGTGTGTGTGTGTGTGTGTGTGTGTGTGTGTGTGTGTGGTGTGTGTGTGTGTGTGTGTGTGTGTGTGTGTGTGTGTGTGTGTGTGTGTGTGTGTGTGTGTGTGTGTGTGTGTGTGTGTGTGTGTGTGTGTGTGTGTGTGTGTGTGTGTGTGTGTGTGTGTGTGTGTGTGTGTGTGTGTGTGTCCGTCGATCGTCGATCCATCCATTTGGACGTAGTCACGTCAATATGCCCCGGAAGAATAAAAATGTCCAACGAGGCGTTCTGGGGCAGCATAGACACGTCTTCTCTGTGTTAGTTGTACTCCCTACAGGCTGTACGTTGAGGGTGTGTGACTGCAGACCGTTTCCATGCAGAAAAAGCTACATAACACACAAGGGGACGGGTAATAACCAGAAACGCATGACATGGGCCCTTTAACGTAACGCAAATATCTAAACCTTGGACTTGGGTTTAGCCTGCTATCTCATTATGTAATGTATGTTCTCTGTACATGTCCTTCTTAGATCCATCATGAATTTCATCCTGGAAACCCTCCAAGTCCTCCTGATGTCCATCTGGTACAATCTGGAGTCCTTCGTCCACCTGTTTGTGCCCAGGAAGAGGAAGAACATAGAAGGAGAGGTGGTCCTGATCTCTGGGGCGGGCAGTGGGATCGGTCGCCTCATGGCTCAGGAGTTTGCGTCTCTCAACACTGTGCTGGTGTTGTGGGATATTAACCAGGAGGGGATGAAGGAAACGGCCAGGCTGGCTAAAGAGAGCGGAGCCAGCAGAGTGCACTACTATGTGTGTGACTGCAGCAACAAGAACGAGGTTTACAGAGTGGCAGACCAGGTAAGGTTCCTGAAGACTATTGTATTTACACTGGAAGTCGGGGTCGGAACAAGTCACACCCCAGTTCGAATAGCATCTCGGGTTACCCATTGTTAGCAATACCGTTTCATAACTACTTTATTTTGTGAATACAAACCGTCATAGCAGTTGTAGTTGATAGATTCATCTTCTCATTACAGACACATGCATTTCCTAGCATTTGGACTATATGCTGTAAAATGTATTATCTTTTCAATTTACACACGGCATCTATTGCACGTCTGTCCGTCCTGGGAGACGGATCCCTCCTCTGTCGCTCTCCCTGAGGTTTCTCCCATGTTCCCCTTAAACTGTGGGTTTTCTCTGGAAGTTGTTCCTTGTACGATGTGAGGGTCTAAGGATAGAGGGTCTAAGGACAGAGGGTCTAAGGATAGAGGGTGTCGTTTTACTCATACTGATATTCTGAACAATCTGTGCTGTTGTATCTGCTGTAAAGTGTCTCTACTGTAGGCTATTTTTATTATAGGTACAGCCAGGGTTGGGAGGGTTACTTTGTAAATGTAATCAGTTACTGATTACTGATTACATGGCTCTGAAAGTAATCTGAATACAGTTACAGTTACGTAATCAGATTACTTATAGATTACTTTTGGATTACTTTCTTTTTCCATCACTGATGGGTATGTGTTGGTGAACAGGAGACACAAAAAAGCAAAAGGAAACTGAACGTGTTTTTACTGTTTTAATGGCTTATCAAGAGCACACTGAAACATCACATCTGAAACGATGTAACAACATAATACACGTTTTGGGGATTCAGCTTGGGATGTGAGGAGTGAGGGACACGGCTTAGAACGGGTGTGTCGCCTTCTGTCCTGCCAGTGTTGGGAGGAGGACATGAATTATAATGTCGAACTCGGACTTCATTTTAAGGACATTTCGGCCAGGGGTGGAGAGCTATATTTGTTTAAGCACCGGATTGGAAAAACAGGAGAGTGTGTGCACCAGTCTGCCTTGATCTATGAATTCATGTCTGTGACACTCACAGTATCTGCTGCCCTCAGCTGTTTTATAGAAGGAAAACCTCCTTCACTTCATGACCTCTCTGCAGCGCCAGGAGGCAGCGGGAGGGTTCACTTCGCCTCTGAGAAGAGGAGCGCGCACCGCCTTTCACGCACCGCCTTTCACGCACCGCCTTCACTGTGTTTACCTTCAGAATCATTAGAAAGGCTAAAGAGCGACCGCAGGCTGATGTGTTTTAACCACACACGACTTAAACGCAGACTTTTGTTCCTCCATGTTTCGTTGTTATTGTTACACTGAGCGGACCCGCCCCTTTTTTTTCAAACGCTCCCTTTTTTGGTCCATCTGCGGCAGTAATAGGTTTTGTGGGCTGTGATGATTCGGCTATAACTACTTGAATATTAAATGTTGTGAGGAAATCTTTCCACCAATAATTCCAATAAGTAATCCAAAATGTGTTCACTTCAGGTTTACGAAAGTAACTGTAATCAGATTACTCGTTTTTCAAATGTAACGCAAGCTGAATACAGTTACTTGATTTTTGTATTCTGATTATGTAACGCCGTTACATGTATTCCGTTACAACCCAACCCTGTGTACAGCACTTTGGCTTGACCAAAAATCGTTTATAAATGTGCTATATAAATAAAACTTGATTTGATAGCAACATATCCACAGATACAGCAGAATGGGGCCTCTTTTAAGTAGACGACAAGTTGTTAAAAAGGGAGTACATACTAGGTATCAATAAATATTAGGGGTGTAACGGTATACGTATTCGTACCGAAAATATGTGTACCGAACGAATATAACGTTAAATGTAAAAAATTGAGAACGTGAACAACTTTTTGGAAGTAATCTCAGGTGCTGCGTCGCAACATTCAGAGTCATTTGCTCACATTGGGTTCAACATGTCATAGAGCGAGCAAGTTATTTCATTGGACGAGAGGCATACTATGAGAGCTGGTCGCAGGGATGCGTTCAAATGTATTCAGTAATTTGAGGAACTGTCAAAATGGCGAACGCAGATAAAGTTGAGCTCGAAAATCCTCCAGCATCATTGAAGTCTCCGGTTTGGGAACATTTTGGTTTCGCAGTTACGTACAAGAATGACGGACAAAGACAGGTGGACCGAACCAAAGCTGTTTGTCGGTATTGTTCAACTACAATTGGTTACGCGGCTGGCAATACATCAAAAAAGACTGAAGTGCAAACCCAACTCCCGCTAGCATGTAGCCTCCACCACTCGCAACAAGTTCAGACCGAGCCAAAGCTATTACAAATGCCAAATATCCTTATGTTGCCATGTTAGCAAAGCGCTACCTGGCTGTATCTGCTACCTCTGTCCCTAGCCCTCCGGTATCACTGTGGACGTTTTTGTCCATGTGGGTAATTTTTCACTTTTAATTTTGCAATAACTTTGGTTGTGTTGGTGCCAATGGCCTGATTTTTTGTAACAAGGCTATTTTCTCGATCTATTTTGGAATTCCAATTTAAATTTTTTAAATCTGTCTTTAATTCACTGTGTAACAATTCGACTACGCAAATTAGTCATTCGAGACAAAAATGTCCACTGCAAAAGACTTTGATAAAAACATTATATTAAAAGGTTTTTTTCACAACTGTTTTGGGTTCAATATTTAAAGCAAGTGGGTGGGGCCCGCGGAATTAGGACAGGAATGCAGTTTGAATATCAGGAACCTTAGTGAGACATGTATACTTGTGAATGTGTTTATGAGCCACCACCAGTTATATGCATAGATACCATAGTCAGGGTCTGAGAGATCTTTGGGGAGCCAGTACGGCGCTGATGTCTGGGCGAATGTAGGTTGCGAAGGAGGTCCACCGTCCTAGTTGTTGAAGGGATGAGGTGGAGAGACCTTGATTAGCAGCCGAGGTGGCTGCACCTATCCTAAAGGAATGTCCTGAGTATGATGTAGGTGATAGGCCGGATTTAGTGAGGACTTGCTTGAGGTAGAAGGTGAACAGGCAAAGCGTTAGGGGGGCATTTCCTTTGATGAGAAAAAGTGGTGAGGACGGATTAGTGGAGGGTCTGCCGCACAGGAATTTAATCATGGAATTAAAAGGGCAGAACGGGGAATCGATGCGAGCTGCGATGACTGAGCAGGCTCCTCCGCATTTGGAGTGGTTGAGGCTAAGACTAAAGTGGTTGGTGTTAAAGACTAGGTCGGAGAGGCAGACGTCTTGACTGGGGTCGAACGTGAGGGAAGCTGTGGTGAATTCACCGGGTCGGAGGAGCGTGTAGAAGGCTAGTAGGAATACGGCATCGAGCAGCGCGTCGATGTAGGGGGAGAATAATCCTTTCCTGAGTGTGGACAGCATGAGGTGCAGAACGGGGAGCTTGATGGGGAGCCTCGGGTCTGCAGCGGGGGGAAATGTCTTATACAGCCCTTTAAGGATGAGTTTAACCGTAGGGTTTGAGCATAGGCTGGGAAAGCTAGGATCGGAGCAGCGAACGTTAAATTGAATTCCTGAAGGAATGAAGAGGCTCCGGATATACTGGGTTTGAGGTGTCGATCAGTGGTGCAGTAGCCCATAAAGGCGCACACGGTGGAGATCAGGACAGGTTTGAGGGGAACATTTACTGAGCGGCAGAAGAAAACGAACGTTCTCCATGCAAAATCATAGGATCTGAGGGTGGATGCGGCTAAGCCTTTTCTCATGTAGAATCTGGCAGACTCGAGGTGCTGAGCTAGGGGACTCTTGATTAGTGCAGAGAGAGGAGATGAAGTGGAGGGATTCCGACTGGTTGCGAGCTGGCTTCGGGGCAGAGGCTCCGGAATGTCTGGAAATGAAAGCGAGAGAGGGAGTCAGCGACGACGTTGAGGTGACCGGGGATGTGGCGAGCTGTGATGATGGAGGAACGCGTAATGCTTCTCATGAATGGCATGATGTCGCTGCACTGGGAGCGCGCCTTATTGATTATTTCAACCACTGATTGGTTGTCGCACAGCACCGAGATGCGTTTACGGAACCACAGGTGACCCCATACGTGGCATGCAACAGCGATCGGGAATATCTCGTGCAGAGCGGAGGATGAGGCATGATTAGGGAATGACGGGGGCCAGGACCCTGCGAACCACTCGCCCTGAAAGAAACCCCCAAAACCCACGGATGGGGCGGCATCCGTGAAAAACCTGATTGAGTCAGAGGAACACGCGAGGTCATCATAGAAAAAAAAGTAACTCCGTTCCAGTGGACGAGCAGGAGGGACCAGAAACGTAGGTCTGAGCGGCAGCCTTCATCTAGGAGAACGCGGTCATGAAGATTGTCGACCGCTGATGCTGTGTCCAGGAGGCGGGAGATGAACGAGCGCCCCTGGGGGATGACGCGCATGGCGAAGTTGAGGAGGGGGAAGGGAGAACAACTGTTGTTTTGTGATAACGTGTTGCTCGCAGTATGATTTGGTGATGTCCCGGATGCGCTGCAGTTTGTCTGAGGGGAGAGACGCCTTCATCTCTATAGAGTCAAGGGTGATGCCTAAAAACTCTAAGCTTGTGTTGGGACCTAACGTTTTCTCCTTGGAGAGGGGGACGCCTGAAAGCAGTGTTTTAGTTTGCCTAGTGAGGTCCCTGAGCTGTCCTGTGGCGGATCTATGAGGGGGAATTCGTCCAGTAGGTGAAGGACAGAGGGGATTCTAACTATGTTCAGCAGGATCCAGCAAAGCGCTTCCGAGAAGGAGTTAAAAATGCAGGGGCCGCTTCTGCACCTGAAGGTTAGTCGAACGGCGAAATAGAATTTGGACTCCCACTTAATGCCGAACAGATTCCACTGGGACGGGTGAATAGGAATGATTTTGAAGGCGTCAGTAATGTCCGCTTTGGAGAGCCACGCTCCGTGCCCTGTGAACTTTATCAATTTGATTGCATTGTCCACTGAGGCATGGTGAAGAGAAAACTGCTCTGAGGGGATGATACTATTGACGCTGCAAAATGGGCCGGAACGGGGAGCGGACAGATCGAAAATCAGCCTTTTCTTTTCGGAGTACTTGCGTGTGGCTATTCCGATGGATTTGAACGGAACACTGGGAAGGGGGAGGAGCTAAAGGGACCGATTATATATCCATTTTGGAGTTCTTTGTCGATGAGCTGGGAGACTATCTTAGGTTCTTTAGCGGCTGACTGAAGATTTTTTGCTACGAAAGTAACTGTGGGAGATGAGAGGACCCCTACCCTGAAGCCTTGGGAGAGCCCTGATAGGAGATGGTCCACGAACACGGAATCTGGGTGAGTGGATAACGCAGCTGCTAGCTGAGGGATGTTGATGGGAGTGGAGGGGTGATGTTTCAGAATGTTTTTCCACCATGAGGTTTCTGGCGCAGAGCTACTAGGTTTTGGTTGCGCCTGGGGCATACGGACTGCGTGTGTGCCTCCCTGCAGAAACTGACGGTTTGGTCTATCGATTCTGGAATACTGCATGTGAGAGGCTCTGGGCGCGGAGAAAGGCACTGATGGGCATAGGGCAGCGATGTGGCCCTGCGCTCCGCAGCTGTTGCAGGAAATAGCAGATTGCCCGCCGGTAGCCATCACGAGCAGCTCGATGTCCATCACTGACCAGTCGAGGCGGATATTGCTATGCACTAGGTGAAGCGCTGCTTTACTAGAAAAGCTTTTGTGATACTGGAAGAAGATGGATTTCCCGTATCTAAGGTTGATATCTGCGATAATGGCCGTATGCATCTAATTCTACTCTTCTCTCAGGGTAGACGGAGCAGATTAGGTCACGGAAGATGCCGAAAGCTATCATAAATTGCCCTACGCTGATGTCTCTGATGAGCCTGGGGTCTGCGGTCTTAAAGACGGCGGTGATATTTCCTCCTGTGGTGATGGCTTTATCGCACTCCGGGGAGGGCAGAATGAGGCTAAGCAGGTTAACATCCTTCCCTTCAAGAATTGTTGACCTAAGCTGTGCCGAGATGTTAGCGGCTTGGGAAATAAAAGGCCTACCTGCAGGGGGGGCTGGTAGGGCCGAAGCCAGAGAATAAGGATGAGCTGCCGCTGGGATGCATGGAACACCCTGACCTGAAAACCCCAGCGGGACTTGGGCAGCGAGCGCTGCTCTGAGTGCGACAGACGTTGACACTCCTGTGCCGGAGTCTTCAATGGCCTGAAGGCGAGCATCGATGGCTCTTATTGAGCTATCCAGGGATTACAGGGCGCTGGCCATGCTACTCTCCCCGCTCATGGCCTGGTGAGCCTGGGAAGGGGTGGACTTCCCTGGTCCTTTTCCCTCCGCGTCCTCGGCCGCGTCCTCGGCCGCGTCCTCGGCCGCGTCCTCGTCTTGGTCTCTCTGGGGACCTGCTTGGGGCTGCTTCCCTGGACTGGGGAGCTGTGCTGGAGACCTGATCCGAGAGCTCTCGGAGCTGCGAGAGAGTGAGGCCTGGAGCTGTGGGGATGCCCTGCTGCAGGAGCCGGGCGATGAGGAAGTCTACCTCCGATGATTGGCCGCTGTGGGGAGCCGAACAGGGATCAAAGATATCCATACCAGGTTCGTCTGAATAGTCCGAGTTGGACATCTTGCGCTAGTTTGTTTTTCTCACGAGGAGGAGTAGTATTACTGCTACTGTTTGCGGTCATCTGCAAATGACAACTGACAGGGAGGAAGAGCAGGCATTTAAGGAATTTACCATGTGCAGCTATTGGCTGCTGAGGGGTGACGCCCTCATATTTAATGAGGGGGGAAGAGAGCCATCGAGTGACGTGTAAGTGACTCGTGTTAGGTCTTCCTTATTGAACTTGCGCTAAGCTTCATTTATTTTCCCAAAAATACATATCTGGGGACTGGCTCTTTTTTTTATAACAGTCTTGGATATGTCAAAGATTAGCAACAAAATTGATTTTTTTGCATTATTAGCTTTTGCACAAAATCAGATTGAACAATAAAGTTACAAATTAGTCAACAAAAATGTCCACTTCCAAAAACTGCTCAAAAATGACAACAGATTAATATTTTTTAAAACTTTTTGGGGTTAAATCTTTCAATCAACTTCAGCCCTGATCAAAAATAGCAAATGTTAAATTATGTTCAGGATTTTAACCCTTGAACTGCCAGTTTGAAAACATGAATTTGCGTTTTCTATGAAAAACATGCACAAAAAGGCAGTTATTTTCCATATAATAAATGGTGTGTGTGTGTGTGTGTGTGTGTGTGTGTGTGTGTGTGTGTGTGTACAGAGACAACAATATACAGTAGATTTGGTTTACAGCAAGTCGCAGTTTTCGCCTCATATCTTTCTTTCTTTCTCTCACTCCCTCATTCCCAAACTCATACACACTCTTACATATTAAACCTCCTTATACCCGTTATGTGTGTGACTGATTGTGTGTGAGAATGAGACGGGAGTAAGTGTGCTCTCATGCCGTTTTGTTTTTCATTTGTGCCGTTTCATGTGTCTTTGAGGTAAACTGATGTATGATCTTGACCCAGCTTGACCTCGATGTTTTGAATTGTTTGAACTTCAAAGTCCTTTGATAATGTCTCTTTAGCAAACAGACATACACAGCCCTACATACACTCCTTGAAGTAAATAAAAACACCTGGCTGCAAAGCCAAAGCTTCAAATATGTGTAGTTTGGCTGGATGGTCATTTCATTCCTGTGATACGCAACAAGCAGTAAGATGACAAGGAGCTTCTCTGTGGGACAAGAGGTCTCATGCAGCCCCTAACTTCAGCTGCAGGACTCATCCTCTGAAGCACAAACACCCTGAGAAGGATAAAATGCTTTTATAAAAATAACTCTACTGGAAAGAGGTAGCTTGACGAGCTTCACAAGTTCACATTCAGTCACAAATAATAAAATAAAATGAAAATGTGGCTTAGTGCAGAATTCTAGCCTTAAGACTAACGAGTCTAGTAATAATGCAATGGACAACAGCAGCTTAACATAACATGAATAAACAAAGTATTATATTTCCATCTTACTGGAGTAACACAATTCAATAGTAATCAGCAGCGAAACCACTTATTTTTGTTATTCTACAGTATTGTTGTTTTATAGTTATTTGTTAATGTAACCCAATTTGTGTTCTTTGACATTGAAAAGGATATCGCATTGTGTTTGTTACTTTCGTTGCAGTTGTATATGTCTTAAGTGTAATTTGTCTTGGCTTCCTATTTGTGGACATGCTTTTATTTTGAAGGAGAGGTAGCGCTGTTGACAGGAAGTTGTTGTTGCTTTGGAAACAACGTGACGGAGATTAACGGAGAAAAGTAATATCTACATATAAAGACGGAGAAAGTAAACGATAACGTTTATGGTTAAGTGTTGGCACCCCCCGAAGAGGCGCAAGCTCTTACGTTGATATTGGAGATTTCACTAAATTCAATTTGAAAAAAAAACGGGGGGAAAAATGAAAAACAAACAATCGTATTAGATTGGTCGTGTTGAACGTAGCTCTGTTCTTTCCACCACGCGGAACCTCTTCTTGCAAACATTGCATCTGGCTGTTACACTGCCTTCGCTTTACATTTTATAATACTTCCAAACTCCTGACATTTGCTCTGTCCCGACTCCCGAGTCACCAGCTGAACGTAGCCTCTCGTTAGCTTGCTGCTACTATTAGACACTGCGCCCACTCTGTTGCCAGATTTCAGAGAAATAAGCAACCAGGTCTGAAAACAAGCCCATAAGAAGCAACACATACATGATGTTGTCATTTTAAACCAAAACTAAGGGCTCAGGATGACTTTAAGACGTGAACATGGTCATCTTTGTTTTGTAACATTAAATAAAATACTTTTTTTAAGGATTCCCGATCCCCGATCTTTTTCTCCAGATTCCGATCTTTTAAAAATCACGTGATCGGCACCTAATGTTTATTTTGTTTATATTTTGTATTTATTCGAGTGAATACATTAAAACCCCCAAAAATAATTTTATGTTTTGTGATCATTTTTTCTGCTGTACCGAAAACGTTCCGAACCGTGACCTAAAAACCGAGGTACGTACCAAACCGAAATGTTACACCTAGGGCTGCACGATTTTGGGAAAACATCTAATTGCGATTTTTCTGACAAATACTTCGAATTGCGATATTTATTTTTTATTTTTTAGCGACCCAACGGAAGTTTATTGTAAAATGCGGCCATAACTCCGGCTAGGAAGGTCGCATCAACGTGCTCCCGTCTCTAGCACCCCGCAGCCCGAGCTACGAGTGAAAGAACTAAACTTACGTGAAACTTCCGTTGGGTTGCTTTAAAGTCAAGCTTCAGTTTCAGATTCACCCTGTGATAGATGTAGAACATGTGATGGAGCGTCACTAACCTGACTCAGACGCTTTGTTTCACCAAACCATCTAGGAAAGCTCCATTGGAAGCCATTTGGAAAGGGCAGGCACTTTCAAAAGCACTTGGCAGGTGATTGGATCAATCTGTCTGTCTGTATCACCTTCTATCATGGGCCACTTCTGATTGGTTAACAATGGTTGGTACATGTTGAGCACAGTACTTCTGATTGGTGTGGATGACTGACACACGAGAAGAAAAAAAAGATTCAAAAAAAAATCGCAGTCTTTGCGATTTGATAATCCCATCATTTCAAATTTCGATTTAAAATCGATTAATCGTTCAGCCCTAGTTACACCCCTAGTAAATATTCTAATGATGAAGCAGAAAGTATACTCTGCTATGAGACACACACACACACACACACACACACACACACACACACACACCACACACACTCTGTGGTGGGAGCTTACAACATCGATACGTTTGCTGTGTTGATCAATAACACATTACTGGCTGTCATCATCCTGCTCCCTCATAATGTCCACCCTGTCTTCTTCTTGGCCAGCGTACTTGTCGGTACTGGTAGCCATAGGCGTCATTTAAACTGGGGACGCACAAATAATTGTACACTTTTATTTGCACAAGAGAACATTTACAATCTCAAGGGCTGTTTTTGGTAACCCCAAAAGGTGCAATTTGGACCTGTACCATGTTTAATACCAGTTATAATTGGAAAGAGAATAGTAAAGCTAGTGTTACTCTCGCTTTGCAGCTGTGTAACACAGTTTTTGCACTAGTTGTCAAAACATGTATTCAAGGTTCAAGGCTTTTATTGGTCATACGTACATAGCTACAGTGTAGTTATGACTAGGGATGCACGATATTGGTTTTTTGAAACCGATACCGTTACCGATAATAAAAAAAATGTTACGCCACTAATTTTTTTTTCCTCGGCCGCCCCGTAGTTTCAGAGCGTCGAGTTTAAAATACCGTCTACAAGCTGATGCTGACAGCCCCGCTCCTGCTGCCCGCTTGTGGCAGACCACACTTCCACGCTCACCGGCAGGCACCGACTGGCCATCTGGAGGACCGGGAGGGGGTGTGTGTATGTGTGTGTATGTGTGTGTGTGTGTGGCCCGAGCGAGCGAGAGAGAGACCTTATTGTTGTTGTTGTTAGCATCTGGTGCTAGCTAGCTGCGCTAACGGATATAAGGAGCTGTAAATGAAAACAGAGGAGCGACATTTCTCCACAACTGCGCCGAGCACTTGACTTGATGCAGGAAGCAGACAGTGGGACATTGTAGGAAAAGTCAGCACACTCAGCACGGATACATGAACATGATTGCAGCTTCCAGGCATCTCCGGTTCGAGCATATGCCTTGAGTTACACATAGCTCTAATGCACGCACACACACACACACACACACACACACTTTGTATTGTATTATTGTCTTCGTACGCTTTTAACACACCATCGTAGCGATGTCACATGTTGCGAAGAGATCATAGGGAGTTTGGTCACTTCCACGACCACAGCCTGATGTCAGCGTCAGATTGCTTCAGGGACTTCAACCCACAAAGTGGAAGACTGGATGAATTCTACCAGGAGCGTTTATCAAACAAAGCAGAGTGTCGTCATCTATGGGAGGTAGTCAAACTCGTCCTGGTCCTTTCACATGGCCAAGCATCCGTTGAGAGAGGGTTTTCAGTTAACAAGGACGTGATGGTGGAGAACCTCAAAGAGCATTCATTGATTGCTCAGCGGGTCATTAAGGACCGTGTGCACAGTGTTGGAGGGCTGCTCAACATAGCCTACACCAAAGAGCTGCTCCTCTCTGCAGCATCTGCCAGGCAGAGATATCACATGTACCTTGATGACCAACGACGTCTAAAGCAAGATGAGGAGAAGACCCAGAAGAGGAAAGGAATGATGGAGGAGATAACACAGATAAAAGCCAACAAGAAGAGAATGGAGGAAGACATAAGGGTCCTCATGAAGTCTGCTGATCATAACGCAGAAAAAGCTGAGTCACAAGGACAACTAAGCTTCATCTCCAAGTCCAATGGCCTTCGAAGAGCTGCTAAGGAAAAGGAACGACATCTGGAGACTTTGGAGAGACAGCTAACTGATAAACTCAAGGAACTGAAAGACACTCCCTAGTATATAAGCCTTGTTGTCTCTGCTCACACACCACACCACACCACACACCACACACCTTGGCTGAGTAAGGTGTCGGTTTGTTCACCTCAATAGATTTCTATGCTGTTTGGTATTAAAAAAAAAGGTCTTTCATGTAAATAGTTTGATCCTGTGATTGCTCCTGCATGTTGTGTGAGGATGCATTCACGGGAGTCGTGTGTTCTGCAGACCTGTGGCCTCGCTCTCTTCACACTGTGCTCGCTTGGTCACATTGTATCAAAAGAAAACATTTGTCCTAACCTTGGAGAGCCGTATGTTTGCTGCCAACCTAAAAGGACCTCAACAATGTTAATAAAGAATCTATTGAAAAGTTATTTGGCTGATTTTTTTATATTGTCTCAGCCAGGTTATATGGGATGCCCAGTCTACTTACAGATGGGTCACTCATTTTAAAATATTAAATATTATTATTATAATAAATTATTTTTATTTAATTTGTCATCCTCGTGTAGAATGCTATCACGAAACACACATTTGGTTGTTTATAGCATAAATAACATCTGATTTAATGTGAGGTAGGGAAATAATCATTTGAGGATAAGTATGTGCATATACATATGTAATTTACAAGTGCCGATGTAAGGTGCTTGAAAATGCACCTTGAAAATGCTTGAATTTGACTTTGGAAAAGGTGTAAGAACCCTGATGATCACACCGGTGTGACAGTACTCTTCAAAGGGTTCATGAAATATGACTACTACTCTTACTGTTTAACATGTTGGGTTACTTAATGTTACTTCATATTAAGGCTAATACAAATGACACGGCTGTAATGCTAACTAACGTGCTAGCTACTAGCTAGGTAGCTAACTTGATCCAGCCACTCCTGGTCCTTTCATCAGACGGGAAGCGAAAGAACGAGCAAGACCCATTGCTGGCATGCAGTGATGTACCTGAACGCGTTCATATTTTGGGCGAACGTGAACTGAACGTACTGTATTTCCACTAGATGAACGTAATTGAGAACGCGTTCATTCTCAGCGCTGTATAACGGCGTTCAAAAGTGCGTTCATTCTCAGCACTGTATTATAACGGCGTTCAAAAGTGTGCCAGATTTCATATGCCTTTCAGTCGAAAACCCAGTTAAAACACACTGTAAACAGGCTTCAAAATAATGCGGAAAACCACCCAATCTGGCAACAGCAAGCTGCCTGTGACGCGTATGCGCCTGTCACCCCTGGCTGTCGCACTAAAATATAAATATACTAAATATATCAGACTCCTCACAACAAACAACGTGGAACCGGAGAGCATTTAATGAATGAATTAGTGTGGACGAAGCCGAGAGCAGCTGCAGCAGCACTCGCTCAGAGTGAGACTCTACGGCGTCGGCGTATGAGCATTTAAAAAAGTTTCACGTTAAAGTCAGTTCTGACTCAGACGGAAACAATCAAACGTTTGCCTGTAAACTGTGTCCGCCCGGTTTGAAAAAGCAAGTTCGTACATCGATGACGTCGACATCAAACCTTAAACGGCCCATTGAGAATAAGCACACGACTAGCCTTTCACGGTATGTGCGAGTGGCGAATAAAAAAGAGCCAAAGCAGATCCACGACCACCCAAATCCCATTAACATCGCACAGGAGACAAATAACAGCTCGCAGCAACGTATTGAAAAAAATAACTATAAATTAGTTCATTTTTGAAACCATGAACTTTAGTTCAACATTTTGAATTATGAACTATGAACTGAACGAGTTCATTTTGAAATGTGTGAACTGAACGAGTTCATGTAGAAAGTGCACTTTCCCAACACTGCTGGTTTGATAACAACCTGGTACTAAGCACACAGGCATCTTGTTAAAGTTATCTTCTCTTAGCCAGCGCCATATAGATAGCTAAGATCAGCGCCATATAGATATAATCTATCTCTTAGTGGAGGAAAACAATTGTGACTTCACTTACGCGACTCTGGGATTTGTAGTCTTTCTAGTTGCGTATTTTTCATAGTCTTATATTTCAACAGTTTTACGACAAACTGTGACTTTTTTGACATGGAAATAATTGTTTAAGATTGACAAACATCGTAAACCCATTAGCCCATTTAGAGGGAAGATATGATTGGTCAATTGTACTGTCATTTGACATTACTCAGTTACTATAGCTGGCCCTCTGTGAATGTAGAGAGGGACCAACAAGCCCTCCCGTATTCACAGTAACTCGCAGAGACGGCATTTAACCCTTCACATTCCAACAGAAACTGAACAGGCAGATTTGAAGGATTTATTTATTTGGAAATCTTATTTTAAAAACCCGCACTCACACAGGTGAGTGAAGGGAATGAGCACTTTTACAGCCTTTTTGGCGAGGTGGGGCAACTTGGTCTCCACAGACAGCCAAAAGTGTGCAAGTGGCGTTTTCTGCCAGACGCTGTCTGCTCTTTCACTTTAGGTAACTTCACAACAAATCCATCCATGTTGCCGCTCGCATTAAGTTAGCTGAAGTTAACTAGCTAGATTTCACTGTTTCTCGTTATTTTTTTCTCATGCTGCGCCTCCCCTGAAGCTCTCTGGCGCCCCCCTGGGGAGGCGCTCCTCACACTTTGAAAACCGCTAATATAGACGGTTCGGCCACACGAGGCCGACATGGAAACGCAGAAAACAATAACGGGTCCCAAGGTGTGTAGATCTGCGGACGAAACGCTCTGGGGGGCCAAACGGCTCCGTGATTACGCCTTATACGATATTTTCCTGATAACAAAAATACTAACGGGCTGTCAGGAGACAGGGGAGGAAAAGAGAGACTCTGTATATTATTATTATATACAGTCGTTATTCATTTGTTTTAAAGCTCAATAAATAACAAAGAAGACCTCTGACCGGCACTTTTTTATAATTTTGTCCGGAAGATTTATACTGTAACGGACACGTTGACCGGCGGAAACATATTCTCACGGAAACTCTGCCGCACGGTTCCCTCGTCCCTTGGAAGAGGCGGAGTGGTGGGTGTTTACAGCAGGAGCACACACTTGCCTCTGGGAGGGAGCCAGAGCCCTGGCCCCTGCCTCTCTCCCCACCTCTGATGCTAAATCCACCGCGGAGAATAAACAGAAGGGAAACCATGCATGCTTGTGAAGTCTTCTTCGCTGCTTTTGATTTATTTTGTGGCAGAAGTACAGCGCCACTTACAGGCCCGGCATATGTACTACAGCGTCTCCAGCAGGTCGAGTGGTCTCGTGTGGACGGACACGTTTGTGGTGCCGAGTGCGTGTGGACTGAAGACTTGTTTAATATCAAGTTCGGTTCGTTTTCGTTACCGTCTCCGTGTGGCTAGGGTCTGAATGCAGGGAGTGGTGAGTCATGTCATGGTTATTTAGATTGTGTGTGAATTGGCAGCTTACTTTGGTAGCATCTTCATTCTGTGAAATACATGGGTCTTTTATGGAAACGCAGTCAAAAAAAGCATGTTCATGTGTATGCACTCAGTACTTGGGCCTCTTTTTGAACGAATGACTGCATCAATGCGGCGTGGCATGGAGGCGATCAGCCCGTGGCACTGCTGAGGTGTGATGGAAGCCCAGGTTGCTTTGATTACATCACATGACATGTTACTTGTTAGACGTTTTTATCCAAAGCGACTTACATACTCAACACTGAGGACAATCCCCACAGGAGCACTTTGGGGTGAAGGGTCTCAGGGACACAACGACATGCTGACTGCAGTGGGGTTTGAACCTTTGTTCGCCTGATCCGAACACCAACGCACTAGGCCACTGCGCCACACACCTCCTTTACTGTGCCACATGCCTCCCTGACAGCTCGTCTGCATTGTTGGGTCTTGTGTCTCTCATCTTCCTCTTGACAATACACCATAGATTCTCTTTAGCAGTGGTTCTCAACCTGTGGTACCCGGCCCCGCGGGGCTGGGCGCAGCACCGGCCCGTCTCGCCTGCACAGTCGGGGAGGTGGAGCGTGAGCACCTGCGATAGGACCCGAAAGATGGTGAACTATGCCTGGGCAGGGCGAAGCCAGAGGAAACTCTGGTTGAGGCCCGTAGCGGTCCTGACGTGCAAATGGGTAAACTCGGTCCGGGTCGGAGAAGGCTGTGACCGAGGGCAGAAGCTGAAAAAGCACACACTTGATTGTCCTTAATTGTTTTTTACTTTGCCACCACAGAAATGGCAATAGCAAACATCATCAGACTGAAGATGAGCTATCAGCCCTTAGGCTCATCTGCTCCTGGAGGCTTTCATTATTATTGTGGAACGGAATTCCCAATAGGACATTTTCTGTTACGATGTAGGTTGTTGCAGAAGGCCTACATTCAAACTTTGGTATAGGAAATGACATGTGTGTACAGTTGTCATTTGTTGTGTGAGAATAAGTTATTATTTGGTTCTTTATATTTTCACTTGTGGTGAGTGAGAGAGAGAGAGACTGCCCTTTGTACATGGAGCTGTGGCTGACAATAAATAATATTATTATGAATAAATATGCCTCCGAGTCCTGCATAGACTGTATCTAACATTGGTCATATGGTGGTACTTAGAGAGCCAAGTATTTTCTCAGGTGGTACTTGGTGTAAAAAGGTGGAGAACCACTGCTCTATAGGGTCCAGGTCAGGAAAGTGTGCTGGCCAATCAAGCACAGTAATTCCATGGTCGCTAAAGCAGGTCTTAGTACTGTTGGCAGTGTGGGCAGGTGCCAAGTCCTGCTGGACAATGCAATCAGCATCTCCATAAAGCTTGTCAGAAGAAGGAAGCATGAAGTGCTCTACATTGTCCTGGTCGATGGCTGCGTTAACTTTGGACTTGAGAAAACCCAGTGGACCAACAGCAGCAGGTGACATGGCTCCCTAAACCATCGCTGACTGTGGAGACTTCACACAGGACTCAGAGTTAGCCGGTAATTACCGGACTTTGACTGGTCAAATATGCTGAAGACCGGCACATTTAAACCTCTCCGGTCAAAATGTCCGGTGAAAATCATTTCCCCTTAGCACAAAACCGCATCGGTTGTGCCACTTATGTGACAGACAAGAATAGTATGTGACAGATGTTGTCTCTGGTTCAGGAGTGGCTTGACACTAGCCCGTGTCCTGGATATGTCTGTGCGTGGTGGCTCCTGATGTACTGACTCCAGCCTCAGTCCACTCCTTGTGAAGCTCCCCCAAATGTTTGAATGGCCTTTGCTGACAATCCTCTCAAGGCTGCGGTTATCCCTGTTGCTTTGCACCTTTTCCTTCCACACCTTTTCCTTCCACACCTTTCCTTCCACACCTTTCCTTCCACACCTTTCCTTCCACACCTTTTCCTTCCACACCTTTCCTTCCACACCTTTTCCTTCCACACCTTTCCTTCCACACCTTTCCTTCCACACCTTTCCTTCCACACCTTTCCTTCCACACCTTTTCCTTCCACACCTTTTCCTTCCACACCTTTCCTTCCACACCTTTCCTTCCACACCTTTTCCTTCCACACCTTTTCCTACCACATCTTTTCCTTCCACACCTTTTCCTACCACACCTTTTCCTTCCACACCTTTCCTTCCACACCTTTCCTTCCACACCTTT
Organism: Champsocephalus esox; assembly: GCA_036324585.1. Classification (NCBI taxonomy): domain Eukaryota; kingdom Metazoa; phylum Chordata; class Actinopteri; order Perciformes; family Channichthyidae; genus Champsocephalus; species Champsocephalus esox. The sequence goes on along the minus strand of CM070481.1, from coordinate 657,903 downwards.
TCCTTCCACACCTTTCCTTCCACACCTTTCCTTCCACACCTTTTCCTTCCACACCTTTTCCTACCACATCTTTTCCTTCCACACCTTTTCCTTCCACACCTTTCCTTCCACACCTTTTCCTTCCACACCTTTCCTTCCACACCTTTCCTTCCACACCTTTCCTTCCACACCTTTTCCTTCCACACCTTTTCCTACCACATCTTTTCCTACCACACCTTTTCCTTCCACTCAACCTTCTATGAATATGCTTGGATACAGCACTCTGTGAACAGCCAACTTCTTTAGCAATGCCCTTTTGAGGCTTACCCTCCTTGTGACTGTCTTCTGTCAAGTCAGCAGTCTTGTCCATGATTGTGAAGCCCACTGAACCAGATTGAGAGACCATTTAAAAGCTCAGGAAACCTTCGCAGGCGGTTTGAGTTCATTAGCTGATAAGAGTGTGACGCTGTGAGTCTACAATATTGAACTTGTTCACAAGATTCTAATTTTCTGTGATACTGATTTTGGGCTTTTCATTGGCTGTAAGCCGTAATCATTAAGATGAAAACAAATAACGCCTTGACATATTTCACTTTGTGTGTAATGAATCCATATAATATGAGTTTCACTTTTTGAATTGAATTAATGAAATCAATGAACTTTTCCACGATATTCAAATGTATTGAGATGCACCTGTATAACACCGACACAGGAGAGGAACACTCAAAGAGCATAATAGGGCTAAACAAGTATTGTTGTAACATATCAACTTGGTAATGGACCTGACCAGATGTATCTGGATGGAAACATCTACTAAGTAGCCCGGGAACTTTGTTCATTGTATAAATGGCCACTCTGGGCTCTCTTTTCACCTCGAGCTGTCGAGGCATTGCTCCAAAGCAGGAAGCAATGTTGGAACGCAGGATAAATAATAGACGATCTGGATTGGCTTAATAAGCATAATGTGTCTGAGCTGTAGGGAGACATGGAAACCAGTGCTTCATAGAATAGAACTAACAACAGAAACACATCACTTACTCCCCAGATGATAACTTAATACATTCACAATGATTAAGTCAAACATTTCGCAAGACATACAACTAATAACGTTATCCCTCAACACACCACATGTCTCTGTCTGTCAGCAGGTGGATGCTTTCCAGCCAACAGTATTTGTGCAGGTGTGAAAGACCTTGTCTTCTCAGCGCTTTGTGAAGTAGTAGCTGCTGGGGTCAGGAGAAGAGCTAACCTTAGATCAGGCTACAGGTCGGAGACGGAGCCCTTGTTGGACTGCCAGACGTCAGCAGAGGCAGGTCCCGTCAGCTGCCGTGACTCCATGTTGGCTCTGGGACTCACTGGAGAACACTGGTTACCATCCTCTCTGCAGCTTGTGATGAGCAACGAGTAGCATCACCGTTTCCGAATAACCTTTCATTCATATCATTAAAATAGTACGGTCATTATCAGTTATATAGCTGCTGTTTAGCATGGATATTATTATTTGGCTGCTTCTTGTCGTAGATTGTTAGTCTGGTAGCTAGCTGTTGAACATAAAACCGTGACAAGTGACATTAGGCCCAAACTAGCTAAATTGAGAAAATATGAAAATAGTTTTTGTATTGGAATGGGAACAGGGGACCACATGTTACGGCGGCAGTGGCTCAGATTGTAGGGACGTGGCCTTTGAACCGAACGGTTCCCGGGTCACGTCCTGATCGTACAAGGTACCAGGCTGGCACCTGATGAGGCACGGAGCCCCGATGAGGCGCACTGGCTGCCCCTCGCTCTGCCTCTCCTGTCCTGCATGTGGTTCTGTGCTCGTGTATATCAACCAGTGTTTAATGTGAGTGAAACAAGTAAGTTCCCCTTCTGGGATTGATAAGGTATATCTTCATCTTTATTAAAGTTGTAAAGTATGTTTCTCTTTGTCAGGTCTTTGTATTTAGGTTGCGAAGTTTTGGAATACAAAATATTCAAGGGACAACTCAGAGTACACATGGTAGTAAGCATGTCTTTAATCAGCAGACTTAATCATGGAAACATGTTCTCCTTGTGAAGGGTCTGTGTCCCACATGTTGAGAACCGTGATGTAAACGATGTCATTCCTGGAATAGTGATGCATTCAGGGTCTCAACAGCCTTTTGCCTGGTCATATTACGAGACACATGTATCATATCTGGAATTTCTTTATGCATGGAACTGCGTTTCCCCTCTGGGATTAATACAAATTAATTGTAATATTAATCCTAATCTTTGAAATTATATATTTACAAAATAGGATCACTGACCTACTTTTCTGCATGCAGGTGAAGCGGGAGGTGGGAGACGTGGGCATTCTGGTGAACAATGCTGGGATTGTGACGGGGAAGAAGTTCATGGAGGCTCCTGATTCCCTGATTGAGAAGACGATGGAGGTCAACACCATGGCTCACTTCTGGGTCAGTCAGACACAACATACACACACAGTTTACCTCTGGGTGCTCATGATGTCTTACAGAGACTTGACCTGATTGATGATGAAGAGACAGATCAGTCAATATTGTAGAGATATATTATTTGTTTTAATCATTTAGCATTTCTTTCAAATAATGTTCTAAATGTAGGCAGGGCAAGGAACTCCAACACAATATACTTAAGCAATAGCTCACGACAGGCCGTGCTATATGCTCATGATATCACAGCTAAGGGGCGTGGTTCGGAGGCAGTTTGCTTTTCAGCCCAACGGTATACTGTTTTTCTCAGACGCGGAGGGATACTGACTTGTAGTGAAAAGTAACTTACAATTCTACCCGTGGTATACGCTCAGTATATCATGGCTAAGAACCAATCGGATTGCTTGATTTGACTAGTCCGTTTTATAATATACAATTACATTTGATTGAATCATCAATACATTTCAGAAAGATTAAATCCAGTTAAGCGTTAAAGTGTTTCCACTCATTTGTTTCTTCCACGACTACATATCATATCACTGACATTCTAGAGTTAGGTCATGTGACTTGAATAAGCACATTTCCTCTCTTCATGAAGACCCAAAGATCCAGTTAAAAGTTAAACGTTGAAGCATTGAATTGAATTTAGATTGATCAAAAATACTCCAGTATTGAAGTGATGTACTGTGACAGTCAATAGTCCCCTGAGCTCTACGATGAAACCCTGTGCAGGCCTCGATATCACATATCATGCTTCATGTGTTCTTCTCTCTGCTCAGACCTACAAGGCCTTCCTTCCCGCCATGATTGCCAACAACCACGGCCATCTTGTCAGCATTGCTAGTTCTGCTGGACTCATATCCTGCAATGGATTGGCAGGTATGGATGTTTCTGATTTCCCCAGTGCTACATTGGAATGATCCATCCCTAACACGATCCAGTTCCATTCTTTCTTTGTCTCGTTGGCGGGGTGTTTAGGCTCGACCCTTTTCAACTCATGCGTTCTCATTGTGCAACTCAAAGGTTTACTTGAAACATTTTCTGACAAAATGTGACGGCTTCAAAGTTCACACGATTCGTATTTGATCAGTGCTGATTAAATACGAATCAAGTGAACTTTTGAGTACTGAAACAATCTCAACATGCCATTGGACTTCCCAGCAGTGGCATTGCTTCAAGAAGTGTGAGACGTATGTATCTAGAACTAGATGCATACTTGGGACTGGGTGAGATAGTTGTATCTAGAACTAGATGCATACTTGGGACTGGGTGAGATAGTTGTATCTAGAACTAGATACATACTTGGGACTGGGTGAGATAGTTGTATCTAGAACTAGATGCATACTTGGGACTGGGTGAGATAGTTGTATCTAGAACTAGATGCATACTTGGGACTGGGTGAGATAGTTGTATCTAGAACTAGATGCATACTTGGGACTGGGTGAGAAAGCCTCAGATGTGTCCAGGCAGGAGCTGTGTCACTGTTATTGCTGCAGCGAATGTCTTTGTCGATTCTCCTCCCGTGACTTCCCATACATAGTCTGTGTCTGACTTCCACTTGCCTCTGAATGGAACGTCAAACCTGTTTACCTATGTGTTGCTGCATCCTGTATTAAAGTGTAGACAGTGTGATGTTTATAAGCTAATGTTCCAGATCTGTAAACATGTCACTCCGAGAGTGAGCCGTCGATCACCATCTTTACGTTGGCTTCACATGTAGAGCGTTGCATCTCATCCAGTATGAGCATGCCTTAAGGCTGCTTCTGTGTCTGTCGTGGTTTTAACGGGCACAGCTGTAGTCTCCATGACTCTGTAGTTTGTTTATCATCTGTTATATTGTTAGTATACATGTAGTACTAGTCACTATGAACTTTGTCTAGTCTAAAGATACGTGGTTGTCCCAACTCCAGGGCTGTGTTGGAAGTAACAAAGTCATCATACATGACAACACGGTAATTAAGTTCCATTCAGGTGACTTGATCTGCTCTGTTCGAACAGTCTGCACGGTGTGAACAGATACATGCGTATTGTTCCGGGCCTAGCAGTGCTCAAGTCTTTTTTAAATGTATTTTCTTTAAGGCAGAATTCCATTTATAGAAGAAACAACAACACCAGATAGTGTGCGACAACTCTTTTGTGAAATAACTGAGTGCATACTCGTATTGCATGGACTGGGTCGAGTTCTGGCCCCTACATGTGCATCATGTGGCCGGTGTCACACAGTGCACCTTGTTTTAAACGTGAAGGTGTCACACGGTGCACCTTTGAATCACAGATACTCTGTGATATGTTGTATAATGTCAACACCAGGGAGTTTCTACCTGAATGCCAGACCCTGACCGTGGTGGTGTTTCAACACATCGGCCATGTTCAGGCTGAACTAATCACACGTCACAGCAGAACGTTGGACACCAGTTCTGATTGGTGTTCGCAATTTTTATAATTGTTTTTCTTGAAATGGACCCAAGATGTTTAAATGAGTGACTTTTTGTTGAAAGGTTAATTTGACGATAGCATCTGCAGACCTAGCGATGTTAGCACATGTGGAAGTGGAGCCATGGCACCACATGTTGGTTCTGTTTTCAGTACCGGTCAGGTCTAGTCCTCTTTGTTTCTTTAATGATATGCGTTCTGGCTGGACTTGGTTTGAGAAGCACTGGCTGGCCTCTGCTGACTTCCTTTGTGGACCAGATAAGGATTCCTTTAATAATACTTCCCTGAGATAATCACTCGTCGCCCCTCACCCATATTCAGCAGACAGATTAGAGCACCTACAATATTGACTCTTCCTGGGTTATATCATTGAAAAGATGGAGCCATGGCACAAGATACACACTGGTGTAACACACATGTCACATGACTGCTTTGAATGTGCATGATTCAGTGTGCTCACTTCCTACATGCACGCACGCACGCACACCACACACCACACCACACACCACACCACACCACCCCACACCACACCACACCACACACACCACTCCACACACACACACACACACACACACACACACACACACACACACACACACACACACACACACACACACACACACACACACACACACACACACACACACATAACCTGTTCATAAAGTCGTAAGAGGTTAGCTGCTTGTGAAGCACAGTATTGCTGTGCACCGAGGTGCAGGGCCTCGCTCACATGGAGGTGACTCATGCGACGTCCTGCAGAGCCTTCAGGCTCTTCACTCTAAGCAGGCTGGCTTAATGTGTGTTTGACGTCATCTGGATTCGTTCACTGCTTTATCGAGTTGGCATGGAGAATTGTGAGATTTCACTAAACATCGAAGACTAACATTGTTTAAATTGTTGATATTCTATCTCAGTAGGGTTGGGTACCGAGAACCGGTTCCGGTTCGGAACCGGTTCCAACATTTCCATTCCAACGACATCATTTAGAAATGTGAATATCGGTTCCGCTTTTCGATGCCTGAGGAAATGTTTCTCGCCGCTCTCCGCAGCCTACTGCATGACTGCAGCGGGCCGGGAAATATGAGAGGGGTCTGCCTGCAGACCTCCACTCTCAGGACAGTTCCGGTGCAGACCTCCACTCTCAGGACACCTCCACTCTCAGGACAGGAAGTGCACGCTAAGAATTCCAAAATAAAATCACCACTATCAGTACAGTGCAACTTTCCAAACAAGAAATGCACGCAAATACAAAATAAAATCGGATAGTGACACTTATTATATACATATGTATGTATGTATGTATATATATATATACGGACACCTTGTATTGTTGTTACTATCAGTACAGCCGCAGCGCCACTTTCCGAACAGGAAATGCACGCAAATACAAAATAAAATCGTACTGACACTTATATATATATATATTTATAAATATATGTATGTCCCCCGGTATAAACCGGGTGAAATAGCCAAAAAATAAATAAATAATAAAACCGGGGAAAAGTGAAAAAAAGTGTCCGAAAATAGGCACTCGTGGGGCAGGCAGAGTCCCCTGTCAACTCCCGTTACATTACTCCATGGTGTCATTTGAGCGGGGGGGGTCAAAAGGGCTTGACCAAGGCCGACCCAAAGTGCACGGTGGGCGGACTCATCACCTCCGTGATGAGTCTCCATTGTGATTTGAAAACTTCCATCAAACGAGTCCTTCGGTGGGCGGGAAAAAAACGCGTCAGAATCGTGACTTCCTGTACTGAAGTGACGATGTGGAACTGTCCTGAGAGTGGAGGTCTGCTCCGGAACTGTCCTGAGAGTGGAGGTCTGCAGGCAGGCTCCCATGGGAAATGTAGCGTTGTACCTACACTTCCTACGGCGTAACCTGAGACCAGGGCCGGCCCGTCGCACTGGCGTTATAGATGTTCGCCTAGGGTGCCAGATCTGTGGAGGCGCTGCGCTGACAGCTCTGGGAGGGAAAACAAATGTTTTGACCATTGGTGCTCATCCTAATGTTCGGCCTTGATGTAACAACATTCATAATTAAGTAAATGTAACACCCTTTTCACCCCGGTTACACGTTTCATTTGCCCTGTACGGTGGGCGCTGCAAGTGATGAAAATGGGGGATGTTGGCTTATCTGGCGCCCGCAGCTCACAGCCAACGTGCGAGTGAGCGAGGGAGCGAGCGAGCGAGGGAGAAAGGGGGGGGTGCACCGGTACCAGCGCTGTTGTTATTAGCATCTGGTGCTAGCTGCGCTAACGGAAGAAGAAGATGTTTCTACAATGATGTGGAGGAGAGTCCTCTCCAGTCAGACTGAGGCTGATACTTCAGCTCAGTGAGGTGAAGGACTCCGAGGGTTTAGATAGTTCACTTTAGTCCAAGTTATCTCAGTGGGTCTGTGATGGCCACAGCCACGCAGGGTAAACCAACTACACTGCATCCTCATCTTCAGTAGTTTTGCTCCAGTAAAATAAATAAATAAATAAAGCATGCAATTAACACCACACATCTGCTCTAAATGTCACCATGTCCATTGGGGGAGGTTACTTCCTGGTTCAGCAAAGGGTGTGTCCGAGCGCTGAGGACTCATAAATACTGCAAGGAGCCAATTGGGACAGATTGGGACCAACCACCTGCTTCCATGTCAAAGGGGGGATTTGGGTTGTGTCAGTGTCCTTTGTGTATGATGTGACTATTACTTATCCCTTGGGTTCAACTTGGTTTGGCCAAGCCACTATATAGGTTCCTTGGTTTTTCATTGTAGCAGGTCCGTTTTGTTGAGTTAACACCCGTTATGTTTCTTTGAGGTATTCTCTGTTGACCTCTTGTATAGGCCTTGCTAGTATATGATGGTTTGTGGATAAAACCCCTAGTTTATTTCAACCACTCCTGTGTCCTGTTGTCTTACTGCTTGGTCCCTGACAGGGTCTCAAACGTTTTGATCACAATTTACATAAACACATATTTCCAAGGCACTCCTTTATAATTATTGGGATAAAACAGGTTTGAAATCATTCCAATGTATACTATAGGACAGTAAACCATTTGTTATTCTCATATACTTATAATTATTCAAATGTAAACCGATCTTTTTCAAATGGGTGTTTAGAGTTGTACCCCCTAGATCTAGTCATTCTGCTTAAAGTGCACCAGATTGAAGCGTTTTACTTCAAAATGTTCAAACATGTCTTCCCGGTACGCCTGAGAGGCAGATGCTTGTTTTTCTCAACAAGAACTGTTTTTAAATGGGGGGGGGGTTTCCTTTAAAAGCTGGACTGTTGCACTGTTGTAGCTTCAGTGGTTCTTAGGTTACAGTTACATAGCAGTGAATATAAACATGAATATAATGTGAATATTACTGTAAACTAACCTGTGTAAAAGTTTCTCAAATGTAATCTTTTTGGTGGAAGAAGCATGTATAATTGTTTTACCCTGCCCCTCAAATAATCGAAATTGAGAACCGTTAAGAACCGGAATCGAAAAGTAGAATCGGAATCAGAATTGTGGAAATTCAAACGATACCCAACCCTATATCTCAGTGTGCTTTTTATTAATACACATTATTATTTTTTTAAACCAAAACAATTACAAATAATTCCGGTCACCCATTCCCCTATGTCAGTGACCACCAACTGGCGGCCCGCGGGCCACATCCGGCCCGCCAGACATTCTCATCCGGCCCGCACGACGGGGGTGACTGTGGCATTGGCAGAGTGGTTACTGCATTCGCCCCCCCACCCATTTCTTTGTTTACAACGTCTCGTGAGTAAGGTGCAGTACCGGAGTCCAACAGAGAGGCAGCAGCTGCGGGACAGTAGACTGCGTACTGCGAAACCTTCCCTCCCCTGAAGAAGAAGTGATCCTTCGTTGTGAAGAGTCTGGTTAATGCGCTCCGCAGCACAGCAGTAGCCCCGCTGCGACAGAGTCCAACAGAGAGGCTGGAGCTGTGGGACAGTAGCCAAGAAGCAGGGTTGGGTTGTAACGGAAAACATAACGGCGTTACGTAATCAGAATACAAAAATCAAAAACTGTATTCAGCTGGCGTTACATTTGAAATACGAGTAATCTGATTACAGTTACTTTCGTAAACCTGAAGTGAACACATTTTGGAATACTTATTGGAATTATTGGTGGAAAAGTTTCCTCACAAAATGTAATATTCATTACCGGCAGAACTGTGTGCACATTGCACTCTGCACGGCGCTGCAGCATGTCTGAGCGAGAGAGATGCAGCGTGTCTGTGAGGCCCCGCCCCCGCACGCAGATGAGAGAGAGATCACTTTAACGTTATAACAAGATAACGTTTATGTAGCATTTATTTATTGTCGAAATGATGACATTTATAACGGGATGAAATCAAAGTGAATGGCCTGCTGCTGCTGAATGCATCTGGCAAGAGACTGGAAACAGTTTTGAAAGTTATTACATCGTTTCAGATAATAATGATAATTCATTCTATTTAGGGGCGCCCTTCAAAGCACCAAGGACACCTTACAATGCATAACATATTCCAAGGAAAGGTTTTAAGACAGTACAAAGAGTGCAGTCAGGGTGATGTTTTTGATGTGGGTGCAGAGGAGAGAGCTGTTCAGAATGACACCAAGATGCTGTGTTTGAGTTCTTGATAAGCCATGACAACAGTAAATGAAGTGTCTCCTGTTCACCAACACATACCCATCTGTTATGGAAAAAGAAAGTATTCCAAAAGTAATCGGAATACTATTTATACAATTCTGGGCTATATAAAAATCGCTGGCCCGCGATAGTGTCTATTGGTTACACTTCGGCCCTTGGACAAATTTAGTTGCTGATCCCTGCCCCATGTTCTGAGGGTTCAGTGTGGAATATCTTTGAGTGTGATATACAACATTAGTATGAATGCACTGTGTTCTTACATTTGTACTTGTGTGTTTTTGTTCGTAATGACTTTGAAGGGAAACGTGTGGTTGCTTTGAGATGGAGTGTGAATGAGCAGTGTTTCTAGGTTTCACTGTTGCTTTTAAAATGCTCACGCTTGCCTCCTCTTCTCTCTGCAGACTACTGTGCCAGTAAGTTTGCAGCAGTAGGCTTTGCGGAGTCCGTGGGTCTGGAGCTGCTGGCCACTGGGAAACATGGTGTGAAGACAACCATCGTGTGCCCATACTTCATCAACACAGGAATGTTCGATGGATGTCAAACTAAGTACGTCTCTTTACAGGATCTTTATTTTCTCTGTTCATGTCATGTCTCCAGACCTGCAAGGGGTGTACAACAGCAAGGACTCTGGCCATATTCGCTACTATGTGTTCAGGTTGCCCGGGAGTAGCCTACATCAGTTTGTTAGTGAGTAGGCCTATGCTTGCTCTCGCCTCCGCTCACCTTCTTCTGCTGATTTTCCTGTTGTTCTCATCTGGAAACGTTGAGCAGCGGCTCGGCGCCTTGTATTACTCACTGGGACTGTTATTCTTTGCAGATGGACAGAGGACTCTTGTCATATTTTAAAATGTTAACAACAACCTCAGTCCTGCAGTAGCATGGCCTACCTACATCTAAAGCCTAGACTGCGTGCTACTTAGCTTAGCTAGTTGGCAGAAAAAGGCCTCTCCATCTCTATTGATGACTTCCATGAACTTCTTCTGAACATTGCTGTGTTGGAAACTAAAATGGACCGGTTGGAAGTTAAAGGTCCCGTGTCACGGCCATCTCTACTGATCATAATTCCACTGTTGAGGTCTACTAGAATAGATTTACATTATTAATGTTCCAAACTCACATTGGTTTCTCACAGCATCTCTGTAAAGCATGTGTATTCACTCTGTCCTACACGCCTTGTTGGAGCTCCTGCCCCCCCCCCTATGAGCCCAGTGTGCTCTCGCCCACTCCTGTCTTGTTGTGTGAAAAGGCCACGTCATATAGGGAATCATTGACATAGATCAAATCTCTCCCATTCTCTGTAATTATCTTCGCTCGTTGGCTTTAGTCTAACATGGCCTGTGTTAATAGCCTCTCAGAATGTCTGGTCCTGAGTGTATTGAGGGGTGCATGTGTCTGGGTGTAACAGCCCATTTACCGATACTCATGGTGGAGACATGATGAAGACATCAGGTTCAAGGCTTTTATTGGTCATGCGCTCATAGCTACAGTGTAGTTATGACGATGAGGTCAACAGTGCAACACAATACAACAGAAACAACAGAACATATGGTGTAAGTAAATACAAAAAGAAAAATAGTAAAATAGTGGAATACGAGTCTACAGACTCTTATTGCACAATTCCACTATTTTACTATTTCTTTACTGGCTGCAAATTAGAAAAAAAGTATCTAAGATATCATATGCAATCACTTGCACATATGCAAGTGATTGCAGATGATATATTTAATCATATGAATATGATATGTTGGATAAATAATGTCTACGTAGCAGCCAGTTGAATGTTATGGATGTTGTTTCAAAGTGCAGGTGTTAACAGTCTTCTGGCCTGTGGGGTGAAGCTGTCCCTGAGGCTGGTGGTGTCAGTCCGGATGCTGCGGTAGCGCCTGCCAGACGGCAGCAGACTGAACAGTCTGTGGCTGGGGTGAGGGGGGTCTTTGATAGTCCTGAGGGCTTTCTTCCTGAGCCGCTGGGAGTGAGGGTCCTCCATGGATGGCAGCTCCGTCCTGGTGATGTGCTCTGCAGCTTTCACCACCCTCTGGAGAGTCTTACGGTTGAGGTGGTGCTGCCGTACCAGGTCGTGATGCAGCCAGTCAGGATCCTCTCTATGGAGCACCTGTAGAAGGTCAGGATGCTCTCTATGGAGCACCTGAAGGTCAGGATGCTCTCTATGGAGCACCTGAAGGTCAGGATCCTCTCTATGGAGCACCTGTAGAAGGTCAGGATGCTCTCTATGGAGCACCTGAAGAACGTTAGGATCCTCTCTATGGAGCACCTGAAGGTCAGGATGCTCTCTATGGAGCACCTGAAGGTCAGGATCCTCTCTATGGAGCACCTGAAGGTCAGGATCCTCTCTATGGAGCACCTGTAGAATGTCAGGATGCTCTCTAAGGAGCACCTGTAGAATGTCAGGATCCTCTCTATGGAGCACCTGAAGAAGGTCAGGATCCTCTCTATGGAGCACCTGTAGAAGGTCATGATCCTCTCTATGGAGCACCTGTAGAAGGTCATGATCCTCTCTATGGAGCACCTGTAGAAGGTCAGGATCCTCTCTATGGAGCACCTGAAGGTCAGGATCCTCTCTATGGAGCACCTGAAGGTCAGGATGCTCTCTATGGAGCACCTGTAGAAGGTCAGGATGCTCTCTATGGAGCACCTGAAGAACGTTAGGATCCTCTCTATGGAGCACCTGAAGGTCAGGATCCTCTCTATGGAGCACCTGTAGAAGGTCAGGATGCTCTCTATGGAGCACCTGAAGGTCAGGATCCTCTCTATGGAGCACCTGTAGAAGGTCAGGATCCTCTCTATGGAGCACCTGTAGAAGGTCAGGATCCTCTCTATGGAGCACCTGAAGGTCAGGATCCTCTCTATGGAGCACCTGTAGAAGGTCAGGATCCTCTCTATGGAGCACCTGTAGAAGGTCAGGATCCTCTCTATGGAGCACCTGTAGAAGGTCAGGATCCTCTCTATGGAGCACCTGTAGAAGGTCAGGATCCTCTCTATGGAGCACCTGTAGAAGGTCAGGATCCTCTCTATGGAGCACCTGTAGAAGGTCAGGATCCTCTCTATGGAGCACCTGTAGAAGGTCAGGATCCTCTCTATGGAGCACCTGAAGGTCAGGATCCTCTCTATGGAGCACCTGTAGAAGGTCAGGATCCTCTCTATGGAGCACCTGTAGAAGGTCAGTATCCTCTCTATGGAGCACCTGTAGAAGGTCAGGATCCTCTCTATGGAGCACCTGTAGAAGGTCAGGATCCTCTCTATGGAGCACCTGTAGAAGGTCAGGATCCTCTCTATGGAGCACCTGTAGAAGGTCAGGGTCCTCTCTATGGAGCACCTGTAGAAGGTCAGGATGCTCTCTATGGAGCACCTGAAGGTCAGGATCCTCTCTATGGAGCACCTGAAGGTCAGGATCCTCTCTATGGAGCACCTGAAGGTCAGGATGCTCTCTATGGAGCACCTGTAGAAGGTCAGGATCCTCTCTATGGAGCACCTGAAGGTCAGGATCCTCTCTATGGAGCACCTGAAGGTCAGGATCCTCTCTATGGAGCAACTGAAGGTCAGGATGCTCTCTATGGAGCACCTGAAGGTCAGGATCCTCTCTATGGAGCACCTGTAGAAGGTCAGGATGCTCTCTATGGAGCACCTGTAGAAGGTCAGGATCCTCTCTATGGAGCACCTGAAGGTCAGGATCCTCTCTATGGAGCACCTGTAGAAGGTCAGGATCCTCTCTATGGAGCACCTGTAGAAGGTCAGGGTCCTCTCTATGGAGCACCTGTAGAAGGTCAGGATCCTCTCTATGGAGCACCTGAAGAAGGTCAGGATCCTCTCTATGGAGCACCTGAAGGTCAGGATCCTCTCTATGGAGCACCTGAAGGTCAGGATCCTCTGTATGGAGCACCTGTAGAAGGATGCTCTCTATGGAGCACCTGAAGGTCAGGATCCTCTCTATGGAGCACCTGTAGAAGGTCAGGATGCTCTCTATGGAGCACCTGAAGGTCAAGATGCTCTCTATGGAGCACCTGAAGGTCAGGATCCTCTCTATGGAGCACCTGTAGAAGGTCAGGATCCTCTCTATGGAGCACCTGAAGGTCAGGATCCTCTCTATGGAGCACCTGAAGGTCAGGATCCTCTCTATGGAGCACCTGTAGAAGGTCAGGATGCTCTCTATGGTGCACCTGAAGGTCAGGATGCTCTCTATGGAGCACCTGTAGAAGGTCAGGATCCTCTCTATGGAGCACCTGAAGGTCAGGATCCTCTGTATGGAGCACCTGTAGAAGGATGCTCTCTATGGAGCACCTGAAGGTCAGGATCCTCTCTATGGAGCACCTGTAGAAGGTCAGGATGCTCTCTATGGAGCACCTGAAGGTCAGGATGCTCTCTATGGAGCACCTGTAGAAGGTCAGGATCCTCTCTATGGAGCACCTGAGAAGGTCAGGATGCTCTCTATGGAGCACCTGTAGAAGGTCAGGATCCTCTCTATGGAGCACCTGTAGAAGGTCAGGATCCTCTCTATGGAGCACCTGTAGAAGGTCAGGATCCTCTCTATGGAGCACCTGTAGAAGGTCAGGATGCTCTCTATGGAGCACCTGTAGAAGGTCAGGATGCTCTCTATGGAGCACCTGTAGAAGGTCAGGATCCTCTCTATGGAGCACCTGTAGAAGGTCAGGATCCTCTCTATGGAGCACCTGTAGAAGGTCAGGGTCCTCTCTATGGAGCACCTGAAGGTCAGGATGCTCTCTATGGAGCACCTGTAGAAGGTCAGGATCCTCTCTATGGAGCACCTGAAGGTCAGGATCCTCTCTATGGAGCACCTGAAGGTCAGGATCCTCTCTATGGAGCACCTGAAGGTCAGGATGCTCTCTATGGAGCACCTGAAGGTCAGGATCCTCTCTATGGAGCACCTGTAGAAGGTCAGGATGCTCTCTATGGAGCACCTGTAGAAGGTCAGGATCCTCTCTATGGAGCACCTGAAGGTCAGGATCCTCTCTATGGAGCACCTGTAGAAGGTCAGGATCCTCTCTATGGAGCACCTGTAGAAGGTCAGGGTCCTCTCTATGGAGCACCTGTAGAAGGTCAGGATCCTCTCTATGGAGCACCTGTAGAAGGTCAGGATCCTCTCTATGGAGCACCTGAAGGTCAGGATCCTCTCTATGGAGCACTGTAGAAGGTCAGGATCCTCTCTATGGAGCACCTGAAGGTCAGGATCCTCTCTATGGAGCACCTGTAGAAGGTCAGGATGCTCTCTATGGAGCACCTGAAGGTCAGGATACTCTCTATGGAGCACCTGTAGAAGGTCAGGATCCTCTCTATGGAGCACCTGAAGGTCAGGATCCTCTCTATGGAGCACCTGTAGAAGGTCAGGATCCTCTCTATGGAGCACCTGTAGAAGGTCAGGATCCTCTCTATGGAGCACCTGAGAAGGTCAGGATGCTCTCTATGGAGCACCTGTAGAAGGTCAGGATCCTCTCTATGGAGCACCTGAAGGTCAGGATCCTCTCTATGGAGCACCTGTAGAAGGTCAGGATGCTCTCTATGGAGCACCTGTAGAAGGTCAGGATCCTCTCTATGGAGCACCTGAAGGTCAAGATGCTCTCTATGGAGCACCTGAAGGTCAGGATCCTCTCTATGGAGCACCTGTAGAAGGTCAGGATCCTCTCTATGGAGCACCTGAAGGTCAGGATCCTCTCTATGGAGCACCTGAAGGTCAGGATCCTCTCTATGGAGCACCTGTAGAAGGTCAGGATGCTCTCTATGGTGCACCTGAAGGTCAGGATGCTCTCTATGGAGCACCTGTAGAAGGTCAGGATCCTCTCTATGGAGCACCTGAAGGTCAGGATCCTCTCTATGGAGCACCTGTAGAAGGATGCTCTCTATGGAGCACCTGAAGGTCAGGATCCTCTCTATGGAGCACCTGTAGAAGGTCAGGATGCTCTCTATGGAGCACCTGTAGAAGGTCAGGATCCTCTCTATGGAGCACCTGAGAAGGTCAGGATGCTCTCTATGGAGCACCTGTAGAAGGTCAGGATCCTCTCTATGGAGCACCTGTAGAAGGTCATGATCCTCTCTATGGAGCACCTGTAGAAGGTCAGGATCCTCTCTATGGAGCACCTGTAGAAGGTCAGGATCCTCTCTATGGAGCACCTGTAGAAGGTCAGGATCCTCTCTATGGAGCACCTGAAGGTCAGGATCCTCTCTATGGAGCACCTGTAGAAGGTCAGGATACACTCTATGGAGCACTTGTAGTGGGTCAGGATGCTCTCTATGGAGCACCTGAAGGTCAGGATTCTCTCTATGGAGCACCTGAAGGTCAGGATGCTCTCTATGGAGCACTTGTAGTAGGTCAGGATGCTCTCTATGGAGCACCTGAAGAAGGTCAGGATGCTCTCTATGGAGCACCTGTAGTAGGTCAGTATGCTCTCTATGGAGCACCTGAAGGTCAGGATGCTCTCTATGGAGCACCTGAAGGTCAGGATCCTCTCTATGGAGCACCTGTAGAAGGTCAGGGTCCTCTCTATGGAGCACTTGTAGAAGGTCAGGATGCTCTCTATGGAGCACCTGAAGGTCAGGATCCTCTCTATGGAGCACCTGTAGAAGGTCAGGATGCTCTCTATGGAGCACCTGTAGAAGGTCAGGATGCTCTCTATGGAGCACCTGTAGAAGGTCAGGATCCTCTCTATGGAGCACCTGAAGGTCAGGATGCTCTCTATGGAGCACCTGTAGAAGGTCAGGATCCTCTCTATGGAGCACCTGAAGGTCAGGATCCTCTCTATGGAGCACCTGTAGAAGGTCAGGATGCTCTCTATGGAGCACCTGAAGAACGTCAGGATCCTCTCTATGGAGCACCTGAAGGTCAGGATGCTCTCTATGGAGCACCTGAAGGTCAGTATGCTCTCTATGGAGCACCTGTAGAAGGTCAGGATCCTCTCTATGGAGCACCTGTAGAAGGTCAGGATCCTCTCTATGGAGCACCTGTAGAAGGTCAGGATCCTCTCTATGGAGCACCTGTAGAAGGTCAGGATGCTCTCTATGGAGCACCTGTAGAAGGTCAGGATCCTCTCTATGGAGCACCTGAAGGTCAGGATCCTCTCTATGGAGCACCTGAAGGTCAGGATCCTCTCTATGGAGCACCTGTAGAAGGTCAGGATGCTCTCTATGGAGCACCTGTAGAAGGTCAGGATCCTCTCTATGGAGCACCTGTAGAAGGTCAGGATCCTCTCTATGGAGCACCTGTAGAAGGTCAGGATCCTCTCTATGGAGCACCTGAAGGTCAGGATCCTCTCTATGGAGCACCTGTAGAAGGTCAGGATCCTCTCTATGGAGCACCTGTAGAAGGTCAGGATGCTCTCTATGGAGCACCTGTAGAAGGTCAGGATCCTCTCTATGGAGCACCTGTAGAAGGTCAGGATCCTCTCTATGGAGCACCTGTAGAAGGTCAGGATCCTCTCTATGGAGCACCTGTAGAAGGTCAGGATCCTCTCTATGGAGCACCTGTAGAAGGTCAGGATCCTCTCTATGGAGCACCTGTAGAAGGTCAGGATCCTCTCTATGGAGCACCTGTAGAAGGTCAGGATGCTCTCTATGGAGCACCTGAAGGTCAGGATCCTCTCTATGGAGCACCTGAAGGTCAGGATGCTCTCTATGGAGCACCTGTAGAAGGTCAGGATCCTCTCTATGGAGCACCTGAAGGTCAGGATGCTCTCTATGGAGCACCTGTAGAAGGTCAGGATCCTCTCTATGGAGCACCTGAAGGTCAGGATCCTCTCTATGGAGCACCTGAAGGTCAGGATGCTCTCTATGGAGCACCTGTAGAAGGTCAGGATCCTCTCTATGGAGCACCTGAAGGTCAGGATCCTCTCTATGGAGCACCTGAAGGTCAGGATCCTCTCTATGGAGCACCTGAAGGTCAGGATGCTCTCTATGGAGCACCTGAAGGTCAGGATCCTCTCTATGGAGCACCTGAAGGTCAGGATCCTCTCTATGGAGCACCTGTAGAAGGTCAGGATGCTCTCTATGGAGCACCTGTAGAAGGTCAGGATCCTCTCTATGGAGCACCTGTAGAAGGTCAGGATCCTCTCTATGGAGCACCTGAAGGTCAGGATCCTCTCTATGGAGCACCTGTAGAAGGTCAGGATCCTCTCTATGGAGCACCTGTAGAAGGTCAGGATCCTCTCTATGGAGCACCTGTAGAAGGTCAGGATCCTCTCTATGGAGCACCTGTAGAAGGTCAGGATCCTCTCTATGGAGCACCTGAAGGTCAGGATCCTCTCTATGGAGCACCTGAAGGTCAGGATCCTCTCTATGGAGCACCTGAAGAAGGTCAGGATGCTCTCTATGGAGCACCTGAAGGTCAGGATCCTCTCTATGGAGCACCTGAAGGTCAGGATCCTCTCTATGGAGCACCTGTAGAAGGTCAGGATGCTCTCTATGGAGCACCTGAAGGTCAGGATCCTCTCTATGGAGCACCTGTAGAAGGTCAGGATCCTCTCTATGGAGCACCTGTAGAAGGTCAGGATCCTCTCTATGGAGCACCTGAAGGTCAGGATCCTCTCTATGGAGCACCTGAAGGTCAGGATCCTCTCTATGGAGCACCTGTAGAAGGTCAGGATGCTCTCTATGGAGCACCTGAAGGTCAGGATACTCTCTATGGAGCACCTGTAGAAGGTCAGGATCCTCTCTATGGAGCACCTGAAGGTCAGGATCCTCTCTATGGAGCACCTGTAGAAGGTCAGGATCCTCTCTATGGAGCACCTGAAGGTCAGGATCCTCTCTATGGAGCACCTGAAGGTCAGGATCCTCTCTATGGAGCACCTGTAGAAGGTCAGGATCCTCTCTATGGAGCACCTGTAGAAGGTCAGGATGCTCTCTATGGAGCACCTGAAGGTCAGGATCCTCTCTATGGAGCACCTGTAGAAGGTCAGGATCCTCTCTATGGAGCACCTGAAGGTCAGGATCCTCTCTATGGAGCACCTGTAGAAGGTCAGGATGCTCTCTATGGAGCACCTGAAGGTCAGGATCCTCTCTATGGAGCACCTGAAGGTCAGGATGCTCTCTATGGAGCACCTGAAGGTCAGGATCCTCTCTATGGAGCACCTGTAGAAGGTCAGGATCCTCTCTATGGAGCACCTGAAGGTCAGGATCCTCTCTATGGAGCACCTGTAGAAGGTCAGGATCCTCTCTATGGAGCACCTGTAGAAGGTCAGGATCCTCTCTATGGAGCACCTGTAAAGGTCAGGATCCTCTCTATGGAGCACCTGTAGAAGGTCAGGATGCTCTCTATGGAGCACCTGAAGGTCAGGATGCTCTCTATGGAGCACCTGAAGGTCAGGATGCTCTCTATGGAGCACCTGTAGAAGGTCAGGATCCTCTCTATGGAGCACCTGTAGAAGGTCAGGATCCTCTCTATGGAGCACCTGAAGGTCAGGATCCTCTCTATGGAGCACCTGAAGGTCAGGATCCTCTCTATGGAGCACCTGTAGAAGGTCAGGATGCTCTCTATGGAGCACCTGAAGGTCAGGATCCTCTCTATGGAGCACCTGAAGGTCAGGATGCTCTCTATGGAGCACCTGAAGGTCAGGATCCTCTCTATGGAGCACCTGTAGAAGGTCAGGATCCTCTCTATGGAGCACCTGAAGGTCAGGATGCTCTCTATGGAGCACCTGTAGAAGGTCAGGATCCTCTCTATGGAGCACCTGTAAAGGTCAGGATCCTCTCTATGGAGCACCTGTAGAAGGATGCTCTCTATGGAGCACCTGAAGGTCAGGATCCTCTCTATGGAGCACCTGTAGAAGGTCAGGATGCTCTCTATGGAGCACCTGTAGAAGGTCAGGATCCTCTCTATGGAGCACCTGTAGAAGGTCAGGATGCTCTCTATGGAGCACCTGAAGGTCAGGATCCTCTCTATGGAGCACCTGTAGAAGGTCAGGATCCTCTCTATGGAGCACCTGTAGAAGGTCAGGATCCTCTCTATGGAGCACCTGTAGAAGGTCAGGATCCTCTCTATGGAGCACCTGTAGAAGGTCAGGATCCTCTCTATGGAGCACCTGTAGAAGGTCAGGATCCTCTCTATGGAGCACCTGAAGGTCAGGATCCTCTCTATGGAGCACCTGAAGGTCAGGATCCTCTCTATGGAGCACCTGTAGAAGGTCAGGATCCTCTCTATGGAGCACCTGAAGGTCAGGATCCTCTCTATGGAGCACCTGTAGAAGGTCAGGATCCTCTCTATGGAGCACCTGTAGAGGTCAGGATCCTCTCTATGGAGCACCTGAAGGTCAGGATCCTCTCTATGGAGCACCTGAAGGTCAGGATGCTCTCTATGGAGCACCTGAAGGTCAGGATCCTCTCTATGGAGCACCTGTAGAGGTCAGGATGCTCTCTATGGAGCACCTGTAGAAGGTCAGGATGCTCTCTATGGAGCACCTGAAGGTCAGGATCCTCTCTATGGAGCACCTGTAGAAGGTCAGGATCCTCTCTATGGAGCACCTGTAGAAGGTCAGGATGCTCTCTATGGAGCACCTGAAGGTCAGGATCCTCTCTATGGAGCACCTGTAGAAGGTCAGGATCCTCTCTATGGAGCACCTGTAGAAGGTCAGGATCCTCTCTATGGAGCACCTGTAGAAGGTCAGGATCCTCTCTATGGAGCACCTGTAGAAGGTCAGGATCCTCTCTATGGAGCACCTGTAGAAGGTCAGGATGCTCTCTATGGAGCACCTGTAGAAGGTCAGGATCCTCTCTATGGAGCACCTGTAGAAGGTCAGGATCCTCTCTATGGAGCACCTGTAGAAGGTCAGGATCCTCTCTATGGAGCACCTGTAGAAGGTCAGGATCCTCTCTATGGAGCACCTGAAGGTCAGGATCCTCTCTATGGAGCACCTGTAGAAGGTCAGGATCCTCTCTATGGAGCACCTGTAGAAGGTCAGGATCCTCTCTATGGAGCACCTGTAGAAGGTCAGGATCCTCTCTATGGAGCACCTGTAGAAGGTCAGGATCCTCTCTATGGAGCACCTGTAGAAGGTCAGGATCCTCTCTATGGAGCACCTGTAGAAGGTCAGGATCCTCTCTATGGAGCACCTGAAGGTCAGGATGCTCTCTATGGAGCACCTGTAGAAGGTCAGGATCCTCTCTATGGAGCACCTGTAGAAGGTCAGGATCCTCTCTATGGAGCACCTGTAGAAGGTCAGGATCCTCTCTATGGAGCACCTGTAGAAGGTCAGGATCCTCTCTATGGAGCACCTGTAGAAGGTCAGGATGCTCTCTATGGAGCACCTGTAGAAGGTCAGGATCCTCTCTATGGAGCACCTGTAGAAGGTCAGGATCCTCTCTATGGAGCACCTGTAGAAGGTCAGGATCCTCTCTATGGAGCACCTGAAGGTCAGGATCCTCTCTATGGAGCACCTGAAGGTCAGGATCCTCTCTATGGAGCACCTGTAGAAGGTCAGGATGCTCTCTATGGAGCACCTGAAGGTCAGGATCCTCTCTATGGAGCACCTGTAGAAGGTCAGGATGCTCTCTATGGAGCACCTGAAGGTCAGGATGCTCTCTATGGAGCACCTGTAGAAGGTCAGGATCCTCTCTATGGAGCACCTGTAGAAGGTCAGGATCCTCTCTATGGAGCACCTGTAGAAGGTCAGGATCCTCTCTATGGAGCACCTGAAGGTCAGGATCCTCTCTATGGAGCACCTGAAGGTCAGGATGCTCTCTATGGAGCACCTGTAGAAGGTCAGGATGCTCTCTATGGAGCACCTGTAGAAGGTCAGGATCCTCTCTATGGAGCACCTGTAGAAGGTCAGGATCCTCTCTATGGAGCACCTGTAGAAGGTCAGGATCCTCTCTATGGAGCACCTGAAGGTCAGGATCCTCTCTATGGAGCACCTGTAGAAGGTCAGGATCCTCTCTATGGAGCACCTGTAGAAGGTCAGGATCCTCTCTATGGAGCACCTGTAGAAGGTCAGGATCCTCTCTATGGAGCACCTGTAGAAGGTCAGGATGCTCTCTATGGAGCACCTGTAGAAGGTCAGGATCCTCTCTATGGAGCACCTGTAGAAGGTCAGGATCCTCTCTATGGAGCACCTGTAGAAGGTCAGGATCCTCTCTATGGAGCACCTGTAGAAGGTCAGGATCCTCTCTATGGAGCACCTGTAGAAGGTCAGGATCCTCTCTATGGAGCACCTGAAGGTCAGGATCCTCTCTATGGAGCACCTGTAGAAGGTCAGGATGCTCTCTATGGAGCACCTGAAGGTCAGGATCCTCTCTATGGAGCACCTGAAGGTCAGGATGCTCTCTATGGAGCACCTGTAGAAGGTCAGGATCCTCTCTATGGAGCACCTGAAGGTCAGGATCCTCTCTATGGAGCACCTGTAGAAGGTCAGGATCCTCTCTATGGAGCACCTGAAGGTCAGGATCCTCTCTATGGAGCACCTGAAGGTCAGGATCCTCTCTATGGAGCACCTGAAGGTCAGGATGCTCTCTATGGAGCACCTGAAGGTCAGGATCCTCTCTATGGAGCACCTGTAGAAGGTCAGGATGCTCTCTATGGAGCACCTGTAGAAGGTCAGGATCCTCTCTATGGAGCACCTGAAGGTCAGGATCCTCTCTATGGAGCACCTGAGGTCAGGATCTCTCTATGGAGCACCTGAAGGTCAGGATCCTCTCTATGGAGCACCTGTAGAAGGTCAGGATCCTCTCTATGGAGCACCTGTAGAAGGTCAGGATCCTCTCTATGGAGCACCTGAAGGTCAGGATCCTCTCTATGGAGCACCTGAAGGTCAGGATGCTCTCTATGGAGCACCTGTAGAAGGTCAGGATCCTCTCTATGGAGCACCTGAAGGTCAGGATCCTCTCTATGGAGCACCTGTAGAAGGTCAGGATCCTCTCTATGGAGCACCTGAAGGTCAGGATCCTCTCTATGGAGCACCTGTAGAAGGTCAGGATGCTCTCTATGGAGCACCTGTAGAAGGTCAGGATCCTCTCTATGGAGCACCTGAGAAGGTCAGGATGCTCTCTATGGAGCACCTGTAGAAGGTCAGGATCCTCTCTATGGAGCACCTGTAGAAGGTCAGGATCCTCTCTATGGAGCACCTGTAGAAGGTCAGGATCCTCTCTATGGAGCACCTGTAGAAGGTCAGGATCCTCTCTATGGAGCACCTGTAGAAGGTCAGGATCCTCTCTATGGAGCACCTGAAGGTCAGGATCCTCTCTATGGAGCACCTGAAGGTCGATCCTCTATGGACCTAGGTCAGGATCTCTCTATGGAGCACCTGTAGAAGGTCAGGATCCTCTCTATGGAGCACCTGAAGGTCAGGATCCTCTCTATGGAGCACCTGAAGGTCAGGATGCTCTCTATGGAGCACCTGAAGGTCAGGATCCTCTCTATGGAGCACCTGAAGGTCAGGATGCTCTCTATGGAGCACCTGTAGAAGGTCAGGATCCTCTCTATGGAGCACCTGAAGGTCAGGATCCTCTCTATGGAGCACCTGTAGAAGGTCAGGATCCTCTCTATGGAGCACCTGTAGAAGGTCAGGATGCTCTCTATGGAGCACCTGAAGGTCAGGATCCTCTCTATGGAGCACCTGAAGGTCAGGATCTCTCTATGGAGCACCTGAAGGTCAGGATGCTCTCTATGGAGCACCTGTAGAAGGTCAGGATCCTCTCTATGGAGCACCTGTAGAAGGTCAGGATCCTCTCTATGGAGCACCTGTAGAAGGTCAGGATCCTCTCTATGGAGCACCTGAAGGTCAGGATCCTCTCTATGGAGCACCTGTAGAAGGTCAGGATGCTCTCTATGGAGCACCTGAAGGTCAGGATCCTCTCTATGGAGCACCTGTAGAAGGTCAGGATCCTCTCTATGGAGCACCTGTAGAAGGTCAGGATGCTCTCTATGGAGCACCTGAAGGTCAGGATCCTCTCTATGGAGCACCTGTAGAAGGTCAGGATCCTCTCTATGGAGCACCTGAAGGTCAGGATCCTCTCTATGGAGCACCTGTAGAAGGTCAGGATCCTCTCTATGGAGCACCTGAAGGTCAGGATCCTCTCTATGGAGCACCTGAAGGTCAGGATCCTCTCTATGGAGCACCTGTAGAAGGTCAGGATGCTCTCTATGGAGCACCTGAAGGTCAGGATCCTCTCTATGGAGCACCTGTAGAAGGTCAGGATCCTCTCTATGGAGCACCTGAAGGTCAGGATCCTCTCTATGGAGCACCTGTAGAAGGTCAGGATCCTCTCTATGGAGCACCTGAAGGTCAGGATCCTCTCTATGGAGCACCTGTAGAAGGTCAGGATCCTCTCTATGGAGCACCTGAAGGTCAGGATGCTCTCTATGGAGCACCTGAAGGTCAGGATCCTCTCTATGGAGCACCTGTAGAAGGTCAGGATCCTCTCTATGGAGCACCTGAAGGTCAGGATCTCTCTATGGAGCACCTGAAGGTCAGGATCCTCTCTATGGAGCACCTGAAGGTCAGGATCCTCTCTATGGAGCACCTGTAGAAGGTCAGGATCCTCTCTATGGAGCACCTGAAGGTCAGGATCCTCTCTATGGAGCACCTGAAGGTCAGGATCCTCTCTATGGAGCACCTGAAGGTCAGGATGCTCTCTATGGAGCACCTGTAGAAGGTCAGGATCCTCTCTATGGAGCACCTGAAGGTCAGGATCCTCTCTATGGAGCACCTGTAGAAGGTCAGGATCCTCTCTATGGAGCACCTGAAGGTCAGGATCCTCTCTATGGAGCACCTGAAGGTCAGGATCCTCTCTATGGAGCACCTGTAGAAGGTCAGGATGCTCTCTATGGAGCACCTGAAGGTCAGGATACTCTCTATGGAGCACCTGTAGAAGGTCAGGATCCTCTCTATGGAGCACCTGAAGGTCAGGATCCTCTCTATGGAGCACCTGTAGAAGGTCAGGATCCTCTCTATGGAGCACCTGAAGGTCAGGATGCTCTCTATGGAGCACCTGAAGGTCAGGATGCTCTCTATGGAGCACCTGAAGGTCAGGATGCTCTCTATGGAGCACCTGAAGGTCAGGATCCTCTCTATGGAGCACCTGTAGAAGGTCAGGATCCTCTCTATGGAGCACCTGTAGAAGGTCAGGATCCTCTCTATGGAGCACCTGTAGAAGGTCAGGATCCTCTCTATGGAGCACCTGAAGGTCAGGATCCTCTCTATGGAGCACCTGAAGGTCAGGATCCTCTCTATGGAGCACCTGAAGGTCAGGATCCTCTCTATGGAGCACCTGTAGAGTCAGGATGCTCTCTATGGAGCACCTGAAGGTCAGGATGCTCTCTATGGAGCACCTGAAGGTCAGGATCCTCTCTATGGAGCACCTGAAGGTCAGGATGCTCTCTATGGAGCACCTGTAGAAGGTCAGGGATCCTCTCTATGGAGCACCTGAAGGTCAGGATCCTCTCTATGGAGCACCTGTAGAAGGATGCTCTCTATGGACCACCTGAAGGTCAGGATCCTCTCTATGGAGCACCTGTAGAAGGTCAGGATCCTCTCTATGGAGCACCTGAAGGTCAGGATCCTCTCTATGGAGCACCTGTAGAAGGATGCTCTCTATGGACCACCTGAAGGTCAGGATCCTCTCTATGGAGCACCTGTAGAAGGTCAGGATGCTCTCTATGGAGCACCTGTAGAAGGTCAGGATCCTCTCTATGGAGCACCTGAAGAAGGTCAGGATGCTCTCTATGGAGCACCTGTAGAAGGTCAGGATCCTCTCTATGGAGCACCTGTAGAAGGTCAGGATCCTCTCTATGGAGCACCTGTAGAAGGTCAGATCCTCTCTATGGAGCACCTGTAGAAGGTCAGGATCTCTCTATGGAGCACCTGTAGAATGTCAGGATCCTCTCTATGGAGCACCTGAAGGTCAGGATCCTCTCTATGGAGCACCTGAAGGTCAGGATCCTCTCTATGGAGCACCTGTAGAAGGTCAGGATCCTCTCTATGGAGCACCTGTAGAAGGTCAGGATCCTCTCTATGGAGCACCTGAAGGTCAGGGTCCTCTCTATGAAGCACCTGAAGGTCAGGATGCTCTCTATGGAGCACCTGTAGTAGGTCAGGATGCTCTCTATGGAGCACCTGAAGGTCAGGATCCTCTCTATGGAGCACCTGAAGGTCAGGGTCCTCTCTATGAAGCACCTGATTGTCAGGATGCTCTCTATGGAGCACCTGTAGTAGGTCAGGATGCTCTCTATGGAGCACCTGAAGGTCAGGATCCTCTCTATGGAGCACCTGAAGGTCAGGATGCTCTCTATGGAGCACTTGTAGTAGGTCAGGATGCTCTCTATGGAGCACCTGAAGAAGGTCAGGATGCTCTCTTTGGAGCACCTGAAGGTCAGGATCCTCTCTATGGAGCACCTGTAGAAGGTCAGGGTCCTCTCCATGGAGCACTTGTAGAAGGTCAGGATGCTCTCTATGGAGCACCTGAAGGTCAGGATCCTCTCTATGGAGCACCTGTAGAAGGTCAGGATGCTCTCTATGGAGCACTTGTAGAAGGTCAGGATGCTCACTTTGGAGCACCTGTAGAAGGTCAGGATGCTCTCTATGGAGCACCTGAAGGTCAGGATGCTCTCTATGGAGCACCTGTAGAAGGTCAGGATCCCTCTCAATGGAGCACCTGTAGAAGGTCAGGATGCTCTCTATGGAGCACCTGAAGAAGGTTAGGATCCTCTCTATGAAGCACCTGAAGGTCAGGATGCTCTCTATGGAGCACCTGTAGAAGGTCAGGATCCTCTCTATGGAGCACCTGTAGAAGGTCAGGATCCTCTCTATGGAGCACCTGTAGAAGGTCAGTATCCTCTCTATGGAGCACCTGAAGGTCAGGATCCTCTCTATGGAGCACCTGTAGAAGGTCAGGGTCCTCTCTATGGAGCACCTGTAGAAGGTCAGGGTCCTCTCTATGGAGCACCTGATGAAGGTCAGGATCCTCTCTATGGAGCACCTGAAGAAGTTGCAGAGTCTCCTGGAGTCCATGTTGAACCTCCTCAGCCTGCGGAGGAAGAAGAGCCACTTTCAAGCTCTTTTGGTGATGGTGTTAGTGTGGTGAGTCCATGTCAGGTCCTCAGTGAAGAGTCCATGTCAGGTCCTCAGTGAAGAGTCCATGTCAGGTCCTCAGTGAAGAGTCCATGTCAGGTCCTCAGTGATGAAGAGTCCATGTCAGGTCCTCAGTGAAGAGTCCATGTCAGGTCCTCAGTGAAGAGTCCATGTCAGGTCCTCAGTGGTGAGTCCATGTCAGGTCCTCAGTGAAGAGTCCATGTCAGGTCCTCAGTGAAGAGTCCATGTCAGGTCCTCAGTGATGAAGAGTCCATGTCAGGTCCTCAGTGAAGAGTCCATGTCAGGTCCTCAGTGAAGAGTCCATGTCAGGTCCTCAGTGATGAAGAGTCCATGTCAGGTCCTCAGTGATGAAGAGTCCATGTCAGGTCCTCAGTGATGAAGAGTCCATGTCAGGTCCTCAGTGATGAAGAGTCCATGTCAGGTCCTCAGTGAAGAGTCCATGTCAGGTCCTCAGTGAAGAGTCCATGTCAGGTCCTCAGTGATGAAGAGTCCATGTCAGGTCCTCAGTGATGAAGAGTCCATGTCAGGTCCTCAGTGATGAAGAGTCCATGTCAGGTCCTCAGTGAAGAGTCCATGTCAGGTCCTCAGTGATGAAGAGTCCATGTCAGGTCCTCAGTGAAGAATCCATGTCAGGTCCTCAGTGATGAAGAGTCCATGTCAGGTCCTCAGTGATGAAGAGTCCATGTCAGGTCCTCAGTGATGAGTCCATGTCAGGTCCTCAGTGATGAGTCCATGTCAGGTCCTCAGTGATGAGTCCATGTCAGGTCCTCAGTGATGAGTCCATGTCAGGTCCTCAGAGATGAAGAGTCCATGTCAGGTCCTCAGTGAAGAGTCCATGTCAGGTCCTCAGTGATGAGTCCATGTCAGGTCCTCATTGATGAGTCCATGTCAGGTCCTCAGTGATGAGTCCATGTCAGGTCCTCAGTGATGAGTCCATGTCAGGTCCTCAGTGAAGAGTCCATGTCAGGTCCTCAGTGATGAGAGTCCATGTCAGGTCCTCAGTGATGAAGAGTCCATGTCAGGTCCTCAGTGAAGAGTCCATGTCAGGTCCTCAGTGATGAAGAGTCCATGTCAGGTCCTCAGTGATGAGTCCATGTCAGGTCCTCAGTGATGAAGAGTCCATGTCAGGTCCTCAGTGATGAGTCCATGTCAGGTCCTCAGTGATGAGTCCATGTCAGGTCCTCAGTGAAGAGTCCATGTCGGGTCCTCAGTGATGAAGAGTCCATGTCAGGTCCTCAGTGATGAGTCCATGTCAGGTCCTCAGTGAAGAGTCCACGTCAGGTCCTCAGTGAAGAGTCCATGTCGGGTCCTCAGTGATGTGGACACAGAGGAACCTGAAGCTGCTGACTCTCCACCGTAGTCCCATTGATGGCGATGGGGGCGTGTCCTTCTCTCTGCTGCTTCCTGTAATCCACAATCAGCTCCTTGGTTTTGCTGACGTTGGGATGGAGGTTGTTATCCTGGCACCAAGATGTCAGGTTTTCGACCTCCTCTCTGTACGCCGTCTCATCGCCGTCGGTGATCTGGCCGATGACGGTCGTGTCGTCAGCAAACTTCACGATGGTGTTGGAGCTGTGTGTGGCCGCGCAGTCGTGAGTGAACAGGGAGTAGAGGAGAGGGCTGAGCACGCAGCCTTGAGGGGCTCCGGTGTTGAGGATCAGGGTGGAGGATGTGATGTTTCCCACCCGCATTGCCTGGGGTCTGCCCGTCAGGAAGTTCAGGATCCAATCACAGAGGGCGCTGTTGAGCCCGAGGTCTCTGAGCTTGATGGCCAGCTTGGAGGCCACAATGGTGTTGAAAGCTGAACTGTAATCGATGAACAGCATTGTCACATAGTGTTCCTCTGGTCCGGGTGTGAGAGGGCGTTGTGAAGGGGGGGGGGCTATGGCCTGTTAGCTCTATAGGCAAACTGCAGGGGGTCCAGAGAGTCGGGGAGGGAGGAGGTGATGAAGGTTTTGACGGAGGTGAGTGCTGCTGGGCGGTAGTCGTTGAGGCTGGTGATGTTTGTCTTTTTGGGGACAGGAACGATGGTGGAGTGCTTGAGACATGTGGGGACGACAGACCGCAGCAGGGACCTGCTGAAGATGTCTGTGAACACCTCTGCAGCTGAACTGCACACACCCTAAGAACACGGCCAGGGAGGCCATCAGGTCCAGGAGCCTCGTGTGGGTTAACCCTTTAGAGGATCTACACACATCTGCTCTGTTTAAAGCAAAAGGGCAGGGCTCCTGGTCCCTCTGTGCCTCCACAGCCTGGCTGCTCTCGAACCGTGCAAAAACACAGAGTTCAGCTCATCTGGGAGAGCCGCGCACGCAGACAGTCCCGTAGCACTCTGCTGCTCCTTTGTAGTCTGTCATTGTTCTTAGTCCCGCCCACATGTTCCGGGTGTTACAGCCTTTGAAGTCAGACTCCACTTAGTCTCTGTCCTTTCTC
Organism: Champsocephalus esox; assembly: GCA_036324585.1. Classification (NCBI taxonomy): domain Eukaryota; kingdom Metazoa; phylum Chordata; class Actinopteri; order Perciformes; family Channichthyidae; genus Champsocephalus; species Champsocephalus esox. The sequence continues at coordinate 628,958 of CM070481.1, read as the reverse complement.
TTTGCACTGCTAATTGCTCTCCGGAGTTCATACCTAGATGCCTTTACTCCTCTGAATCTCCACCTCTGTGCACGACAGTGCGCACCTTCAGCTTGGTACGCGCCTCGCTGTTTATCCAGGGCTTTTGATTCGGGAATGTTCGTAGAGTAACCATCGGTACCGCGTCATCGATGCTTTTCCCAATGTAGCAGATGGCCTTGTGTGTGTTGATATTATTGTCCTCAAATACACACCAATCTGTAGATTCAAAGCAGTGCTGCAGAGCGGAGTCTGACTCCTCACTCACGTAGACTAGTCCGTGTCACCGGTCTGTCCCGTTTCAGTTTCTCCTAGTCAGCAGCAGCAGCAGTGAGAGGTGGTCTGATGTGCCGAAGGGAGGGTGAGGGAGAGCCTGATGTCCATGTCGGAAAGGGGAATACACATGGTCCAGTGTATTTCCGCCGGCAGCTGATGTGTTGAAAGTATCTCGGCAGGACTTTCTTCATATTGGCGGTGTTAAAATCCCCGGCCACAACAAACGCCACCTCTGGCCGTGACATCTCCGTCTTCTCGATAAATCCAAACAACTGGTCGAGCGCTGTGTTGTTGTCAGCGTGCGGCAGAATATAGACTGCTGTAATCACAACCGATGTAAATTCTCTTGGCAGATGAAAAACCCGGCATGTGATCATGAGGTGCTCTAAATGATGGGAACAGTCCGAAGAAATAATCCCCACATCTGTGTACCAGTTATTGTGCATCATGACGCACACACCACCTCCCTTACTTTCCCCTTAATTAACAGCCCGGTCGAAATATAGTGAATCCGTCTGGAACAATGGCGCAGTCCGGGATAGCGGGGTTGTTCCAAGTCTCAGTGAGAATGAACACGTTACAGTTCTTAACGTCCCGTTGAAGCAATCCGACTTCTGAGTTCATCTAGCTTATTTCCAATCCATTGAACATTGGCCAGAAGAATACTCGGAAGAGGGCTCGGTTTCCTCGTTCCTTTTACCTCACCTGTGCAATAATCATGCTGTCTAATCAGCATCTTGAGATGCCACACCTGAGAGGTGGGATGGATGATCTCGGCAAAGGAGAAGTGCTCACCATCACACATTGTTTCAGATCTAGTGAACAATATTTGAGAGAAATGGTTATTTAGTGTTTATAGAACATGTTTTAGATCTTTGAGTTCACCTCATGAGACATGGGAGCAGAAACAAAAGTGCTGCGTTTATATTTGTGTTCAGTGTATGATCTCTTTAATATAAGAGGTTTCTGTTAGTTTCTACATATTACATTTTATACTATATGTGAACATATCGAAACAGTTCTAAAGAAAGCAAACAAAAGCATCGCTGTTGAGGATCTCTTTTGAATGGACTTTTCCTCAATCTGTTCACACACACACACACACACACACACACACACACACACATCACACACACAGGTACACCCCTAGAAGTCCTGGGGTCAGGTTTTGAATGTGTTTGCAGACTAGTGTATTTCTGCATTCACCCATCAAACAGCCCCTGAAGGCACCAGGACACATGCTTCACGCCCGACCTGTCACTTCCTACTTCTCACACACTTTTAAAACCGCATCTAAAAAAGGACCTGCTCAAAGGATTCAACTGTTGTGGTATCCATTTATTGCTATATTTGTTTGTCTAAATCCTTGTTCTTGTTTTCACCAGGTGGCCAACACTGCTGCCAATCCTGGATCCAACCTATGTAGCTAAGAAGATACTCCAGGCTGTGCTCACTGACCAGGTGCTCCTGCTCCTGCCCAAGACCATGTACCTCATCACTGCTCTCAAGACGTGAGTGTGTACCTGTGTCTGTCCCTTCACTGAACCCTGCCTGCATACACCTTTCACTGCACACAGTCAATAGCGGACCTGGAGTGTCTCTTTTAGTCTCCTGACCTTTATGCTCAGCCTTGAAGTGACCGCCTGTTATGTTCACGAGGCCATGCTCATACACATGTAAATGTATTCAGAAAGGATGCTAACATGTCTAACGTGGCTGCACCACATTAATGTTGTCAGATTCTAAAAGCTTAACCTCTTAACCTGTTGCACGATGGGCGCTGCAAGTGATGAAAATGGGGGATGTAGGAGAAAGGGAGGGCGCTGTTGTTATTAGCATCTGGTGCTAGCTGCTCTCACGGAAGAAGAAGATGTTTCTACAATGCTGTGGAGGAGAGTCCTCTGCAGTCAGACTGAGGCTGATGACTTCAGCTCAGTGAGGTGAAGGACTCTGAGTGTTATCTCTCAAATGTCTCTCAAACGTTTTGATCACAATTTACGTAAACACATATTTCCAAGGCACTCCTTTATAATTATTGGGATAAATCAGGTTTGAAATTATTCCAATGTAGACTATAGGACAGTAAACCAGACATATCGTTTTAAACTGGAGAGATACAAACATATGCATACATAAAATAGTAAAATAAGATATGAATGAACAACAAACATAAAATACGTTACATGTATTTGTTATTGGTTATGCTCATATACTTATAATTATTAAAATGTAAACCGATATTTTTCATATGGGTGTTTGGAGTTGTACCCCCTAGATAGATCATTCTGCTTAAAGTGCACCAGATTGAAGCATTTTACTTTCAAATGTTCAACCATTTCTTCCTGGTATGCCTGAGAGGCAGATGTGCTTGTTTTTCTCAACAGGAACTTAATCTTTTTTGTTACCCTGCCCCTCAAAGAATCGGAATTGAGAACCGTTAAGAACCGGAATCGAAAAGTAGAATCGGAATCGTTCAATTCAAACGATACCCAACCCTACGTTTGAAAAAATACCACCCGCGAATCACCTTTTTTGCGGGTCACCCGATGCAGGACTCTGGCCTGATGTGAACATTTCCAGAAGAACTCTAGCTTCAATGGCCTTTGTATGTGTATACAGTAGGCCTACAGAACAGCCCAACCATGTACACCTTCCTTTTTCCCGTCCAAAGTTTGAATTGGATAAAGGTAATGGTTATCGATGGTGCTTTTATAGCCTATTGTATAATAACTGTGATTTATATTGCTTTTCAAATGCATATGGCCACGGCTCTTCCCGTCAAGAATATGAATAGAACTTAGATCACTTTACATTTCTGCAAATAAATTTGTAATCACACACGTCTCCCCACATCTCCCTGTCCCGAAGACAGCTGGGCTTTTGACTGGGACACACCCATTTGAGTCTGATCTGGGGTGCTACATCTGTAGACATTATGACAGCAGATTCACAACTTACATCCTCAATGACTTCCACACCGGACTTCTGCAACGCAGTGCCTGCAGAAACATAATGGAGCGCAAACGGCATAAACAGGATACAGAAACAACCCGTATTACAAAATAAAAGCATATATGAGGAAGATAAATAGTTACATGACCGGGCAACACACTCCCTAAGCGTCCAGGAGCGACGCTTGGTCAGGGTCCCATGGCGTGCAGTTGGGACGCGCCGAGGCTCCTTCAGCTTCATAAACGGACGCAAAGAGCTTTCAACTGATTGCAATGTATTCCCATCGGCGGCGGAAGCACCACATCTATTTATGTCGGCAGCTCTTAAAGGCAATGTGAGCGTCCATTCCCATTGGATAACGGAGAATTGTACACCCGGATGTAAGTATTCTCCTTGCTGTCGATTGATTTGACAGTGATATCTGCACTACTCATCGACTCAAAAACACCAGATTATATTTGATAGGTTTAAATTGTGTGCAATGCTTTTGTGTTTTTCCCCTTTAATTCTGAGAAACAACTTGTTTTCTCTGAAATGTGGAGCGCCAAAGAGACTACACTACCCACAATCCCCAGCTATTGTTGTGACGACGCCTGTCCGCTTTGACAAACCTCGTGATAAGTCAACAAGCTCTGATTGGATGAAACATACATTCATACAAAAGAAGTGCAACCCTGTCTCCTAAAAATTACGTTCCCACAGAACTAAACTGCATTCTCAATTACGTTTAGCTAGAAACGTATTTTCTCCCACGTTAGGTTTGTTATGAACGTATCTTAAATACGTTTATTTTCTACATATCTTTGCCATTTAGTGTCTTGCTTATAATAATGACAATAGTCATTTATAAATATCATCTTAGAGCACACGTTTGAAATCGAGAATCGGGCTCGATATATAGTTAAATTAAAATCAGTAGGCGAGGCTGTAATTTCGCCAGCTGTTACTCTCATACAACGGAGAGGCAGACAATAATAGTTTTAACATGCCAAAAAGCTGCTGTGTCGTTTGTTGCGCCTCAAACATTAAAACAAATCCAGAGTTACGTGTTTCTGTACTTCCTCTAAGAAGAAAGGACAGTAACAGAAGAGCTCTGTGGCTTCAGGCTTGATCGCCGTTCAAATGACAGCGTTGGTTTCCCCAAAAGTGGGCAGGGCTGTAAAATGACGTAGATTTTACTCTCATCTATTATTCAAAACCATTCTATTTATTCTAACGTAAATTACATGCCAGTGTTTTATCTTTTTATTACTTATATTTGTATACTTTATTTGCTATGAGTTGTATCTGAAGCAAATGATGTTTCTGAAGATGTGTAGTCAATTCCACCCGTCAATGTAGCATAAATGTGAACTCTCATTACAGGAACAACACCGGAAACAGACCTAGGAAAGATCCTCAGCTCGCTGATTGGATGTTTTAGCCGCAACGTTTTGAAATATATTACTGATTTTCTTTGAATATAAGAATGTAAATACTGAGTTGAGAGAATAGTCATGGCATTTGGGTGATGGGAGACACATCCATGGAATCACAATTTCAATAGCTTACCATTAAATGACGGATAGACCTTTCTGTCTGTGATGTTTTACAAATCAGATATTAATGTGTGGAAGTAAAACATGAGAAATAGTATAGCAATATCCTGTAAAAGGATGTAAAAACATAATTAAAACTAAATATATTCAGATGTTATACATACAGTTGCAAGAACAAGTACGTGAACCCTTTGGAATGACCTGGATTTCTGCATAAGTTGGTCATAAAATGTGTTCTGATCTTCATCTAAGTCACAACAACAGACACACACAGTCTGCTTAAACTAATAGCACACACACAATGATATGTGTTCATGTTTTTATTGAACACACCACGTAAACATTCACAGTGCAGGGTGGAACAAGTGAACCACTGGGCTAAAGACTTCTCCAGAGCTACTTGGAGTCAGGAGTCAGCCAACCTGGAGTCCAACCAAGGAGACGAGATTGGAGGTGTTGGTTAAAGCCGCCCTGCCCTATAGAAAATACACACCAGCCTTGAATTAGCTATTGTTAAGAAGCATTGCCAGATGTGAACCATGCCTCGCTCAGAAGAGCTCTCAGAAGACCTACCATTAAGAACTGTTCCAGAAGTATCTCTAAAGCCTTGATGCTCATCAGTCCACGGTGAGACAAGTTGTCTATACATGGAGAAAGTGCAGCACTGCTGCTACTCTCCCTAGGAGAGGCCGTCCTGTAAAGATGACTGCAAGAGCACTGCGCAGAATGCTCAATGAGGGGAAGAAGAGTCCTAGAGTGTCAGCTAGAGACTTAAAGAAATCTCTGGCACATGCTAACGTCTCTGTTGACGAATCTACGATACGTACAACACTGAACAAGAATGGAGTTCATGGAGGACACCACGGAGGAAGCCACTGCTGTCCAGAAAAACATGGCTGCACGTTTGAAGTTTGCAAAAGAGCACCTGGATGTTCCACAGCACGACTGTCAACATGTTCTGTGGACAGATGAAACCAGAGCTGTTGTGTGTTCCTGAGTTGTTTGGAAGGAACACACAACGCTATGTGTGGAGAATCCAAAGGGTTCACATACTTTTTCTTGCAACTGTACATAAGTGTCCTACACTAATAATACAAAGTTATTATTAGTGTGCTGTGTGTACCTTGTGTGCACCGCCTAGTGGTTAAAGCACGTTATTCAATTATTTTTGTTGAATAATGCGATTTGATGAACAAAATATGAAGAGTACATACTTTCATAGAGGGAAAGTAGAAGGTCAATGATAGAAATATAGAATATAAAACATCAATAAGATACTGTAAGTGATCTCTACAATAAAACAGTTTAGTGCAGGATGTACACAGATATTTATATGAGGATGTGCAAAACAGACAAACTAATTTACCTTTATGAACACCTTAAAGAATACTTTAGGTTAAGGTCTTCTTTCAAATAATAAAAAAGCTTTTAGGGTATCTATCTACAGATAAATATTAAGCCTGACAAAGTACTTAAGGTCTAATATATTGCTTTCCTGCAATGTTAACTATGTTGAAGCACTTATTCTAACTGATATTATACACATTAATTATACTCTTATGTATGTAGATAGAATAAGAAATGTGCAGAATATGACAGTTTAATGGTGGAGGTACACACATATTGATAGATGTCTTGTAATGCGCTGTTGAGGAACCTGTGACCCAAGTTTTTCATTCATTGCATAACTACACCGTAGTTGTGTATGATATGTCAATAAACCTTTGAAAATCTTGAAAGGGATGTGCAAAATAGCCATAATATACAGTCTTTAATTAACTATTAGTAGAGAATAACGAGTAATGAATATACTTTATTACTTGTTTCCCTTCATGTCAATTGCAGATACATGTTTAGTCTTCTCAAGCACCAACTATCAAATATCTCTCCTGATTGTTGGCACTTGACAATCACCTCACCTGAATTTTACTCAGGTGTAACTAAAGTGTGATTTAAGGGTTGTTTATATTTCACATCATGAATCAGAATCTGCAAAGTAATTAAAATAAATGCAGTGGAGTAAAAATACCAGGTTAACCTCTGAACTGTAGTGGAGTAGAATTACAAAGTAGCAATGAGCTGTCATGTGGGTATATATCAATGCTGCCCATTATGAATACAAGAGATGTTCATTTAGTAATTACATGTTTTAAATTTGTACACACCAATTTGTTTCCTATCGCCTAAACCTCCAGGGCTGTACACAGTTTAATACTGTCAATTTCTAATTTTGGGGAAAACGTCTTTTACAACTACAATTCCCAGTAGAGACGTGCCATAGAGAACATGTTGCGAAACACAATATCCCGCATGTGTAGTTCTCGGGGGGCGTTCGAGTCCAGTTTTGAATAGTCTGCCGTGGTTTCGTTCCATTTCAAAGAGCTTGACGCTCGGCGTAACCTTGGCGCACTGCCACTCCAACATCCAATCACAGAGCTTGAAGATTAATCACAGGGTTTGTCGCAAAGCGGACAGGCATCGTCACAACAATAGCTGGGGATTGTGGGTAGTGTAGTCTCTTTGGCGCTCCACATTTCAGAGAAAACAAGTTGTTTCTCCGAATCGAAGGGGAAAAACACAAAAGCATTGCACACAATTTAAACCTATCAATGTCGTTTAATTAACAAAGATAATCTGGTGTTTTTGAGTTGATGAGTAGTGCAGATATCACTGTCAAATCAATCGACAGTAAGGGGAATACTTACTTCCGGGTGTACAATTCTCCGTTATCCAATGGGAATGGACGCTCACATTGCCTTTTAAGAGCTGCCGACATGGACCGATACAGTGCTTCCATGAGCGTCAAATACCGCCGCCGATGGGAATACATTGCAATCAGTTGAAAGCTCTTTGTGTCCGTTTATGAAGCTGAAGGAGCCTCGGCGCGTCCCAACTGCACGCCACGGCCACCCTGACCAAGCGTCGCTCCTGGACGTTTAGGGAGTGAGTGTGTTGGACCGGGTAACACCATTTAAAGACATGATATGCCATGATAGTCTGTGGTCATGGTAGGGTGGTTAGTAGCAGGAATAATATCGCTTTTATGAACTCAAATGCTGAATTTGCTGCCTTTTAGCTGTGAAATAAGCTCACTATTTTCTATATGTTTCCCCTGCCTTCCTCATCCTCATCCTCCTCCTCCCCAGTGTTCTGCAGTGGAAGCTTTTCTCCCTCCTCAGCCAGTCAATATTACAGTTCACTTCTTCTGGGTGTGTGGGTGTATGTGTCAAGAAACTTGAGATGTAGAATATAGCAAGTTGAGGTAAATCACACACACTGTATTGGCACTGCCTCAGTCTTGTCCTCTATCACTACTGCACTTTACATCAGCTGTAGAGAGCAGTGTAGCGTTAGCAAGCAATATTGTTCTCTATTGATTTACTGTAGAACAGAGCCAACAGCAAGCTTCTTCTTTCATACTTTAGTGTGCACTCACATAAATGGCTTCCCACATGCTGAACCTGTTTGTGATGTCATTAATAGACTTCAGTATATTAGCAATATCAAACAGCTTGCAGGTGTTTTTATCGTCTGCTCATCCTCAGCAGGCTCCTGATGAACTTCTTCATCAGTGTGTGGAGAGTAGCTCCAGGTCATCATGACTCGACAGAGGCACGTTTGATATAAGTTTATAGTTTTTAACATCCTTTATCAAATGAGAGTCTTGGAGATAACCAGTACTCATTGTGCCTTGTTGGTCTTTTGTCTGCATATTGAAAGTGTGAAATAAAGAGGATGTATTCTTTCATGAATCTGAATAATGTGTGTTCATAAAAAAACAACACACGTAGGCTTACTATCAGTGAGGCTTTCTTAAGGATCATTCAAAGGATTTGATTATGTTAAATCTCCATCGAATAGGGTTGCTGGCTTCTTAAACGTTTTTATACATAAGTTGCTCTCCCTCCCGTTGCTGCTGCCAGGGCCGTATCCAGGATTTCCTAAATACCGAGGTCCAAACATGCTAGGGGGGTTCAGGGGATACCCCCGGAGATTTTTGGGATTTTCATGATCTAGTTAGGTGCTCTTTAAGTCCTGTGGGGGGTCACACATTGGATAATAATATAACACATTGGTTATATATATATATATATATATATATATAACCAATAACATTGGTTTCAAGGCAGGTCACTCCACAGAAACTGCCCTCATTGCTGTCACTGAGGAACTGCACACTGCTAAAGCAGCCTCCCTCTCCTCTGTCCTCATCCTGTTGGACCTGTCTGCTGCATTCAACACGGTGAATCATCAGATCCTCCTTCACACTCTCCAAGAACTTGGAGTTTCAGGCTCTGCACTTTCCCTCCTCACCTCATACCTCAAAGACCGCACCTACAGGGTAACTTGGAGAGGGTCCGAGTCCGACCCTTGTCAATTAACTACAGGGGTCCCTCAGGGCTCTGTTCTTGGTCCCCTCCTCTTCTCCCTGTACACAAACTCGCTCGGATCAGTCATTAGCCCACATGGTTTTTCATACCACTGCTACGCTGACGACACCCAATGAACCCTGTCCTTTCCCCGCTCAGAGACCCAGGTCGTCTCACGCATCTCTGCTTGTTTAGCTGACATCTCTCAGTGGATGTCCGCTCATCACCTCAAGCTCAACCTTGACAAGACTGAACTGCTTTTCCTTCCGGGAAAAGATTGTCCCACTCTTGACCTAACTATCAACATTGGCACCTCTGTTGTTTCCCCGACTCAGACTGCAAGGAATCTGGGTGTGACCCTAGATAACAACCTGTCCTTCACTGCAAACATCGCTGCTACAACCCGCTGCTGCAGATACACGCTTTACAACATCAGGAGGACGCGTCCCCAGCTGACCCAGAAAGCCACGCAGGTTCTGGTCCAGGCTCTCGTCAGCTCACGCCTAGACTACTGCAACTCCCTCCTGGCTGGTCTACCTGCATGTGCCATCCGACCTCTGCAGCTCATCCAGAATGTAGTGGCTCGTCTGATCTTCAACCTTCCTAAATTCTCCCACACCACGTCGCTCCTCCGCTCCCTCCACTGGTAACTGCTAGAATTCACTTCAAGACACTGGTACTTGCGTACCATGCTGCGAATGGATCTGGCCCTTCCTACATCCAGGACATGGTTAAACTGTACACCCCAGCACGTGCACTCCGCTCTGCATCAGCCAAACGACTCGCTGCACCCTCGCTGCGAAGGGGACCCAAGTTCCCATCAGCAGAAACACGTGGGTTTGCTATCCTGGCTCCAAAATGGTGGAATGAGCTCCCCATTGACATCAGGACTGCAGAAAGCTTACACACCTTCCGGCGCAGACAGAAAACTCATCTCTTTCGACTCCACTTCGAGCGATAGAATGACTAACAAAGAACTGCTAAAAGAGCACTTATATACTAATAAAGGACTGGCTTACCTACAGCCAGTTGAGTAGCACTTGAAACGATTGGCTCTTTGAAACCTGATGTTCTTATATGATTCTGTTTTCTTCAAGGTTGTGTCTTCCTGGTCGAATGTACTTATTGTAAGTCGCTTTGGATAAAAGCGTCAGCTAAATGCAATGTAATAATATATTGATTTCAACCCATGTCAGTGGGCTGCAGCATCCATTATTTTTGAAAGTGTAATACATAAGAATCGGTTGACTGTTACTATTAATGATCTGGACATGCAGAAGAGGCTAAAATGATCACACAACATTGTCAACATTCATTTTCCATGTCTCTCCTTTCCATAACCTGCACCCTCTCTTCCATCTTCATTACTCTCTCTGTCCTCTACTTTCTCTTTGTTCAATCTCTCCCTGGTTGTTTACTTTTTGCTCCTCCTCACTTGTCTCTCCTGCCAGTGAATTAAAAGCAATTCAGCAATTTAGTTCATTTCACTTGTTTGTTTGCATTCTTTTTTTTTATTTAAATCTGTTGTGTTTGATTATTATGACATCATAACTGCAATAGATGTATGTTTTAAAATGATGCCTATTGTACATGAAGACTATTGTTATAGATACATAGATAGATAAATAGATGGGCTTATTAAGCCTACATTATTTTGTGTGACTCCAGTTCCTCCCTGACTTCCATCACTGTCTCTCTCTCTCTCTCTGCCTGTCCTGTCTCCTCCTTACCAAAACTGAGCTTCGACTGACTTAGTCTTTTCATTATATCTGAGTCAGTGTACAAATAAAACAATACAATGTTATATCTTCAATGTTTTACTCAAATTGAAATGAAATAAAAGCATTACAACGTTTGTTAAAAGGTAATCCTTCTGACATTGGATGAACGTAATTAACTTTAGCTCTCCAGCTAGTTTATTCACGCAATTTAAACCAAAGTATAGCCTATAGCGGCAATATAAGTTAGTGTGCATGTTGTCGGACGTCCACTGACTAACGTAGTGCGTTCACACAGGATCTGCTGCTCATATGATGTCCTGATGAACAGAAACACAAGCAGCCCGCTGGACTCAGGACTCCTCCGCTGCTCCGGTACAAGTCCGGGCTGCGGTGGTTTGTCGATACATGTTGTCTTCTTCTGTTTGCTTTAATCGAGGCTACGTAGTTATTCAGCGCCCCCATGGTCAGTAAATGGAAATACTACAAAGAACCCCGTTTAGTGCAATTATTTCACAAGTGTTGTTATACACAGCTCGGAAAAAATGACCGAGGTCCGGACCTCGGTGACCTCAATGGTTGATACGGCCATGGCTGCTGCTGCTACTGTTGAGGTTCCCCTGAGCAAGGCACTGAACCTCAGACTAAACCACTCTAATGATATATAATACCAATGGCATTGCTGCAGTCCTTCTCTCACTACTGCAAGTCAACAGCCTCAGATCTAAATCTGCTGAGCTCTCAGCAACAACCATTACGAACATCCCATGATCCTATAAGGGAGGAGGTTTCCTTTGGTGCAAATCTACACATTTTTGCATTTCTGTTTATATTACACTGAACAAAAATATAAACGCAACACTTTTGTTTTTGCTCCCATTTTTCATGAGATGAACTCAAAGATCTAAAACATTTTCAATATTCACAAAATAACCATTTCTCTCAAATATTGTTCACAAATCTGAAACAATGTGTGATAGTGAGCACTTCTCCTTTGCCGAGATAATCCATCCCACCTCACAGGTGTGGCATATCAAGATGCTGATTAGACAGCATGATTATTGCACAGGTGTGCCTTAGAATGGCCACCATAAAAGGCCACTCTGAAACGTGCAGTTTTGCTTTATTGGGGGGGTCTGGGGGGGTCCGAAAACCTGTCAGTATCTGGTGTGAGGGGTAGGGTTAGGGTTAGGGTTAGGGTAATGTGAATCGAGTGGCCTGTGTTCGTCGTCCATAACATACGCCTGCCATACCATAACCCCACCACCACTATGGGCCACTCAATTCACAACATTACCCTAACCCTAACCCTAATCCTACCCCTGTGCTGTGTCAGATGTCAATCAATCATACAATGATTTAATCACGGGTGTAGCTGGTGAAGAGTTTGTTGTGACATTTGCCAAAGTTTTTTTTTATCGCTCCCAGAAGTGAATAGGATTTGAAGCTACACCACATGCAAGACTCATGAGAAACCCCTGACTCATAAAGAAAAACCAAAAGAGGATATCCAAACACACGAGGTAACAGCAGTGAAATAATGAACGTATACCACACTGTGCAGTTCAGCATTTGGTGGTAGTAAGCTACCTGCGGTCAAATATATGTAAGTCCTTAACTTGCATAGTTTGTGCAAACAAATCAACAGAAAGATGGACTACAAGGGGAAGATTGAGGACTGCTTCCGGGGCAACGACTCCAGGCGGGTGTGGCAGGGGGTCCAGCAAATGACCAACTACAAACCCAGCCACCCCTCGGCCGACGGGGGTGACCCTCAGCTGGCGGAGGAGCTGAACTTCTTCCACGCCCGCTACGAGACAGGGCTATCGGAAGCAGCCACACCATTACATCTACCTGCCCTCAGCAGCCTCACCCTCACGGAGCACGAGGTGAGACGCACACTGAAGGCAGTGAACCCGAGGAAAGCAGCGGGGCCGGACGGAGTCTTGGGACGGGTGCTGAGAGACTGTACTGACCAGCTGGCGGGGATCTTCACCAAGATCTTCAACCAGTCCCTGTCCCAGGCCATCGTCCCGGTGCCAAAAAAGAACAACATCGGCTGCCTAAATGACTACCGTCCAGTGGCACTCACCTCCACCCCCGCTAACGTTTTTGAGAAGGTGGTCTGTCCCCACATCGTCTCATCCCTCCTTCCCCCTCTGGACCCCCACCAGTTCGCCTACAGGGCCAACAGGTCCACGGAGGACGCCATCGCCACAGCTCTCCACTCTACCCTGTCTCACCTGGAGAGTAGTGGGAGCTACGCACGGATGCTCTTCGTGGACTTCAGCTCTGCATTTAATACCATCCTCCCCGACAGACTGGTGACCAAGCTATCAGTCCTGGGAGTATCCCATTCCTTGTGTCTATGGATTAAGGACTTTCTGTCTGATCGCCCCCAGAGAGTGAGGATTGGCACCCACACCTCCACGTCTCTCAGTCTCAGCACCGGATCACCACAGGGCTGCGTGCACAGCCGCAGAGAGGGGTGCGCTCCAAAGGGTCATCAACTCGGCCCAGAAGATCATCGGTTGCCCCCTCCCCTCCCTGGAGGTACTGTACAGCTATTGTTGCCTTAAGAAGGAAGTCAAAATCCTCAAGGACCCACACCACCCGGGTAACGAGCACTTCGTACGGCTGCGCTCAGGCAGGCGCTTCCGCACCATGTCTTCCCTGACAAACAGACTCAAGTTCAGTTTCTTTCCCAGGGCCATATGTGCACTAAACGCTGCTAATATTCAAGTTATATTAACCTTCCGTGCAATGCGAGGGGAATCGTGCAATTTAATGTATCTATTATTTATCGATGTACATATTCCCTTTTTTTTAAGTCCCGTTTATTGTTTTTATTGTTTCTATAGTGTCTTTTTGTTTTTATATTGTCTTGTTGTTTTTATATTGTCTTGTTGTTTTTATATTGTCTTGTTGTTGCGTGTTGGCACCTTGAGTCTGTTGTCATTTCGTTGTACTTTTACAATGACAAATAAAGTTCCATCCATCTAAAAGCCAAGTATTCATATTTACAAGCTAATAGTTTCAATAGAAATGTTCATTTTTTTCACGAGGGTTAAATGAACATTATGGAAATCTAAACTACCTCTAAGCATCGCTGTAAGTATCCCACATTGTCCCTCACAAACCTACTCTTTGCCAACTGGTCACCCTCTCAGGGAACCCGGGGCATTTCCCTGACTGCTTATCCAGCCTTGGATGTGAAGAAATACAGCAGTCTATCTATTAAATGAAAGAATATATAAAATGAAATCTTTCAGGGTTGGGTGAAAGAATCAAGGATCGTATCTTCTTCTGTTCTCCAGTGATTCACACATCACAGAACTGGTTCTTTGGCATCATCAAAGAGAGAGAGGGTGAGTCAGCGGGACGTCACCTTGCAGCTGGAGAGACACCTTTCACTCTGGCTGCAATATTTATAATGGTTAATGCAAAGCTGGCCAGGGTAACGGAAATGACCAACCTGTTGACAGGGTACATGTTTAAATTGTTTTATTGATGTGTTAAATAAATAATACATATCCAAAATAATCTGAATAAATGGAACGTTTTTGAAATGTAAGGTTAAGGTTAAGATAATGTGTTATTGGAGTAAAACTAAATATGAACTCCCACACTGCAGTACAACACTTCTGCAAAACTCAGATTAGGTTAAGAAAAACAAATTGGAGCATGTTAGACAGAGGACTCTGGGGGGGCTGGGTCGTAAGGTTGGTAACAGTTCAAAGCTTTCTCGAAGGAATTCTGTAGATTTCTCCCAAGTACTTAGCTAGTTCTGAGAAAATAATAAACATTCTGCATGACAAGACTTAACAAAGCACTATGACTCCTTGTTAAGGGAATATGTGCCAAAGGGGAACACGTCCCGATAAGATGCACTACCAGATGTCCCTAGTAGTGGCAGAATGTCCTGTATCAACCATAGACTGTATATATAAATGGACGTAGGGTCCGTGACGTCACCCATAGGATTCTGCAGAGTTGCCGTGAAGCCCTTAGTAGGCGGAGTCGGCCACTAACGGCTCAACAGTTACGTCAGAGTTCAACTCCCGCCTTCTCCAGCCTGCTCCAAATAAGGGCAAAGAGGCGGAGCCGAGGCGGGACCTCCTGCCACCGAGCTGGAAGTTCCAGAGCTAGCTGAAGCTACCAAGCTAAGCTAACATGCTCCCCATCTGCACACTACCGTCGCATTTTACGTTTCTAAGGTAAGCGGCCTTGAAACTATTCAGCAAAACTATAAATAATAATCCAAGTTATTGAGTTTTTAGCATAATACTTCAGAATAATACTTAAAATCCCTTAACGTTTGTATGCAGTTGTGCTAAATGCAACACTGGAATCAAGCAAATATGAATATGTTTGCATGAAATTAGTTATTTATATTTTGATATCACTTAACTATACGTTTAATACATTTAAGTCAAGCTAAGGTACATGTGATGGTAGCTAGTTAGTGCTCTTACCTGTGAGGCCTCCTCCAAACAGCATAATAACCAGACTGTATCATTAAAGCTAAGTACCAGTTCTAGATCCCTGACTTTAGACAAACAATTCAAAAGACAACATGTATTTAAAGACCAATATTTATTTGAAGGTGCCTCTTAACCTGAGATAGTAGTTATACAGTAATAGTATTGACAATCTAAAAAAATTTAGCAACTCAACAGTCAACTTTATGTTTCTTATTGTCCGAAGCATTTATTATTTTCATGTTCCCCCTCTCATATTCAGTGTGGACGGATTGAGACAGCGTGGTGTCCATAGAGCAGCAGAGACTTCAGGGAGAAACCTCTGTGTGATGGACGTCCTGTCTGTTGGTTTGGAGAGGACTGAGGGTCTTTCCTCAGCGAGGAGGACCAGGCCTGATGGAGGAGCCCATACTGGGCAAAGCTGATACCAACTGCTCAGGCCTAGTCTGTCACGTTATTTGACTAAATGTGTTTACTTATACATTTAATAGGTTTACACCTTCTGTCCATATGTGCTTTTTATTTAAAACATGTTTGATTAACTTTTGGTTCACATTTCAATAAATTGTATTTGTGTTTGCTCTCCTTTTGTCCATTATTCTTACTGAACATGTTAGATTACACATTCCCATCTGACTGAAGATTGGCCCCATTTATTTGTGACGTTGCAAACTCTGCGGTACAAGGCACAAGTGATGTGAAGCTCATAAAGTGAGGCGAATAGAAATAATCAGCTGATGGAGTGTAGATGTGGAAATAGGTTCATTCGATCAGCTGACTGTGTTTTCACAATAAAAGTAGTTTCTTAGTGAATGTCCTGTACTGGTCTTAAAATCTCATAACATCAGCTTTTAATGATCCTCTTGGATGTTCTTCTTGACCCTCAGAGAAGGAGAACATGTCGTGTCTTTCAGGCATGTCCTTTCCTAACAAAAATGACAGGAAACATAAAACATATTATTGCAGAACAAGTGTGTTATTTATGAAAGCAGTGTGTTTGTGTGTTTAGGGGCTGTAGATATCATTATTTTGTAATTGTAATGTTTTTTTTTATTTCAACAGTGAGCTACAAACACAATCAGATTATGAATGAACAGTATGAAGTTCATCAACATTGAAATATATGTTATTTTCAAAATAATATTTAACTGTTACAAAACGTAGTGCAACTGTAGAAGCTTGCTCTGTTGTCTCACTGAAAGAATAACTTTTACTACGTTTTTTACAGACAATATTGAGAGATAAATAGTAGCAGTTCTCACTATGTGTTAAATATCTTTGCCTTCAAGACATTAAATTAGAGAGCTGACAAAGTCATAATGCTAAATATCTTAATGTAACTTTTTGCATGGAAAAAAAACCTCAACTTAACTGATGTGTCGGTGATCTAGTATTTAGTATGGTTTAATGCAGTGGCTCCCAACCTTTTTTCCCAAGAGCCCCCCCAAATGACTCCTGTTGGAAGTTGCGCCCCCCCACACACACAAGGGGGGGGGGCGCAACAGCAGTAATTCAAGTTTAAAAGTCTCAAAATGCTACAACTGCTGTCACAAACTGGATGAATGTGAAGTATGTTGTTAAAGGAGGATGAAAGTGTAATCAAGGAGCACTATTGGAGTGACCTTGATGGTTATTGGACTCAGGATTCATTCATCTGGATTCCCGCTGTATGAAGAAATTAAAGGACGGCGCAAGTGGAAACAATTCACAAAAATGTAAACTGTTTAAAACACATGCTCAAAGTAAGCCGGATTTTGCCGATGTGTTTATGTGAATTCAAAAGTCGTAAATAATCTACAAAATGGAGGAGACCGATCTGATCGGAGCAACTGTGACAAATAATCCAACTGAAACCGGCATGGACAATGATTATGTTTTAAAAATGCGCTTATCCAGAAAAGCCTGGTTTGCACACTTTACGGGCAGAATAAACATTTATATTAAAGAAAGAATTATACATGTCTGTCTTTGTATGCCTTTAATACTAACTTGAATTGTTATTCAAATTAATTAATCAATTATTTTTTATATTTTATTGTAATGTGCAGATGTAGCGCTTCGTTTCAGACGCCTACCCGTGGGGGTCCGTGATCGGCACGGGGTGGGCCCCTGCTGAAAAGGAAAACCCCCCCACAGGACTTGAAACGCCCCCTTGATAAATACATTTAATTATAATGAAACCAGCTGCAATGGATCATGGATCCACCAGGGGGAGCCGTGAAAAGCTGCCACACTGGAACTCATGTGAAATAAACAGCTGATCTACAGGTATCTGATACAGCGGATATTTGTTAAGATCCATATGTCACGGATAGAATCATATGCTGTGCTAAATAAGAGACATGTAATCATTTACTAAACATCACCATGTTTTTATTTAACAAAATAATGTTTAATTCACGTTGGCGTAAATATAAAACCATCGCTATGTTTTTAGATCAGGAAATGCATCCAAGCTCAAACAAACGATTTTCAATCATCATCCTCACGATCATTTAATGTATCATATGTTTGCGAGTTGAAATGAATGCACTAAATTTAATCCACGTGACTTTACAACAACAAAAATAATCGCTTTGTTTTTATATCACATCCGACCGGAGGAAAATGCAGCGGCTCTCACTACCGATCATCCTAATCCCACGAGCAAACAATAATATCTACAGTGTTAATAGTTTACTGTATTATTAGTGTGTAATATTACTGGGGATTTCGGAATGGTACTGGTTTTGATTTATTGTATCGGCTTCATATCGCAATATATTCCCGAAGTCTGAAATGCAAAAATGTCCCACATTAGGGCAATTCACCCTACATTTAATCATTCAAACAAAATCATATTTCGTTTATTTTTAATGAAATAAATGTGGTTTAATCCACATAATTTAGGCCTACTGTGTTAATTGTTTACTGTAGTATACAATACCGAAGCCGCCCCGCTACCTGATGTGAACATTTCCAGGAGAACTCTAGCTTGAATGGCCTTTGTATGTATATAGTAGGCCTACAGTACAGCCCAACCATGTACACCTTCCTTTTTTCCCGTCCAAAGTTTGAATTGGATAAAGGTAATGGTTATCGATGGTGCTTTTATAGCAAGCCACTCCTTTATAATTATTGGGATAAAACAGGTTTGAAATCATTCCAATGTAGACTATAGGACAGTAAACCAGACATATCGTTTTAAACTGGAGAGATACAAACATATGCATACATAAAATAGTAAAATAAGATATGAATGAACAACAAAAATAAAATACGTTACATGTATTTGTTATTGGTTATGCTCATATACTTATAATTATTAAAATGTAAACCGATATTTTTCATATGGGTGTTTGGAGTTGTACCCCCTAGATAGATCATTCTGCTTAAAGTGCACCAGATTGAAGCATTTTACTTAAAAATGTTCAACCATTTCTTCCTGGTATGCCTGAGAGGCAGATGTGCTTGTTTTTCTCAACAGGAACTTAATCTTTTTTGTTACCCTGCCCCTCAAAGAATCGGAATTGAGAACCGTTAAGAACCGGAATCGAAAATTAGAATCGGAATCGTTCAATTCAAACGATACCCAACCCTACGTTTGAAAAAATACCACCCGCGAATCACCTTTTTTGCGGGTCACCCGATGCAGGACTCTGGCCTGATGTGAACATTTCCAGAAGAACAATGGCCTTTGTATGTATACAGTAGGCCTACAGTACAGCCCAACCATGTACACCTTCCTTTTTCCCGTCCAAAGTTTGAATTGGATAAAGGTAATGGTTATCGATGGTGCTTTTATAGCCCATTGTATAATAACTGTGTGATTTATATTGCTTTTCAAATGCATATTTGGCCTCCCATTTACACGGCTCTTCCCGTCCATCACTTTACATTTCTGCAAATTAATTTTTAATCACACACGTCTCCCCACATCTCCTCGTCCCGAAAATGATAAATAAAATAAAAAGAGGAAACAATTTTCAAGTTCAGTTTTCAACGTTTTATTTAAAATAACTGACATAACAGACACATGCTGTAGGCCTATCTGCTGCGGAAACCAGGACGAGCTATTTCAGGATCTGTTTTTCGGGGGCTCCTCAGTCTCTCATTTACCCGGCTCCTGATCTTATGCCACTGGTCAATGTTCAGATTTGGGAACCAATTGGAAACATAGGACTCAATCTTTTTCAACCTCTTGACGGGAAAAAAGGACGGTGTAAATCAGGGGTGCCCAACCTTTTTTGAATCGAGAGCTACTTTTAAAGTTGCCAGTCTGCCGAGATCTACCAGTCCAAATAGAGAGGCGTAGCCATTACTGACAGCCTACTACCAGGAGAATACACACTTCTACTTGTATAAAACTGACCTTGGTACGATTAATACTTCATAAAATACTGCAGATCCTTTATCTTACCTCTTTCTAATCTACACACATACAAGTATTTAACTGAAGTTACACAACAGTGCTGTTGATACAGAGTTGGAGTTTATGCACACGTCACTACAGTGGGTAATGTTTTCAAGAAACATTGAACAGTGCTGCCACATGATACAGGGACAAAGAAAATACTCTGAACCCTTTCTTTGCCATTATATCAAAATAGTGTTGCTACAAAAGTATAAATTAGGCTTACTAATAAGACAACTCAGATCTGAAGCTACACAGGAATCTGCTGCAACAGTGCAATAAAAGAGACACAATTAATAGAATCAAACCCTTTTTTTGTTGCATTTTAGTAGATTATAAAAAGAAATGCCTTTAAAATAGGATGCAAGCAACACTAGTTTCTTAACCTGAATTGATAATAGACTATAATCAATTTAAGTTTGCATTCTTTGCAGGTCTCCCTTGAAAAAGAGATCTATGATCTCAAGGGACCAATCTGGATAAATAAAGGTTTGAAATAAAATGAAATGAATACCATTTTGTACAATAATTATAATGAATAAGTTCAAACAAACTCAAACTCACAGCTGATTAATAACGGTATCTAACTTGAGTTTTTATCATATCAAAAACCTGTTGAAATGCTACTGTTATTTTTATTACGCATCGGCACCCTCCAGGAATGCCACGCCCCGACACATGGGGTCACGCCAGCCAATCACAAAGCTTTGATGCGTTCAAGTGCATTATTCTGGCACAGGAAGATTATGTTACAGGACATTAACGATACAACAGAATATTGTTGTTCTATTTTTAGACAAATCTCGCGATCGACTGGGAATCTCCCCGCGATCGACCGGTCGACCGCGATCGACTGGTTGGGCACCCCTGGTGTAAATGGTTGAATGATGAATAAACAGTGAGGAGGGGTACAGTATGAATACACTAGATATACACAGCAGCCCAGCCTGTGAGCCTATGAACACCAATGAGCGCTCAGCTCGAGATACCAGCGAGTCGAGAGAGAGAATGATATCTGCATTTTCTCTTTTGGTTTGATTACGACACATCCTGGGGATTATCAAACATTTAATAAAATTGAAAAACAATGAACAAGACTTAACGTATTCATCATAATTAATTATATTTATTTCGTATGGATGTAGGATTTTTGACTTTGTTTAGAGCAGTGATCTTCTACTATATGAACATGTTGGACCCAAAATCACAAAAAACAAACATACACAACGAAACCATTTAAAAGCTGGAAATATATACATGGGATGTGATTATGATAATGTGAAAGTTTGATTGAGGTAACATGGGATTTCATTCTGATAAGGCAAAAGTGTTATTATAAATATAATACAAATATATATATATATACACATTATGTACAAAAATCTGTCTTTATCTGTGCCACGCTTCAAAGCGGTTTCTGTCAGACACAGAGGGCAACATCACAGATTCCTCCTCCTCCAGGTCAAAAAACAAGCTTAAAGCTTAACTCACGTTCAGAGTTCTCTTCATCATAGTTGAATCTTCAAAACTCTAAATCTATCTAACTATATCTAAATTCTCAATGTTTGTCTGTCACTTTACTTCAATCGCAGTCTCCCGCAGCCTCTCTTCGTCTCCCGCCGCCTCTCTTCGTCTCCCGCCGCCTCTCTTCGTCTCCCGCCGCCTCTCTTCGTCTCCCGCCGCCTCTCTTCGTCTCCCGCAGCCTCTCTTCGTCTCCCGCCGCCTCTCTTCGTCTCCCGCCGCCTGTCTTCGTCTCCCGCCGCCTGTCTTCGTATATCTTCTCTCTTTCTCCATTTCCCGCCGTCTCTCTTCGGTTCCCGCCGTCCCTCTTCGCCTCTTTTCGTCTCGTTTCGTATCACTCCGTTTACCCGATTACCTCACCCCCTCCCTGGTAAATACATCCTGTTGAGCAGAATCTACAGTTTCCAGTATTTTCCGTTTCGTAAAATGATAAAATACGGCGAAGATATTAAAATAAGTGCTTCCATTATTCATACTTCTGAAATATATCTGTATTAACTTTATATCATCGTATGCCCGTGTTTATTGGGTATTTTTGCATGAAACAAAGACTGGCATATAGTTTCAAGCCAGTACTTTCGACAGAAATACACATATACATCCTGTTGAGCAGGATCTACAGTTTCCAGTATTTTCCGTTTCGTAAAATGATCAAATATGGCGAAGATATTCAAAAATATTATTATTATTTCATAGTTTCTCATTATTATTATTTGTATCGCTCATCTTATTTTTGATTTTATTAATCTGTGTGAACCTGTGCTGTCCTGTTTTTCACTCTCACCCTGTTGCTGTTTGAACTACTGAATGTCCCCATGGGATTAATAAAGGTCCATCTTATCTTATCTTAATGTATACGTTGATTCACTTCAATCTACTGTACTGTGTAAAAACACCCCAACAATATTACAAGAAATATACTGCATAAAGCAAACGAGATACTTTATTTGATCTAAAATATTGATGTTTCTACAACAACCAGTTGTCTCTGTGTATTTTGTGAATGAAGCGCCATCTCATGGTTACATCCTGTAATTGAACACATGGGGAAATTGGGCAACGCCCTCTAGCAATTTGGCAACACCCCCAGCCCCTGGCATCCGCTGGGCTTTTGACTGGTACACACATTTGTGTCTGATTTGGAGTGCTACATCTGTAGAGACAAGGCTTTTAGTGACAATCATGTATTGCTTTACAATTATATGTAAACAAAAAAAAGTCTAAATATGATATTTGGCCTCAAATCATCTGAGGCCTGGCACCCCCCCTGCGATCTTTGGCGCAAGGGGGGCGCGCCCCCCAGGTTGGGAACCACTGGTTTAATGGAATGTATATCAGTGTATTCAAGTCAATACTTCATTCATTTATACCAATATCTTTCTTGATTCTTTGTACAGTATGAAAAAAGAGTCTTTGTACCTGAGCTGAAGTTCACTGCTGTGAGGAGTCCAGTTCTGTCTCTCACTCTCTGGTCCAGCCTGTCTGCATCACCTGGACACCTTAAACAAACAGATATATATATATATATATATATATATATATATATATATATATGTATGTAAAGTACCATGTGTACAAACAATATAACTGATTCTCTTCTGTTGAACATGTTGGATTGTGTATTGTCCGAGTCAGGGTCCTTTTTATTTTACTGTAACTTTGGAAGTTGTGTTACCAATGCTTACTGTTTATTTGATATCCATTTGGTAATACAATTAATAAAAACAACAAGGTTTGGGTTCGTTCTTCAGATGACTGTGACGTTAACGTGTAAGCTCGATAATGAACTCCAGCTCAACCAACCATATTGTAATATCTAAGTAATCATCTTGAAATATGACATTAATAATTGTAATATACACACATCTTATTGTGAGGTTGATTTCACATACACTACTTCGACATTAGCTTGTCTACATACTTGAGCATAGCCAATTTAAATTAACCTTAGATGCATACGTTCCCTACATAATAAAATATCTCTAAGTTACAAGGATGACCTTATTTTATAACCTCAAACAGAAGCCGTTTGTTCAACAGTATTATCCCACTACTTAACACTTGTCTATTTAGTTTTAACCTTTATATATACAGTCTATGGTTTTAAGTTGGAGGCTACGATTAGCATCGTTAGCACCGATGTAGCTACCACTCACTTACACGCTAACCCAAGCCTTAACATTCATTACGTAGCTGATTAAAATCATTAACACATAAATAAAGCACTCGAATTTTACTTACCGCATTCATGCACCGTCTGTTTTAACCGCAGATCGAGTCACAATAGTCCGATATATGAGCATGAAGAACAAACAACACGGCTGGCTACAAGTTGTGTTTCCTAGATGAGCTGAGCAGGCAGAGTCCCTGTAGCTTCACGGAGCAGCTAGCAGAGAGACGAGAAGCTAGCAGCGGCAGTCACTTGACAGAGCCGTCACTCAATGTGACCACGCCCTAATTTATGCCCAAACTTTAAGACCTAATATAAATAAAAGGGTCGCGTTAGAAAATAATTCACTCACAGATCCATAATCATGAAGATGGAATCTAACAATATGCATAATCATATTTATTACAGCCAGGGGTAAAAACATGTTTTTTTCTGCTGTAAAGTTGGGCATTTTAACATGGGGGTCTATGGAAATTGCTCCTTTCTGCAGCCATCGCCTATCGGCCAATAGGAAGACACTGTTCATATGAACTGCAGTGTGTGGCACTTCCGTATTGGTGTCCCGGCTCTTCCCCAGAGTTTGCCGCTTGGTATCAACCTATGCCTGACCCATAACAGGCAATAATAAGGAGACCGTGGCACTCCAAGGTCTCATGTCTGTGCTCTGAGAGAGGGGAGTAGCAAGTGACATCACTATGTAACATGCTTAGCGCTGCTATTGGCTAGCGCTCTAACACATTGTACCTGATAGGCTAAGGGGCGGGACATCTCTAAGCAGTTGACCAAACACAACAGAGCCGTCCAGCTAACCAATCAGAGCAGACTGGGCTCTGGTTTAAGACAGAGGGTGAAAAGAAGTGCTGCAGCACAGGCAGTATGAGAAGAATAAAGAGCTTTTGAGCATTAAAGCATGGAGACATGTCCCAGGAGAGACACTACATACTGATACGCCTGGAAGTGAGCACAACATGTCCTCTGTAATGAAAGCACTCAAACGAGCTAGTGAGGGTGTGTGCATGTCAGCAAGGCAACGTTTCCTCCTGGATGCACCTCCTCTGGCCATCGGCTAGTCCACTTCTCTGCAGCTCAGCCACTGTCCTCTGAAGTGCTCTGAGGCGGCAACAACAGTCCAGGAAGATATCTGTGATTACTACACCTGCATTGAAAAGGTGATGAATGGATTAATAAAACAACAGACTAGTTGTGGGAAGAAACACCCAGAGCCCATCTAAAGTGAAGCATAAGCAAATGTCTTCACATGCAGAGCTTGCGTACAGTCGCACATCAGAACCAACAGAGCCACAGCAGTAGAAGTAGATCAACAGGCTGCTATGTATCCCAGTGTTTATGACGCTCATTCCCAGCACAGGCCTGCAGCAGCAGCAGCAGCGTCACTGTATGGAGACTCTGGGTCTGCATGGCAGGAGGCATCAGGCTGCAGCCAGCTTATGAAGCATGACAATGGTTCAACAAGGAGCTGCTGTCAGCTGGAGCACGCTCACACATGCTCACCACGCGTGTGATGGGTGTCATTGCTCATCTGTGTACAGGTACATGCATGAACCAGCAGTTACTGCTCATGTCCAGAACATTCCATTCAGCCCTTAGAATGAGCACTTTACCGACACACAGTAAACACATCAGCCTCAGCTCTCTTGTTGCATGTGCATCTACAGCATGCCGAGCATCACGGGAGGGCATTGTCAGTTAAAGGTACACTCGGCTTTAACCGTTTATTAATCAATGTTGGTATCGTGGTAGCTTTTGCATTAACTCTGGTTTAGCTAACACTTTTATAAATAGGTGCAATCCACAATAAGGATACACACTCAGAACAACAAGAGTCCTGCAAAGACATTAGCTTTCAATAAGAGCAACATGTGTCTTAGGAGCAATGGGAACAGGCGGGTTCGACAGTGAGTATTACGCTTAGAAGATCATTATTTCAACAGAAAGGCACAAACCAACTGAGGTGTTACACGTATTGGATCCAGTGGTTCTGGAGCTTTTCCCATAGCGGGTCCTCAAGTCATGAAATGTAAAAGTGGGTGTTGGTGTGGTGGCAGCTGATGTTTTGCTGCAGCACGCAGGTCTGGACATGAATCCAACAGCATGGTGGAACCGAGAGGACGCTACGTCAGCTCCTGGTGTGACACGGTCTTCATGGCAGGAGAACAGTCGCTATTAGACATTTGGCAGGTTGTGTTACAAAGAGAGGTGATCCAAGGAGGGCTGAGAAGGTCTTTAACCAATCAGCTGTCTTGACACTCAATTATATTTCTTTTTTTTTGAGTACGTTACATTTGAGTTAGTTAAATATGGAATTATTATTTTCCTTCCTTTGAGTCCATCTCCAGATGTCCATGTCACCAGGGAGCCTCAAGGCGCTTTCTCTTCCTGAATGGTGCCGGTTCTGGAGGTGTGGGGCTCATGCACATGCAGGTTCTGGAGGTGTGGGGCTCATGCACATGCAGGTTCTGGAGGTGTGGGGCTCATGCACATGCAGGTTCTGGAGGTGTGGGGCTCATACACATGCAGGTTCCGGAGGTGCGGGGCTCATGCACATGCAGGTTCCGGAGGTGCGGGGCTCATGCACATGCAGGTTCCGGAGGTGCGGGGTTCATGCACATGCAGGTTCCGAGGTGCGGGGCTCATGCACATGCAGGTTCCGGAGGTGCGGGGCTCATGCACATGCAGGTTCTGGAGGTGCGGGGCTCATGCACATGCAGGTTCTGGAGGTGTGGGGCTCATGCACATGCAGGTTCCGGAGGTGCGGGGCTCATGCACATGCAGGTTCCGGAGGTGTGGGGCTCATGCACATGCAGGTTCTGGAGGTGTGGGGCTCATGCACATGCAGGTTCTGGAGGTGTGGGGCTCATGCACATGCAGGTTCTGGAGGTGTGGGGCTCATACACATGCAGGTTCCGGAGGTGCGGGGCTCATGCACATGCAGGTTCCGGAGGTGCGGGGCTCATGCACATGCAGGTTCCGGAGGTGCGGGGTTCATGCACATGCAGGTTCCGGAGGTGCGGGGCTCATGCACATGCAGGTTCTGGAGGTGCGGGGCTCATGCACATGCAGGTTCTGGAGGTGTGGGGCTCATGCACATGCAGGTTCCGGAGGTGCGGGGCTCATGCACATGCAGGTTCCGGAGGTGTGGGGCTCATGCACATGCAGGTTCTGGAGGTGTGGGGCTCATGCACATGCAGGTTCTGGAGGTGTGGGGCTCATGCACATGCAGGTTCTGGAGGTGTGGGGCTCATGCACATGCCTCTCCTAGAGACTCCATCTTGAAAGGAACCTTTCTCTTCAGCTTCCTTCACTCCATGTATCACAGGGTGGTAGAGACACCCTGTAGCTGCTCTTCCTTCACTGGATGACCTCATGCGTGTGAAGGAACCTCAGCGCTAGAAGAACACTAGTTGCCGTTGTAACGACTTCGTTAACATATCACACGCTGACATATGACATATGTTAGACGTGTTGGGTGCTGTGTCTTTCCCGGGGACATAGCGGCATGTGGACTAGGGTTACCTAGGTGGGTTCAATCCCACCAGGGAGGAAAGGTGGGATTGAACCTGCTTCCCTGGTCCCCTGATCTGAAGATCAGCACACTAACCCACTGAGCCACAACCGTACACTGACATTGCAATAAGGTTTTAGGAGTTAATCTTAGAAGAAGTTTAGAAGTCCTCCTTTTAAATCATTGTGGATACCTGCAGTGAAATACAAAGCTCTCTTATGAGGTACGTTCTGCCAAATGTCCGCCTGCCAGTCTGTGTGGAGGTTTAATGTGATGATGCTTGACAGTGAAGACAATGAATATACTTCCAGACCGTGTCTGCTATTACCAATGGTGGCTACACAACAAATCAGCAATTCTTGTATTTGATTTGTTAAATAATCTAAGATGTCCCTTAAAACAAAAGTTTCTATTTGTGTCGTGGTGTTTACTCATGACACTTTAGTTTGACCTGAATGCCAATCAGCAGTCAACATAACGATTGATAATACTCATGCTGTCTGGATTAGATAAGGAGTTTGAGGAGGGATAAACTCGCTGTGTCTGACGTGGACTGCTTCCTTAGATTTGGAAAGCAATGTGTTAGTGTTTGGTTCAGATGAAGTGATCTGAAAGCCATTGTATCTGGTTCAGTTCTGCCAGACAGCAACGGTGGAGCTTATCTTCGGTTTAACGGAGTAAAGTGGGGCAGTGAGTGGAATGGACATTATACTAACCTCACCACTGCTTTGAAGGAGTATTGATTAGTAAGAGTGCTTCTTGTGAGGATGTAATGCACTTACCAGTCTGCTGATGGAAGCGTTCCCGAGGAGCTGTAGTTTGAATGGCAAACAGGGAGGGGAGAGCACACATGTGCAGTGTGAAGTTATAACTCATAGTAGGATACTGATACTAGAATGGTATTAGTAGTGTTAGTATTACCAATACATGTTATTCAATTCCAGGATTCTGCACACCCAGTTTGAAAAACAAAACAATAATTCCCATCTCCTTAACAAACACCTATGTATACCCTCTGCTTAGGGTCTTCATAAGGTGTTCTGAATCCCTCTCTAATATCTATTAGGGATGTAACCATACCAAAAACTCACGGTATGATAATATTGCGATAAAAAGTCCACCGTACGATATTTATCGCGATATTGAAAAATAAAATAGAAAGAAAATTGTTGAATTGATTTTTTTTTACTTGACTTTTTTCTTTATTGAATAATAAATCTGATTTGTACAGCATTTTAGTAGGATAGTAGTATTGTAACGTGTCAACAATATAATAATCAGACCCTGCAATCGAATAAATCAAGTTGAATCTAATCTTGAGCCGGAACTAATGTAGGCTATTTACTTAGTAGCCTACATATCTGACATTAACGATTAAACACATTTGTGCATTCTTTATGAATGCAAACCGAGTCAAGCCGACTCCGGAGGAAATCATATTTCGTTTATTTTTAACGAAATAAATGTGATTTAATCCACATCATTTACTGTGTTAATTGTTTACTGTAGTATTGTTTAACTTGAAGGTGCCTGATGTGAACATTTCCAGAATGTATTGTCTTAACTTTTTAAATGCCTCTGTGATGTGCTGCTACCATAGACTGTATATATAAATGGACGTAGGGTCCGTGACGTCACCCATAGGATTCTGCAGAGTTGCCGTAAAGCCCTTAGTAGGCGGAGTCGGCCACTAACGGCTCAACAGTTATGTCAGAGTTCAACTCCCGCCTTCTCCAGCCTGCTCCAAATAAGGGCAAAGAGGCGGAGCCGAGGCGGGACCTGCTGCCACCGAGCTGGAAGTTCCAGAGCTAGCTGAAGCTACCAAGCTAAGCTAACATGCTCCCCATCTGCACGCTGCCGTCGCAATTTACGTTTCTAAGGTAAGTGGCCATGAAACTATTCAGCAAAACTATAAATTATAATCTAAGTTATTGAGTTTTTAGCATAATACTTCAGAATCTTAAAACCCCTTAACGTTTGTATGCAATTGTGCTAAATTCAACACTGGAATCAAGCAAATATTAATGTTTGCATGACATTAGCTATTTATATTTTGATATCACTTAACTATACGTTTAATACATTTAAGTCAAGCTAAGGTACATGTGATGGTAGCTAGTTAGTGCTCTTACCTGTGAGGCCTCCTCCAAACAGCATAATAACCAGACTGTATTATTCAAACTAAGTACCAGTTCTAGATCCTTGACTTTAGACACACAATTCAAAAGACAACATGTATTTAAAGACCAATCTTTATTTGAAGGTGCCTCTTAACCTGAGATATTAGTTATACAGTAATAGTATTGACAATCTAAAAAAAACTGAGCAACTCAACAGTCAACTTTATGTTTCTTATTGTCTAAAGCATTTATTATTTTCATTTTCCCCCTCTCATATTCAGTGTGGACGGATTGAGACAGCGTGGTGTCCAGAGAGCTGCAGAGACTTCAGGGAGAAACCTCCGTGTGATGGACGTCCTGTCTGTTGGTGTGGAGAGGACTGAGGGTCTTTCCTCTGCGAGGAGGACCAGGCCTGATGGAGGAGCCCATGCTGGGCAAAGCTGATACCAACTGCTCAGGCCTAGTCTGTCACGTTATTTGACTAAATGTGTTTACTTATACATTTAATAGGTTTACACCTTCTGTCCATATGTGCTTTTTATTTAAAACATTTGATTAACTTTTGGTTCACATTTCAAGAAATTGTATTTGTATTTGCATCTCCTTTTGTCCATTATTCTTACTGAAAATGTTAGATTACACATTCCCATCTGACTGAAGATTGGCCCCATTTATTTGTGATGTTGCAAACTCTGCGGTACAAGGCACAAGTGATGTGAAGCTCATAAAGTGAGGCGAATAGAAATAATCAGCGGATGGAGTGTAGATGTGGAAATAGGTTCATTCGATCAGCTGACTGTTTTTACAATAAAGTCGTTTCTTAGTGAATGTCCTGTACTGGTCTTAAAATCTCATAACATCAGCTTTTAATGATCCTCTTGGATGTTCTTCTTGACCCTCAGAGAAGGAGAAAATGTCGTGTCTTTCAGGCATGTCCTTTCCTAACAAAAATGACAGTAAACATAAAACATATTATTGGAGAACAAGTGTGTTATTTATGAAAGCGGTGTGTTTGTGTGTTTAGGGGCTGTAGATATCATTATTTTGTAATTGTAATTGTTTTTATTTTAACAGTGAGCAATCAGATTATGAATGCACAGTATGAAGTTCATCAACATTGAAATATATGTTATTTCAAAATAATATTTAACTGTTACAAAACGTAGTGCAACTGTAGAAGCTTGCTCTGTTGTCTCAATGAAAGAATAACTTTTACCACGTTTTACAGACAATATTGAGAGATAACTAGTAGCAGTTCTCACTATGTGTTAAATATCTTTGCCTTCAATACATTAAATTGGAGAGCTGACAGTCATATTGCTAAATATCTAAATGTAACTTTTTGCATGGAATAAACCCTCAACTTAACTGATGTGTCGGTGATCTAGTATTTAGTATTGTTTAATGGAATGTATATCAGTGTATTCAAGTCAATACTTCATTCATTTAAACCAATATCTTTCTTGATTCTTTGTACAGTATGAAAAAAGAGTCTTTGTTCCTGAGCTGAATTCACTGCTGTGAGGAGTCCAGCTCTGTCTCTCACTCTCTGGTCCAGCCTGTCTGCATCACCTGGACACCTTAAACAAACAGATATATATATATATATATGTAAAGTACCATGTGTACAAACAATATAACTGATTCTCTTCTGTTGAACATGTTGGATTGTGTATTGTCCGAGTCAGGGTCCTTTTTATTTTACTGTAACTTTGGAAGTTGTGTTACCAATGCTTACTGCTTTATTTGATACCCATTTGGTAATGCAATTAATAAAAACAACAAGGTTTGGGTTCGTTCTTCAGATGACTGTGACGTTAACGTGTAAGCTCAATAATGAACTCCAGCTCAACCAACCATATTGTAATATCTAAGTAATCATCTTGAAATATGACATTAATAATTGTAATATACACACATCTTATTGTGAGGTTGATTTCACATACACTACTTCGACATTAGCTTGTCTACATACTTGAGCATAGCCAATTTAAATTAACCTTAGATGCATACAGTTCGACCTACATAATAAAATATCTCTAAGTTACAAGGATGTAACCTTATTTTATCAACCTCAAACAGAAGCCGTTTGTTCAACAGTATTATCCCACTTAACACTTGTCTATTTCGTTTTAACCTTTATATATACAGTCTATGATTTTAAGTTGGAGGCTACGATTAGCATCGTTAGCACCGATGTAGCTACCACTAGCTTACATGCTAACCCAAGCCTTACTATTCATTACGTAGCTGATTAAAATCATTAACACATAAATAAAGCACTCGAATTGTACTTACCGCATTCATGCACCGTCTGTTTTAACCGCAGATCGAGTCACAATAGTCCGATATATGAGCATGAAGAACAAACAACCACGGCCGGCTACAAGTTGTGTTTCCTGGATGAGCTGAGCAGGCAGAGTCCCTGTAGCTTCACGGAGCAGCTAGCAGAGAGACAAGAAGCTAACAGCGGCAGGCACTTGACAGAGCCGTCACTCAATGTGACCACGCCCTAATTTATGCACACACTTTAAGACCTAATATAAATAAAAGGGTCGTGTTAGAAAATAATTCACTCACAGATCCATAATCGTGAAGGTGGAATCTAACTATATCGATAATAAAATGTATGGAGCCAGGGGTAGAAACATGTTTTTTTCTGCTGTAAAGTTGGGCATTTTAACATGGGGGTCTATGGAAATTGCTCCTTTCTGCAGCCATCGCCTATCGGCCAATATATGAACTGCAGTGTGTGGCACTTCCGTATTGGCTTCCCGGCTGTTCCCCAGAGTTTGCCGCTTGGCTGCTACCCATTTTCCCCTCGGGAACTAATAAACGAATACTATACACCTTAATTCATGTAATAAAAAAATCTCAGGCCAGTAACACTCAAAGCTAAATGTGCAATACCATGCTATGTTACTATTTATAATGTTATTGTTGTTACAACAGAAGATGTTTTTATTTAAATTGAAGTTAAATGCATCAATCTGGTGCACTGAAGGCAAAATTAAGAGATGTGTGGATACAGCTCTCAACACTCATATGAAACAGAACTGTTCTTACAATGTGTGTTGGAAGGTATTAAATTAATATGCAAATGTTATTGTGTAAACACACAGCTGATCTCCTGGGGGGTATACTACGAAAAGGATGTTCGCTTAGCCGGCTAAATTCAGGGAAAACTCTGGCTTTCCAGTCCTACGAAGCTGGTTCTCTTTTTAGCAGGCTAGATCTCCATGGTAACTGATGCTGAGCGGCTAACCTGATCGGGACCAGGTTAGGTTGCAGGCTAAGAGCTCAACTCAGTGAAAGCACTGCCTGCTGACCAATCAGAGCTCAGTGTGCAGAGTTCAAAGTGATCAAGTCATATTACAGGAGAAAGGAAACACAGAAAAGCTGCCGTTGCAGGAAAGACGGCCGGCAAAAATCACCGACTGTGTGAACGTGAACATGAATAGAATATCACCTCCATCTTCAGAGCAGTCTGACTATTATAACATTAGCGTTAAGAAAGCTTACTTAAATATCTGCCTCAACATAAGTAACCGGATCAGAGTAACATTAAGTACAGTCCGCGCCATATCACTTCATAATGTATCACATATCTCCTTATCTGAGTCAGCTGAGCCG
Organism: Champsocephalus esox; assembly: GCA_036324585.1. Classification (NCBI taxonomy): domain Eukaryota; kingdom Metazoa; phylum Chordata; class Actinopteri; order Perciformes; family Channichthyidae; genus Champsocephalus; species Champsocephalus esox. The sequence goes on along the minus strand of CM070481.1, from coordinate 596,245 downwards.
TATCTGGCCGTGCAACACTCACAGCGTCACAGACGCAACACATTAAGTTGAGGAAACGAGACAAATGTAATTAAAGTCAGATCGTGTTTTAGACGGGCCGTGATATCATAAACCTGTTAATGTACGCATTCAAACACTGTTTCTTTTGCCAGCTGTGTTCACCGTGCAGCTGCAGCTCTGAGGCTTTGATCCTGATCAAGGGTTTAAGTCATGGATGTTTAAAGTTTAACTTCTTCATATTTGACGAGTATTAAAGTTCACTTTTCATTCAGGAAGTATGACGCTGCGCTGTCAGTGCGCTTCTCCATGTCTGTGATTGGTCGAATGCTCCAGGTGCGCGTTCATGTGAACGCGCACCTAGCTAGATAGGACACGGCTGGCTGAGCGATCCACTTGATAACCCGCGTCGTAGTACCGTTTAGCGAGAGCGCGTATGTTTTGGATTAGGCCAACCGGCTAACTCAAACATATCCAGGTTAGGTTGAACCAGCGTACAGGCCTCTGAGAGCTGCCGTTTCATTCAGACTGTTTAAAAAAAACGACGGTCTGATTTCAACAACTCAATGTGTGATTATTATAGCAGTAATATTAGACACTAATAATACAGTAAACTATTAACACTGTACATATTGTTGTTTGCCCGTGGGATTAGGATTATCGGTAGTGAGAGCCGCTGCATTTTCCTCTGGTCGGATGTGATATAAAAACAAAGCGATTATTTTTGTTGTTGTAAACTCACGTGGATTAAACTACATGTGCATTCATTTCAACTCGCGAACATGATACATTAAATGATCGAGAGGATGATGATTGAAAATCATTTGTTTGAGCCGGGCTGCATTTCCTGATCTAAAAACATAGCGATGGTTTTGTACTTACGCCTTTTCACGGCTCCCCCTGGTGGATCCATGATCCATTGCAGCTGGTTTCATTATAATTAAATGTATTTATCAAGGGGGCGTTTCAAGTCCTGCGGGGGGGGGTTTCCTTTTCAGCAGGGGCCCACCCCGTGCCCATCACGGACCCGCACAGGTAGGCGTCTGAAATGAAGCGCTACATCTGTAGAGGGCTATGTACAGATGTATTGTAAATACAATGTCCTTTATTTGTATCTGTTGTTTTATGTTCATGTTGTAACCTACTTGCTGCCATGTTGGACAGATCTCCCTTGAAGAAGAGATTGATGATCTCAATGGGACCATCTGGTTAAATAAAGGTTTAATAAAAAAAATGTGTTTACAAAAAAATATTTATAATTTTTTTTAAATCACGGTAGCTTTTGTCAGTCTCGCGACGGTATTGAGACATGTATTTACCGCGATATTCAATATATCGCTACATACCTAATATCTATTATACTTTGCTGTGAAAACATTTATTTTCAACAACTGGATTAATTACATTTCCGGCAAAACTACATTTTAAACATGACATTTAACTTCACTAATGCACTTTTAGAAAGAGTTCTAAAACATCATAATGTTGCTCATCATAAAGTTAGCAGTTAGCTCCTGAATTTAGCAAAGCAGTACTGTTCTGCCCTCCTGCAGCTAACAGCTAATGTTAGCTAGCTTTCCTCCTGCCAAATTCATCACAATCACATTGTTCCTAATGTATCATTATCAGGGGGAAAAGGTAGTATAATGAGATATCTGATCTATTCAGAAAGATTAGCATACCTCACAGACGGATGTGACAGGTTGAGACAATCATGGCCAATTACATTCAATTATTTAATCCTCATTAAACTGCAACGTGCCGCATTTCAAAAAAGAAATAATGATGAATATACAGGGTGTTCCCTCTCCTTTAGTGTGTTCTATACTGTAGCTGTTAGTGTACGTAAATTCTCTGCAAAGGCTAAAATCCCTGTGTTCCCTTCAGGGGGAGTTTCTCTACTACACACTGGGCTCTGGTTCCAGACAGAGGCAGAGGCGCGGGAAGGTATTTTGAGTGGGGGTGCTGAGGTGCTGGACTCCAGTGAACACTATTAAGGGCACTATAGAGCACGCACAAAAGCACTCCCCACACGCAAACACACAGTACACCCGCGACTGTTACAATGAAGACTCGATAATCAGCTCACGGCATATAGGCAGGGGTAAAGTGCTATTTTTTTACGAGTGGGGAGCGGACCTCATCTCCTTTAGGGGGGTCCGGGGGGATGCTCCCCCGGGAAGATTTGTTTTAAATATTGAAGTTGAAAGCATCAATCTGGTGCACTTTGAGAGCAACATTAAGAGATCTATGGATACATCTCTCAACACCCATATGACACAGAACTGTAAGCAGATGTTCTTTTTCTTTAAGGATATTTTACAAATCACTCCCCTTTCAAACGGTATTCTTGTTTTACTGCCATATAGTATTTCATAACTGTTTTTCCTTTATTCTCTTATTGTTTTATAACAATAATGATCATATGAAGGTGTGCCGCGGAAATAATCTTTTGAATAATTTGTGACCAAACCGTTTGAGACCCATGGAGATAACTTAGACTAAAGTTAACTATCTAAACACTCAGAGAGTCATTTAGCTCACCTGAGCCTCTCAGTCTGAGAGGAGAGGACTCTCCTCCAGCTTGTTGTGGAACCAACAGCTCCGTATGTCCGTTAGTGCAGCTAGCTAACCAGATGCTAACAACACGGTCCCTGCTGCTGGCACCGGTCCCTCTCTCTCTCTCCCTCTCTCTCCCTCTCTCCCACACACACACACACACACACACACACTAAATGCGCTATTTCCGCACACACACACACACAGAGCCGAGCTTGAATGACACAAGCACACTTTTGTTTCCATGCAACTCTCTGATTGGTCTGGTGTCTTGCCTCTGTTGCATTCACTGAACACGGGAAATGACAGTCCTATCGTCCTCTCTAGTGTCATGATGCGGTTCACGTAAAGCACGGTTAATGTATTATATTATGGAGGTAGAATTGTTCGGGGCTACAGAAAAAACATTCGGGGCAGGCCAAAATATTATTTTACCAACAATGTAGAATGTATTGACTACATATTACACAGATTATGCACATCGGGAGCAGCAATAACCGTCAAATAATAATTCAGACAGAGGAGCTCCGCACCCCCTGCCTGCTGCTAGGGGGTGCTGCAGCACCCTCAGCACCCCCCTTCCCGAGCCCATGGACAGAGGGTGAAAAGAGGTGCTGCAGCACAGGCAGTATGAGAAGAATAAAGCTTTTTGAACGTTAAAGCTCTGAGACATGTCACAGTAGAGACACTTAATACAAATGTGAACCTGAAAAGGAGCATAATAGGGCCCTTTTTAGGATTTTTGGATGTGTGAAGTCTTAAAGGTCCCATGCCATGGCCATTTCCACTGATCATAATTCCATTGTTGAGGTCTACTAGAATAGATTTATACTGTGCAATTTTCCAAACTCACTTTGGTTTTGCATACAGCATCTCTGTAAAGTGTGTGTATTCACTCTCTCCACTAAACGGCTTGTTGCAGCTCTTGCCCCCCCCCCATCCCTGTGAGCCCTGTGAGCCCAGTGTGCTCCGATTGGTCGGGACCAGTCGGGACGTTGTGAATCACGCTAAGCTCCGTGGAGGTGTGATTTCCTTGTTTAGCGATACACAGCTAAACACAGCCAAACTCACCCTGAGCACACACAAAGTCACAGCCGAAGTAAAAACAATAAGTGTGGCTTGATATTGAGTAAGGTTGATAAACGCTGTGAGAATGGGTCTGCAGAGAGAATCCCACCTGTCTGTTATCAGCCTGCAGCCAGGGAGGAGAGATCAGCAGAGCTGCCGGCACTGAGTGTGAGGAAGTCCGTGGATTGGTCAATTTGGACCAATCAGAGGGGGCTTAACGTAACGGCTCCGCGGACGTAACCTAACGGCTCCACGGATTGGTCCATTTCGTTCCGGGGACCACATGACATCATGATGTCCCCGGAAGAATCAAATGGACAGTGACGTATCTCCAACGAGGCGTTTTGGGGAGGTCTTCTCTGTGTTAGAGTTTTACTCCCTACATGGTGTACTTTGAGGGTTTTGACTCTGCAGACCGTTTACATGCATAACAACCTTCATAGCAACAAGGGGACGGGCAATAACCGGAAAAGCACGACATGTCACCTTTAATAACAGGAATAGGTGTGGTGCCTACATTTCCCAAAACGCAGCAGTAATAGTAGTTTGAATGACTCCCGTCACTTGACCCAGGGGATACAAGAGGAGCATTGTATTGATCCCTCAGTGCTCCGAGGTCTTTCTGCAGTCTTCTGTCCTCCTTCCCTCCTTTCTCTGAGCTATTATTTAATATTTATAAATGATTCTCATTAGAAAGATGTTCCACTCTGGAACACGGCTCACACAAATGGAGATAGCGCTTTCCCTGTCCCCTCTGCTGGTTTTACATAAAAGCCTTTGTATTCCGTCTTTGATAACGCGTTGTTGTATTATCCAGCCTTGTCTCTGCTCCGTCTTCGGAGACAAAAGAGTAATTTTAGTCACAGAGAAGCTGCTGACACAAATCTTTTTTACAAGGGATGCAGGAGGCATTCTGGCTCTAATGATTTTACATTAGTACAAATATTATGTTGTTCAATTAGATAAATGTATATTTATTTCTGGCTTTAAATGGGTTATCCAGCAATATAGCATTCCTCCAAAGCATCAGGGGCCGTCCTGATTTGTCTTTTCTTATTTATGCTATTGTAAACCCAAATCCCATGATCAGCTCTGCCATAAAACAGCACACTGCACAACGACAGATAGATTGTTACTTGTGTCGTTGTCCGGGTTACAGGTAAAACAACATTCACCATTTAAGCATTTTGTGTTCCGGTACTTCACCTTCCATAATGACAGTAATATATGGGATCATTTTGGTGATGCAACTTACTAATTGTATCTTTCTGACAAATAAATCCAATGATCCTGTGTCTAGACTAAGAGCTTCATTGAACTTATGAAATATATCAATCTTACCACGGCTATGTCTCTATTGAGGGCTACATTTTCACCACACACACACACACACACCTCTACACACTGCTCGATTACTAGTGTTATGAAGAAGAGGTCGGGTCACCAAGGCGCATGATGTGCTCTGCTCCGCTCCGTGTTCAGCAGTGGGGTATTTACTGACGCTGCTATGTCCTAGAACCCAACGTGGACCTCTCTGCAGCTTGTGGTAACCACAGATCTTATTTCAGGCTTCTAACCACAAATGTGTTCAAAAAACCATTGACTTCGATTTGAGGGAACCGGAAGTGCTAAATGTTGAATTTGAAACTGATTTAAAGTAAAAAAGTTGTGTCCTATACTCAGTCCTTTCCCTCTGCACAACCATGTGTCTGCAGCACATAGACAGGCTGGGCACATACCATCATTGATCATCCCTTCAACATTTTGCTTCAAGAGAATCCGTTGAGACAGCGAACGCAGAGCTAGGGAATGTGTCACTTTAGTGTTGGAATAATTACATGAGATGGAACCACATTAAATATAAATGCCTATGGATTGAGGTCAATACAGAACATTCCCCACTACTGTACATGATTAATATATTTAACATATATAAACTAGACTTGATCTTCTTTTAGGTGCTTCTTGCGTTGGTTTAATATCCATACCCCACTCCTCACCAGAACTCAAGTGGGAGCTAACAGACATGTCCTTTGCTTCTCCACAGCCTCCTCCCTGTGAAGCAGGGCATCATGCTGGGCCAATACCTGGGAGCCTTCAGCCTCATGGACCACTTCACGGGACGCGCCATCAAAAAGCAGGAGTGACCGAGGGGAGAGGACAACATGAAGCTCAGAGACACGGAAACATGACAGGCATCAAAGCCAACCGTAATGGTCCCAGTGTATGAAGTATTAGAGGTGAGGGCAGAACATAGTGCTGATCCTCTCATTTCAAGTCAACAGTAGATCTCACTGTATAATCCAGCTTTTAAGCTCTCAGATCCTTAACGTACTTTTTTTATATGTATATATAATTGGTGAAATTCAAATGTAATCTTATTAACAGTTTGTATTTGATTAGTGCTCAGAAGTTTCAGGCAGCCCGTGTCCTATACAAGTCCTACACATGTAACAGCAAGTCATAACGACAGGAAACATGGGTCCAAGTGTTTCCTAAGATCCCCTGACCTGCTGTGTACGTAGAGCTCCAGCTCAGGTGGAACACAGATGCTTCTTCTTCTGCTGTCAGAGAAGCAAGTCAGTGTACTAATGACTGTAAAGTACACTGCTCTAATAATTGTAGACAGGGCTCATTATCTCTTACAATTCCAAGAAATACGCATACATACAAAAATCCAGCATTTATAAAATGCAACCTCCATCACTAGTATGTGCTGAGAAGAAGTGACATCTAAAGTTTAAGTGTACAAATATCAATATACACTTATTACGCAGACATTTAATCTGGTATAATGCCATATGAGCGCATGTGTGAAAGTTGAGAGTGTAAATGTTAATCTGGCTCGGTGTTTGCAGTCTAAATCATCTCACCTTAAAAAGCAATTGCTCTCACTCGGGAACAGCGGACCCTGTCTCAGGGTTGAAATGTGACCCTTGATATATCTTCACCTTTTAAAAAGGGGACACATCTTCAACTCCTTTATTCCCGTCCATCTTTATTGCTTTATTCACAATTAGCTAGCAGCGCATTAGCATGCTACAGCTAGCAGTGCATTAGCATGCTACAGCTAGCAGTGCATTAGCATGCTACAGCTAGCACTGCATTAGCATGCTACAGCTAGCAGCGCATTAGCATGCTACAGCTAGCAGCAGAGTGTGGAGCCACCTCTGCTATTCTTCTTCTTTCCATTCATTCATGACAGCCTGGTAAGCACAGCATGTGAACACACTGTCAAACCACTAACCTTGCTAGTGCTTCATATACATATATCACTATGTATGTAACAGTATGGTGCATGTGTGTGGTCAGGAAGTGTGTGTTGGTACAGTACAGGTCTCACAATGAAGTAATTGTTTTGAAGAACATGCATGTTTTTTGCACCTAAAAAAGTCCTTATTGCCACATTAATGGTCCTATCATTACAAGTATATTGTAACGATTATAATACTTATATGTATCATGAATCAACCGTTGTTTTAATCAAACAATGTGTCATATATAATATGTAACAGTCGTTGATGCTTTTATATTGAAGGATGTAAAGTCATCCTAGCTGTTGATGATATTGAAGTGATTGAAATGAAGAATGCACCTGTTGCCTTAAGCATGCTAACAGTGAAGGACATGAGATGTCAAAGAGATGCGTTAAAAAGAAGGTTTGAAGTCAGAACATCTCTCAGTTTGAATGTTGTGTGAATTATTATCAATAAATAACCATTTGTACGTTTTATTTCTGTTCCGAGTCTTCTGTTCAGCATTATACTTCCCACAGTTCCAGCACATCACACATGACAAGCTTTAACAGAATGCTTCTGTGATTGTTACCATGTCATAGCCCTAGGCATACAATTACCAAAACGTTGTCTTTGATTAAGACTTTGTTTACAGCCTATTATAGCGCAGACCATTACACAGTTCACATGTATTTCGTTTGTATAAAACAGTCAGAAAGAGGATTAATGAGTTCTGTGTGTTAAACTTGAAATGAGATCATCACAATGCTAAGGTAAAACAATAAGTCTTAAGATATGGTGTAAAGGTGTTTTCATTGACATGCCTTCAGTGTTTCTGGCAGACTATTCCACAGGGGGGAACCAAGGACCCTCACACTGCCTCCCTGTAGCGGTCTGTCCTCACACAGGTCCGAGGACCTGAGGGGTCATGTCTGACGAGTGCTAGTCCATGGAGTGATTTGAAAATGGTCAGATACATCCTAAACCATTGTAAACTGAGACAATGACATACACACTGCTGTAGTATATCAACAATCAATGTCAACATTGACTGTATTGGAAGCAGAACTCAAATCTAAAAATACTAATATTCAGAGTTTCATGTGTACATATTCAGTTACAGGCAATTCTCAACTTTAATAGCATCAAAAGTAAACCAAGATCTCTTCAAATGAACATTATAAATGTTGCAATAAAGCGGGGAGGATATTTATTCACCATTCAAATCATACAAGATAATAGCAGCTACATTCAGTAGCTATCCCTTAGCAAACAAATCTATAGAATACTATAGAAATATCTATGGACGAATTCTATAGAAATGTTCTGTATACTACAGGATTTTTGCGGATATACTATAGAAATTGCCTACGTGTTTTACTATAGATTCTGGAAAATAATCTATAGAATACTATAGAAAATATATACTGTGTAGATAATAATCTATAGAATACTATAGAAAATATATACTGTGTAGATAATAATCTATAGAATCCTATAGAAAACGCCATGGATGCTTTCTATAGAACTGTTCTGTAGAATACCATTCTGTAGAATACTATATAATTTGTGACCTATATTCTATAGAATCTGGACATTGAATCTATTGATGTTTCTATAGAATATACTGCAAGATATAGAATTCACCTATGGATTTTACTATAGATTCCACCAAATAATGTATACACGGAAAACAAAAATATAAATGCAACACTTTTGTTTTTGCTGAACTCAAAGATCTAAAACATTTTCTATAAACACAAAATAACCATTTCTCTCAAATATTGTTCACAAATCTGAAAAAAATCTGTGATAGTGAGCACTTCTCCTCTGCCGAGATAATCCATCCCACCTCACACGTGTGGCATATCAAGATGCTGATTAGACAGAATGATTATTGCACAGGTGTGCCTTAGGCTGGCCACAATAAAAGGCCACTCTGAAACGTGCATTTTTGCTTTATTGGGGGGGTCTGGGGGGGTCCGGAAACCAGTCAGTATCTGGTGTGAGGGGTAGGGTTAGGGTAATGTTGTGAATTGAGTGGCCTGTGTTCGTCGTCCATAACATACGCCTGCCCATACCATAACCCCACCACCACCATGGGCCACTCGACCTGTGACGTTTTGGGCCATTTCGAGCATTTTCACTGAAGTTATGAGAAAACCGTGTTTCATGGTGAGCATTGTGTTGCCATGGCAACAGCATTTGAAGAAATCTCAAAACTGTACCGTAGATGTCTTCACGGCTGTTAGCACACATGTGAGGTTTGAGCACTTTTTCAACATTTTCATAGGAGTTATACATTACATTAGGAGGTTACATTACTCTCTCTCTTCTCTTGATCACCCTCTCTCTCTTCTCTCTCTCTTCTAACCCTCAATCTTGATCTTCTCTTGATCATTCATCATCATCGGTGTGTGTCTGTGTGTGTGTGTGAGAGAGAGAGAGAGAGAGAGAGTGTGTGTGTGTGTGCGTTGGTGCGGCCAGATTATGAGGACAATTTGCATGGATACACACCACAGCATTATAAGGACATTTCGACTTGTGAAGACAAAACTGGTGTCCTCACAAGTCACGCAGTGGAGAAGCACTTATCAACCTGTAAATAAAACCCTCCCGCTTTTTCTCGGTATGTCCTTATAAACCGCCTATACCTGATTTCTAGTGTATATTTGTGTGTGCTCATTGTGTATAAAACGCTCGTACAGCCGATTCATGATATTGCAGTTTCATACACATTTCCCTCTCGTTTTACACAAAATAAGCGCTTTTCATTGGCTGGACACACCTGTTCACTGATTGGGCGGCTAAAGCGTCAATCAGGCAGGTTCTCATCAGGGATTGGCCAGCAGTCTTCACGCGGGCAGGTTCTCATCAGGGATTGGTCTTTCAGTTTTCGGTCAATGTCTCACCAAGAAACCGTAGCAGTAGTACATGGCTGAGGAGATCGCTGACGGCAATTCGGACTTTTAACCAAAACTGGTAAGTGATATTTGTATCATGAATTTGAAACAAAATATGAGGATTTAAATGTTTGTTTGGTGGCCAGCTACAACCTATAGTCTTCTACTAATTAATATAACTATTGAATTATAAACTAACAAGACTGCTTTTGAGGTCCTCAAAATGTTCATATTTGACTAGAAATGGCTAAAAACCGTTAATAGGTCAACTTACATACATACTCAGATTTGCAAATCCTGACTCACTGTGCAACACACAGCAGACTCGTGCGGACTCAGAGCCGTAACCGTATAGCAACAGATCCAGAGATCCAGCAGACTCGTCCTCATGCATGAGTCAACAGCAGACTGAGATTCGCAAAATCGCAAAATGACCCTTTTTTTTGTGATCAACATTTTTTATTAAAGCAAAAGACACTGTGTAGCGGAGGTTAATATAGCGTCAGTTTAATATGCTCGTGAAATGCAACAAGTTTTCGGTTTCACCGATAGAATTTCCAAACTCTTGGTGATGCTGAATCATATGACTCATATGACTCAAATGACTCGTACGATCCGGATCTCTTCAATGACTGACTCAGAAGACCCTGAGTCCTTAAAAGGATCCGGATTTGCCATCTCTAATGGAAGCACGGCATTCGTTTGTGTCGGCTACCCTTAAAGGCAATGTGAGCATCCATTCCCATTGGATAACGGAGAATCTTACACCCGGAAGTAAGTATTCTCCTTACTGTCGATTGATTTTACAGTGATATCTGCACTGCTCATCGACTACAAAACACCAGATTATCATCGATTGGTTTAAATTGTGTGCCATGCTTTTGTATTTTTCAAATACAAATATGTTTTCGGAGTAAAGGATGGCAAAAGACACTACACTAGTGTCTTCCCCAGCTATCGTTTAGGACTACACCATGTGCTCTGTTTGACAAGCCCCGTGATTAGTTCTCAAGCTCTGTGATTGGTTGACCTCCAACTGCATTCCATTCATTCCAATGGCTGGCGTCTATGTCACGTGATCTTCAAATTTCTCCCTGCAGAAAAAAAAACATGGCCGAACTTCGTTTTATTCTTGGTGTAAAATGCCTATTTTAAAGTTAGTTTGACCATTAAAATGCGTTTTGATGTCATTTGATGCGAGAAATATGAGTTGCTATTTCAAATGATGTGTGCAGTGGATGTACATGATCTTTAGTTTGCTAGTTATTACAAAGATTACTTCAGGAAATTGTGTCCATACAACGTTTTCATTGTTACCAAGGTGGTTGCTATACGCTGCTATCGATATTATTTCTGTTATGTTGTGTAACTGTTTAATGGTGTTATCTTTATTGCTACCCCCTTCCCCGTCAATGTATAGTGTTGGTCCACAGCGCAAACTTTGTCACTTTACAAGCAAGCTCTCAAAGTTTTTGAGAAAAAATCAAAGCTATACCACCATTGTAAAATCCTGGACAAACATAACCTGCTCAGCTGGGAAAATATATTAAAACACACTGATGCATGTCTCATTTTTAAAATTCTAAACGGCAAGGCACCCCCACCACTCTGCACTTTTATACAACAGAAACATTCAAACAGCAGAACCACAAGGTCTGCCCTAAGAGGGGACTGTGTAGTCCCTCTTAGGTCCAGTTCCTTTGGCAAACACTGTTTCTCTGTGAGGGCGCCTACACTCTGGAACACAACAACATGCAGATCAGGAATAACACCTCTTATCATACATTTAACCACAATCATAAGAACTGGCTTTCAAACAATCAAAAATGTGAACACTTTTAACTGAATCAAGGTATGATGATATTTCATCTGTTTGCATGTTTGTTTGTTCCTCTCTATTGTTGTACTACTGTTGCTATTTATTGTTGTACTGCTATTTATTTATTGTTGTACTGCTATTTATTTATTGGTGTACTGATGTTGTCTGCTGTACTCTATTTAATTATGTTTTTATTTTCTAGTCTTGTTGTGGTCAGTTAACATCTTGCCAAGGACAACAGTTGAAAATTAGCCTGCTGGCTAATACTGGCTCATATACAGCAATGTGAATTAATGTGCACTGTCCTTTAAATAAAATAAACAAACAAACAAACAAACGTATTAGTTTAACAAAATCCGCATCTAAAATTGTGGCATACGTTATTTTCCCCTGTTCAATTTTCCATTTACTCAACAATAACACATGATTATCCTTGTGCTTATTTATTTGTTTGATTAATAAACACAAGTTGGAGTCCGTCAGGACCGAGGGTCAGAGCAGCTCATTTGCTTTAGAAATTGGAACACCAGGAAGTAAGTACTCTCTCCGCTTCGCTTGACAAACCCCGTGATAGTCCTCAAGCTCTGTGATTGGAGAGTGTGCTCCGAGGGTTACGCCGAGCGTCGAACAGCACTTGAAATAGGATGGAACCACAGCAGACTGTCCAAAACTGGATTTGAACGGGTCCACCGCGTCGCCCCTCCCCCACCCCGTCCCCAGAACTACACATGCTGGCTATTGTGTTTCGCAACATGTTCTCTATCTATGGCACGTCTCTACTGGGAGTTGTAGTTTTAAGACGTTTTCGTATTTCCCATAATAAGAAGTTGCCAGTATTAAACTGTGTACATCCCTGGAGGTTTAGGGGATAGGAAAGACTCACATTTAAAACATATAATTAATGCGCCAAAAAAGGAGCACTGGATCATTTGAAAAAAGGCACATTTGCGCACCAACATTGAGAGAGAGAGAGAGAGAGAGAGAGAGAGATTTTTTTTGATTTTTCAAACCACTTTTATTCACAAATCAAAGACCAAACAGACACAGTGACACACATTGTCAGTTCAGACAACGACTGAAAATAAGATCCTCATTCTCCACAGAACACAAAGCATTTTTAAAGCACCACATGGCCTCAAATTCTCCCACATTTTTTGTTGAGAAAAGTAACCGTAGTCCGCTTTCAGTCTTGCTTTAACCATCCGCTTGAAAATCAAAACTGCATCGGTATCCAAAGATTCCGCAACTTTATTCCTCCTGCTGAGGTAGATGGCCATTTCAGCCTGCCCCAACAAAACATTCAAAAGCTGACTTTTGCACTTTTGCTTCTGGCTGTACCGACAACCCAAAATGAACACTGACTTAGAAAAAACCACATTAAACAAAAACAACATCTGAGTGAGGAACTGAAAAAGACAAAGGAGTCGACCACATTCTGTAAAACAATGACAAATGGTTTCCCTCTGTTGACAGAGAGGACAGGCGTCAGACACTGTAGGGTTGATCACTGAAACAAAAGCATTAACAGCTACCGCAGCGTGGAGAGTCCTCCACTGGAGGTCCCCCCACTGCAGGGCTCTCCACTGGAGGTCCCCCCACTGGAGGATCCTCCACTGGAGGTCCCCCCACTGGAGGACCCCCCACTGGAGGATCCTCCACTGGAGGTCCCCCCACTGGAGGACCCTCCACTGGAGGATCCTCCACTGGAGGTCCCCACCCCTCTTAGTCAGCGGAGGCTGTAGAGCGCTCTCCACTCAGGCCTCTGAGCCTCCGTCAGGCCCAGGTGGGCTCTCCACCGGGTGTCCACTCGCTCTTGGAGTCTGTTCTGATTCAGCACCTTTGTCACCAAATAATAAAATGTTTTGTTGGACATGGTGCTAAACTTAAAATCAGTAACATTGTCCAACTTTAAAAAAAACCCTCACAACTGAGATCAGGAAAACATCGCATCTCTGGAAAAGAGTCATTGTCATTTGGAGACTTCAGTCCGTTACAGTGAGCAGCGATCAGCGCCAGCTCTGATTGGCTGAGCTGCTGCTTCCAGCTCTGCAGCAGGAGGCTGACCACCCGGACTGACCTGAGGCTCAGACTTGAGGCCTGCAGCGTTGTCCAGACGGGGGCCGCACACCTCCACCACCTAGCCCAGCGTGAGGATCTTCTCCTCACAGAGTCTCTGTTGTAGAGAAGGCCCTACTCCACACACAAGCCGAGATCCACGGACCACCGGCTCTCTGAGGAGCCAGAACAGTGAGCCACAGCACTCTGGTCTCTCTCTTCTGAGTAGTCCCCACACCTTGAAAAGACCTCCATAGAACCCCGAGAGATTGTTCAGGCATAATCCTATCAGGTCCATTAGGAACAGCGACTCAGCCAGACCCAGCCCACCACAGCGCTCCAATAAGGCCCGAGCTACGGGTCTCCAGACCAGGTCAGCAGGTCCAGTCAGGAACCTCTGGACGAACCGGAGCCTGAAAGCCGCTCCTCTGCTTGCCAGGTGAACCAGGCCATGTCCCCCCTCCTCCTTTGGCAGGAACAGGACGCTTGCATCCTGCATGCGGTCCCAGAAGAAGTCCAACGTGAGAGCCTGCACCCTGGACAGCAGGTTTACGGGCGAGTCGGTGCATGCCAGCCGGTGAGCCAGCATGGAGGAAACAAGGTTATTTAAAATAAGGATACGCCCTTTAAAAGAAAGTTTGGGAAGGATCTACCTCCACTTCTTTAACCGGCCTTCTACTTTCTCTATAATCCCGTCCCAGTTTTTTAAACAAAACGTGTCATCACCAATATAAATACCCAGGTACTTTAACCCTGCCCTTTTCCAACCAAGGCCCCCAGGTAACACCAAGCTGTCAATGCTGCCCTCGCCTCCTGCTAAGGCCTCACTTTCCCCCAGTTGATCAATGCTGCCCTCTCCTCCTGCTAAGGCCTCACTTTCCCCCAGTTGATCAATACTGCCCTCACCCTCCTGCTAAGGCCTCACTTTCCCCCAGTTGATCAATGCTGCCCTCTCCTCCTGCTAAGGCCTCACTTTCCCCCAGTTGATCAATGCTGCCCTCTCCTCCTGCTAAGGCCTCACTTTCCCCCAGTTGATCAATGCTGCCCTCTCCTCCTGCTAAGGCCTCACTTTCCCCCAGTTGATCAATGCTGCCCTCTCCTCCTGCTAAGGCCTCACTTTCCCCCAGTTGATCAATGCTGCCCTCTCCTCCTGCTAAGGCCTCACTTTCCCCCAGTTGATCAATGCTGCCCTCGCCTCCTGCTAAGGCCTCACTTTCCCCCAGTTGATCAATGCTGCCCTCTCCTCCTGCTAAGGCCTCACTTTCCCCCCAGTTGATCAATGCTGCCCTCTCCTCCTGCTAAGGCCTCACTTTCCCCCAGTTGATCAATGCTGCCCTCTTCTCATGCTAAGGCCTCACTTTCCCCCAGTTGATCAATGCTGCCCTCTCCTCCTGCTAAGGCCTCACTTTCCCCCAGTTGATCAATGCTGCCCTCGCCTCCTGCTAAGGCCTCACTTTCCCCCAGTTGATCAATGCTGCCCTCTCCTCCTGCTAAGGCCTCACTTTGCCCCCAGTTGATCAATGCTGCCCTCTCCCCCTGCTAAGGCCTCACTTTCCCCCAGTTGATCAATGCTGCCCTCGCCTCCTGCTAAGGCCTCACTTTCCCCCAGTTGATCAATGCTGCCCTCTCCTCCTGCTAAGGCCTCACTTTCCCCCAGTTGATCAATGCTGCCCTCTCCTCCTGCTAAGGCCTCACTTTCCCCCAGTTGATCAATGCTGCCCTCTCCTCCTGCTAAGGCCTCACTTTCCCCCAGTTGATCAATGCTGCCCTCTCCTCCTGCTAAGGCCTCACTTTCCCCCAGTTGATTAATGCTGCCCTCTCCTCCTGCTAAGGCCTCACTTTCCCCCAGTTGATCAATGCTGCCCTCTCCTCCTGCTAAGGCCTCACTTTCCCCCAGTTGATCAATGATGCCCTCTCCTCCTGCTAAGGCCTCACTTTCCCCCAGTTGATCAATGCTGCCCTCTCCTGCTGCTAAGGCCTCACTTTCCCCCAGTTGATCAATGCTGCCCTCTCCTCCTGCTAAGGCCTCACTTTCCCCAGTTGATCAATGCTGCCCTCTCCTCCTGCTAAGGCCTCACTTTCCCCCAGTTGATCAATGCTGCCCTCGCCTCCTGCTAAGGCCTCACTTTCCCCCAGTTGATCAATGCTGCCCTCACCTCCTGCTAAGGCCTCACTTTCCCCCAATTGATCAATGCTGCCCTCTCCTCCTGCTAAGGCCTCACTTTCCCCCAGTTGATCAATGCTGCCCTCGCCTCCTGCTAAGGCCTCACTTTCCCCCAGTTGATCAATGCTGCCCTCTCCTCCTGCTAAGGCCTCACTTTCCCCCAGTTGATCAATGCTGCCCTCGCCTCCTGCTAAGGCCTCACTTTCCCCCAGTTGATCAATGCTGCCCTCGCCTCCTGCTAAGGCCTCACTTTCCCCCAGTTGATCAATGCTGCCCTCGCCTCCTGCTAAGGCCTCACTTTCCCCCAGTTGATCAATGCTGCCCTCTCCTCCTGCTAAGGCCTCACTTTCCCCCAGTTGATCAATGCTGCCCTCGCCTCCTGCTAAGGCCTCACTTTCCCCCAGTTGATCAATGCTGCCCTCTCCTCCTGCTAAGGCCTCACTTTCCCCCAGTTGATCAATGCTGCCCTCTCCTCCTGCTAAGGCCTCACTTTCCCCCAGTTGATCAATGCTGCCCTCTCCTCCTGCTAAGGCCTCACTTTCCCCCAGTTGATCAATACTGCCCTCGCCTCCTGCTAAGGCCTCACTTTCCCCCAGTTTATCAATGCTGCCCTCTCCTCCTGCTAAGGCCTCACTTTCCCCCAGTTGATCAATGCTGCCCTCTCCTCCTGCTAAGGCCTCACTTTCCCCCAGTTGATCAATGCTGCCCTCGCCTCCTGCTAAGGCCTCACTTTCCCCCAGTTGATCAATGCTGCCCTCTCCTCCTGCTAAGGCCTTACTTTCCCCCAGTTGATCAATGCTGCCCTCTCCTCCTGCTAAGGCCTCACTTTCCCCCAGTTGATCAATGCTGCCCTCTCCTCCTGCTAAGGCCTTACTTTCCCCCAGTTGATCAATGCTGCCCTCGCCTCCTGCTAAGGCCTCACTTTCCCCCAGTTGATCAATGCTGCCCTCTGCTCCTGCTAAGGCCTCACTTTCCCCCAGTTGACTCGAGCAGATGAGATTTTGCAAAAATGTCTCACAGTTTCAGTTAAAACATTGATGTCATCTTGTTTTTTAACAAAGACCATTATGTCATCCGCATACGCAGACAATTTAAAAACATCCCTACAGCCAGGAAAAGAGAAACCCTGTAACTTTGACCTTAACCGGTGTAAAAAAGGCTCTATGGCCAGGGAGTAGAGCATCCCGGACAAAGAGCAGCCCTGTCGGACTCCTCTCTGAGCTTCAAAAGGAGCACACAAACTACCGTCTATCTTCAGTACACTCTCAAGGTCCCTCTACAAGACCTGGATCTTGGCTATGAGACCAGAGCTGAACCCAAAAGCTTCCAACGTCTGCCACAAGTACTGGTGTTCAACTCGGTCAAAAGCCTTTTCTTGGTCTAGATAAATCAGACCAAGCTCACAGCCCAATGAACCGGAGAGGTCCAGAACATCTGGAGTCAGAGTCCCGTTGTCAGTTATCAACCTGCTGGGTACACAGTATGTCTGGTCTACGTGAACGACATGCTCCATCACTTTCCTCAGCCTCGTCGCTAACACTTTGGAAAGCAGCTTGTAGTCGGTACAAAGTAGAGACACAGGACGCCAGTTCTTAATCTCCTGCAGGTCTCCCTTCTTAGGGAGGAGAGTGAGTGAGCACAGCTCTCCTGCAACTCAAAGGCAACCTCCCGTTACTTAAACTGTCTCTGAGCACACTCAGCAGGTCGTCACCTATAACTGGCCAGAGAGCCTTATAGAAGTCTGCAGGCAGGCCGTCTATGCCAGGAGCCTTCCCACTCTGCATGCTCTGCAGGGCCTCCTGCAGCTCCTGGGCAGAGAGCTCCGCCTCCAGCTCAGCATGCTCCTCCTCAGGGACGTTAGGAAGGCCCTCGTAGAACGACTGGCCACCTCTGGCTCAGCCCGGAACTCTGTTCTGTAGAGATCTTTGTAGAACTCCACAGCACACTGACGAATGTCGGCGGACTCCTGAAGCAGCTGCCCAGCATTGGATCGCAGGGAGTGCATCAGCCTCCTCTGACCATTCTTACGCTCGAGACCAAAGAACAAGTGAGAGGGAGCATCCATTTTCACGATGTTCTGAAACCGGGATCTGACCAGAGCACCCTGAGCAGAGCCCCCTGAGCAGAGCCCGTGAGCAGAGCACCCTGAGCAGAGCACCCTGAGCAGAGCCCCCTGAGCAGAGCCCCCTGAGCAGAGCCCCCTGAGCAGAGCACCCTGAGCAGAGCCCCCTGAGCAGAGCACCCTGAGCAGAGCACCCTGAGCAGAGCCCTCTGAGCAGAGCCCCCTGATCAGAGCCCCCTGAGCAGAGCACCCTGAGCAGAGCACCCTGAGCAGAGCCCCCTGAGCAGAGCCCCCTGATCAGAGCCCCCTGAGCAGAGCACCCTGAGCAGAGCCCCCTGAGCAGAGCCCCCTGAGCAGAGCACCCTGAGCAGAGCCCCCTGATCAGAGCACCCTGAGCAGAAAACCCCAGCAGGTCAGACAGAGCTGAGCTTTTACTTTTGAAAACTTCAACATGTTCTCGCTCTCCTGTGGCGTCTGCCCTCCCTGCAGCTCCACCACTTCTCTCTCCGGAGCTCTCAGAGATCTAGCCATGTCCTTTGTGACATTGAGAGTGTACTGCAGGCAAAGCTGCTTGATCTTCACTTTACCTACATCCCACCACTGCTGAAGAGAATTGTACTCTCTCTTAGATAAAATGGTAGTTTTTCCAAAATAATTTAAAAACATTTTAAAAATGGTTGTCGGCCAACAGAGAAGCATTAAAGTGCCAATACGCACTATTACACTTAACATGATTAATAAACAGTGAGACTTGTACGAGGGAATGGTCAGAGATTCCCACTGGACTGATGGAGCAGCTTCTGCTCACATTAATGTGATGGTTAAAAACATAGACCCGATCCAGCCTAGCTAGAGACAACAGGTTATCCCTAGAGGGCACCACGTGTACTGCCGCTGGCCCGGGGGGAAGTGCCTCCAAACATCACACAGCTCAAAGCTTTCTGTTAGCCTTATTAAGGCACTCTTCGAGGCAGCCTGCGGCTCCTGGTGGTTCCTATCCAGCACAGGGTTCTCTGTTGAAGTCACCCCCCAGGAACAGATACTCCTCACTATCACAGGTGCTGAGAGTGTGTTTCAGTTTCTCAAAGAACAAAAGCCTCTCTGCGCCCACACTGGGAGCATAAATATTTATAAAACATATTTTAACTTTTTCAAATTCAGCATTTATCTTGAGCAAGTGTCCTGGGATGACCTCATCGACCGCACAGGAGAAGGGTGTAAAGCCCCTCGCAAAGAGAATGGCAACCCCTCCACTATTGCTGCGCTTATGGCTGAAGAAGCCCCCCCCCCATTCCCTCCTCCAGTCACTCTCGTTCTCAGCAGTGCTGTGAGTTTCCTGGAGAAACGTTACATTTAAACTCTTGTTTCCTAATAAAGTAAATAAAGATGCTCTCTTAGCATCCCCTCGAGCACCGTTAATGTTTAAAGAGCCCAGCTGTATGTCACTCATAATGAAATTATAGTTGCATCCTAACAAAATCAAAAACCTGGCTGAAGATAAATAAAAAATAAAAAATAAAACCAAGATGTACTTATTCATTATTCTTTGCAGTTTCCTCTCTAATCCTCTGAAGTATCCTCTGAGCCTTCTCTGGGCTGCTGAAGAAAAGTTCCCCTAAAGCTTCTTTGCGTTGCATGAGAGCCCTGGCAGCATTGTGAAATATCTGCACATCACCAAAAAAATCCTCTAACTTCACCGACCTCAACCCCTTAGTTTCCGCCAGAAAGGATCTGATCCTCTGGATAGAATACTCCTCTCCCTTTGCTACCTCAACGATGTCAACGAATGACTCGCTGTCACTGTCCTCTGCGTCCTCTGGGACTCCCTCTGGCTGAGAGGAGGAACACAGCAACTCCTTATTTGACACCTTCCCTTTTTGAGTCACACTTCCTTTGCTCACTTGTTCATTTTTTCTTTTAACAGGTAACCTTAATAAATCCTCATCCATTACCACATCCTCCAGAACAGACTCAGCCACTCTGGCTGCAGTGTGCTCACTATATGCTTCCTGTGTGACCGTATGTGTGATACTGTGTGTACTGGCTGCCTGTGTGCTTTCCACGCGTGAAACCGTTGGCTCTGCCCCTGACCGACTGACCTGCGGCTCCACCACCGGCGTTTCCGCCGCGGGCGAATCAACCGACAGCGGCTCTGCCGCTGGCGCGGACCCCAGCACCGGCGGCCCGGCCGCGGACAAAAACACCGGCAGCGGCTCTGCCGCGGACAAAGGGACCTGCAGCGGCTCCGCCGCGGGCGCGGACCCCAGCACCGGCGGCCCGGCCGCGGACAAGGCAATCTGCAGCGGCTCTGCCGCAGGCACCGTCGGGCTGGCTGCGAACGCGTCACCCGCCCTCTCCGGGCACACGCGGATCTGGTGTCCTGCCGCTCCACAACTATAGCATCTCAAACTGTCAGACGTGATATGGACAGTATACACAAATTCATCAATTTTATACTTAAGAGCCAGATTAAGTTCCCCTTCATCCTTTTTCAGGACCATAAGCACCTGTCTCTTAAAAGACACAACGTGCTTGAGGTGCGGGGATTTACAGCCCAGGGCGATCAACTTAATGGGAGACACAAGCTGCCCGTGTCGAGCCAGCTCTCTCTCCAAAAAATCGTTTCTCAGAAACGGGGGTACATTTGAGATGATTACCTTTTTAGCTGGAGTGACAAGGGGTAGCACGGGTAACAGCATCCCTTTAATCACTAGCCCGCTCTCCACCAGCTGGTTAGTTTTCTCCGTGCAGTCTAAAAAAATCACCCGGAGAAAAATGAATTGTAAACAATGGTTTGAAAAGTTGTAAAACTTTAAACGATCGCTCTCCGCTATACTCACCGGTCCAGAGAGAGAGAGAGAGGCGAACAGTCCAAGCGAACAGTTAATGAGCATCCTTAAAATGGTGCACATTTAAAGATGTGCACCAAGCACCATCTCCAGGTGCTCCTTTGAGAACCAGGGCAGAAAAGTTATGTGCACCCCTGATTATATACAGTTAATTACCTATTAGTAGATAATAACGAGTAATGAACATACTTTATAGGGATCTTATTAATATCTAATAATACAAATAATGAAATTCAATAACATGCTTTAACCACCAGGTGTCGCTTTATATCAGCTGTGCACCTTAATGGTGTAAATACAGCCTATCTACCAATTGGATCAAATATAAAAGTCAGCCGAATTAGTGTTGATACTGCAAGGAGACGTATTGTGTGAAAAGAAATGTAAGATGTTGTTTAATGGCTGATATATTTATGATCCACGTCACGTTTTCAGTTCCTCATGTTTGTCTGGAGGTCTTCTCATCGGGGCTCTATAAATACAGAACTACGGCAGATATGTAATATTTAATGCAGCCGAACCGTGTATTACAATGCCGTTATGTGATGACTTCCAAAGAGAAAAGCAAGCACACTCGGAATAAGGTATTATTTTATTTTTAAAAATGTTTGCGGTCTGTTTCCGGTATTTGTTAATGACGATGTGCTCTGAGATGTGAGACTGGAATTGCACAGGGGAAAATAACGTATCTTTAGATGCGGATTGTGTTAAACTAATATGTTTAGGCTGTGGACCAACACTATACATTGACGGGGAAGGGGGTAGCAATAAAGATAACACCATTAAACAGTTACACAACATAACAGAAATATTATCGATAGCAGCGTCCCTAGCAACCACCTTGGTAACAATGAAAACGTTGGACGCAATTTCCTGAAGTAATCTTCATAATAACTAGCAAACTAAAGATCATGTACATCCACTGCACACATCATCTGAAATAACAACTCATATTTCTCGCATCAAATGACATCAAAACGCATTTTAATGGCCAAACTAACTTTAAAATAGGCATTTTACACCCAGAATAAAACGAAGTTCGGCCATGTTTTTTTTCTGCAGGGAGAAATTTGAAGATCACGTGATGTCAAACAGAGCACATGGTGTAGTCCAAACGATAGCTGGGGATTCTGGGTAGTGTAGTGTCTTCTGCCATCCTTTACTCTGAAAAACGATTTGTTTCTCCGAATCGAAGGGGAAATTGCACACAATTTAAACCAATCAATGTTGTGTAATTAACAAGGATAATCTGGTGTTTTTTAGTCGATGAGTAGTGCAGATATCACTGTAAAATCAATCGTCAGTAAGGGGAATACTTACTTCCGGGTGTACAATTCTCCGTTATCCAATGAGAATGGACGCTCTCATTGCCTTTCAGGGCAGTCGACACAAACGAATGCCGTGCTTCCATGAGCGTCCATAGGCGCATATGGACATCCCGGAAAGCTGAACATGGACGCTAAGGCCCCCCCCCTTGCGTTGAAAATGGACTCTAATGCCCCCCCCAACTGTAGATGTTTACACGATAGTAAGTTAGGAATTTAACATATTTATTTACTTTTGTTTCAACATTGGATATTTTGTGTGTGTGGTGGATTCAATCGAATATTGAGAAAATTATTTATGTGAAAATGTTTTACTTACATTTTATGTTTTTTTTATTTGATGCTTTTTTTTACAGTTTTATGTTTACCTTAAAATTACAAAGACATATCTTAAAGTCTTAGAATAGTAATACACTTTTATATTACAAGTTACATATTTAATTACAGATAATACTTTTTATTTTACGTACAAAAATACTGTAAATATTATATAGTACATTTACTGTAAAAAAAAAGGAAATAAACGTTATTTGTTGTTGTTGTCAAAATACTTAAAATAATGTCTTGGGTTGTTAATTTATAGTTCCTGTACAATTACGATCTTTTTTTACAGTGGATAATAGACTGCAAAACAGAGTAGAGTACTGCAGACTCCAATGAGTTGTTTATAACAGACTCACACTAACAATAGATATTGTTATATGTCACTTAGCTTTAATCTCCAGTTGTAACAGATAATTAGTTACATAACAAAAGTGATCAATGTATACATACAGATGCAGTCACAGAAATCCTGGAGCATTTACATCAGAATACAAGGACAGTGACATTCATTCAGTTTAGAGTTCCATTCCAATATGTTGTATGGTTGTATATGGTTATGTATAGGTTACATAATGTAATTGGGCACATAATCCAGTATACAGTTAAAAAGATTTCATAGAGACCCGTACAGCTTTTGCAAAGCAGCTCAGTTCCACGAAATGATTTTCTCTATTCCAATTTAAAGACGAGTTTTATATCATTCTATATAATCCTATAGAATTTAGTATCGGTTGCATCAGAGAGAACATATCATGCATGTTTTCTTTGAATGCTATAGATTTCTACACATTTCTATAGATTTCTATAGATTTCTAGAGATATGTCATGAGTCGGTTCTGTCCTATATCATTTTTAGATTGTTATAGTTTTAATTATAGAAGTTTATAGAAAAGTACACATTTATAGTATTCTACAGAATGATCTAGAGATTTCCATAGTATTCTATATAATTCTTTAGAATGGCTTACAAATACGACTATGCTCTATAACATGTCATAGATTTCTATAAGATTCTATAGGATTCTATAGGATGTTATAGATTTTTTTGCTAGCGTATCAAAAAACTGCTAACGCTGTCACGCTAGTCTTTGATGTGCTGGCTGTTCTTTTTAGAAACGATATCTCCTTCCATCCACACCAGGTACAAGTACAACACAATGTTTAATCAGAACTGGCTGAAAATCCACAAACCAGCCTGAAAATAGACACGATCTGAAACGATCAGAATTCTGTTCAGTTTAGTTTAGTAAGTTACACAAGATAGTTTTGACCTATTCTTTAAAAATAACCACTTCATATCACTTCATATGATCAACATTCATACATTCATTTATATTACCTGCATTTTAATATGGATTACTATTATTCATGTTTGAAAAAGCGTGACCCAGGATTAGAGAAAGACAAATAAAAAAATAGCACAATCCTAACGTCACCAAACCAGATCTAACAGAAAAGATTCACCCCTTATGCTAACACTCTCTAACCTGTTTCTCCTAACGAACCATTCTTATGAGCGTATCAGGAGCACTCAACAGCAGAAATGAATCAGGAACACTCCAATTCCTGTCTGTACAAGAATGCTAATTAACTGGTCAGAATAAATGGACATAGTCTTTGTAAATGTGTCTCCTGAATTTGAGAGAAAGTGCTGTGAACGTGCTGCTTAGATTCACTTACACAGAGAAGTTGAAACAGACGAGCAGCCGATACGACATGTGTGGCTGTGATGATAATGGTGGTGCTGGAGCAGGGCGGTTCTTTGGGCCCTGGAGTGGATAATGGGAGAATCAAAGGCTGTCAGTAATGTGGCTCTGTAGTAGGTAGAATTGCGCTATAGAGTATGGAGCTTTGTTTCAGAGCTGATGTGATATACAAGCCATTCTGTGATCCCTGCTGACTGAGAATAGAAGAAGAGGGGGGGTAGTGCCTCTAATATGGACTGCTACTGCCCCCCTGTGGACCCTCTATGACAGGGATCACCAACTACATTTGTCCAAGGGCCGAAGTGTAACCAATAGACACTATCGCGGGCCAGCGATTTTTATATAGCCCAGAATTTTAGAAATAGTATTCAGATTACTTTTGGAATACTTTCTTTTTCCATAACAGATAGGGTATGTTTTGGTGAACAGGAGACACTTATTTTACTGTTGTCATGGCTTATCAAGAACTCAAACACAGCATCTTGGTGTCATTCTGAACAGCTCTCTCCTCTGCACCCACATCAAAAACATCACCCTGACTGCACTCTTTGTACTGTCTTAAAACCTTTCCTTGGAATATGTTATGAATTGTAAGGTGTCCTTGGTGCTTTGAAGGGCGCCCCTAAATAGAATGAATTATCATTATTATCTGAAACGATGTAATAACTTTTAAAACTGTTTCCAGTCTCTTGCCAGATGCATTCAGCAGCAGCAGGCCATTCACTTTGATTTCATCCCGTTATAAATGTCATCATTTCGACAATAAATAAATGCTACATTAACGTTATCTTGTTATAACGTTAAAGTGATCTCTCTCTCATCTGCGTGCGGGGGCGGGGCCTCACAGACACGCTGCATCTCTCTCTCTCAGACATGCTGCAGCGCTGTGCAGTGTGCACACAGTTCTGCCGGTAATGAATATTATATTTTGTGAGGAAACTTTTCCACCAATAATTCCATTAAGTATTCCAAAATGTATTCACTTCAGGTTTACGAAAGCAACTGTAATCAGATTACTCGTTTTTCAAATGTAACGCAAGCTGAATACAGTTAGCCTACTTTTGTATTCGGATTACGTAACGCCGTTATGTTTTCCGTTACAACCCAACCCTGCTTCTTGGCTACTGTCCCACAGCTCCAGCCTCTCTGTTGGACTCTGTCGCAGCGGGGCTACTGCTGTGCTGCGGAGCGCATTAACCAGACTCTTCACAACGAAGGATCACTTCTTCTTCAGGGGAGGGAAGGTTTCGCAGTACGCAGTCTACTGTCCCGCAGCTGCTGCTTCTCTGTTGGACTCCGGTACTGCACCTTACTCACGAGACGTTGTAAACAAAGAAATGGGTGGGGGGCGAATGCAGTAACCACTCTGCCAACGCCACAGTCACCCCCGTCGTGCGGGCCGGATGAGAATGTCTAGCGGGCCGGATGTGGCCCGCGGGCCGCCAGTTGGTGGTCACTGCTCTATGAACACCAACCCTTTGTTCAGACGCTGCCTCATGTATCTAACCTGGTACGTAACCAGCACGTATGTAGCATATACTACTGTATGACGTTTTGTTTTGGTATATCTATATATCCCGTAAACTATTTTCTCTATCTTAATGTTATATTTTCTTTTAATGTTTTTTTATAATTGTTTTTATTTTTTGGTTGTTTCTCTGACAATGTATCTTCTTTAACTGTGTTTATGTATCACTATACATACCAAGACAAATTCCTTGTGTAAACCTATGTTTCTGATGCTGATACATTCTTGTGCTTTTAAATTAAATACAGTTCATATTCTCACAATTGTTCTCACGGAGGGATACTGCAGGTTAGGGATGGGTATCGAGAACCGGTACTAAGTCAGTAATGGTACCTGATTGGACGGTATTGTTAAGCCGCTGGACAAACGGTGCTGCTATCGATATATATGAATAGAGAACCGCAGTGACGCTACATAAAACCCAGACGTAAGTTAGCATTTTTACCACGTCCGGTTCCTTCGATAAAAAGCAATGCAATTTCTCCATAGGGTTTTGGAAAATAGCTCCAAATAAGGTCTGTGCTTGACACAAATTGAAGAGACAGATCAAGTTTTGTTCTTCGACATTAAATACATCAGCAGCTGGTGATTTCTGAAGAATTTACGTGTCTGAAAAACGATGGTTGTTAACAAGTGGCTGAATAGGACTACAGAAGTTGTCCAGGCCGTTTTACGTCATTACACCGAACACGTAAACACTCCTCTAAGTTTGTTTGCCCTGTTCTGCTTGAAAGCAAGTCCCTGCCTCCTGCAGAGTGTTCAAACAAACACTTCAACTTGTACCATTTAGAATCTGTATGTTTGAATATGGATCTTAAGTTGGCGTGACGTTGAAGCAGCGACGCTGCTGTAGTTCCTTTATAGCATAACGTTAGCATTTTGCTTCTTGCGACTAGATTTATGCTTCGAAAATTATAAAAGTAGGATAGACATGTGGATATTATCCGGCTGAACAAAACGTGATCCGTCTCTTAAATGTGCGTCAACACACAGACCTTATTTCGAGCTATTTTCCAAAATCCTATGGAGAAATTGCATTGCGTTTTTGACGAAGGAACCGGAAGGCGTTTACATCCGGGTTTTAGGACGCGTCACTGCGGTTCTCTCGCTACTTCCTTAGTTTAAACAATTCTGGTTGGTTGGGAACACTCATCCCGTGTGACGTATCCAGCTTAAGTACCACTGATTGGCCACTGTGAATGCCACTCGTCATCTCTCCTAACAGCAGTCTTATTATTGTATTGTGAGACTCCCGGGGGCAGACCATAGGGGCAGACGCGACATCTTGCTACTGTAGAAACAGCGTCTCAAGGCTTCTTAACATTTAACAACCTATTAATGATGCAAACCCACTTAACGGGAAAAACTCAGCTAACAGACGATATTAACCATTTTACCTAGACGGAAGAGAAGTCCAACACCAAGAGTCTAAATCAACACTTAGCAAAACGGGCTAACAGGGCTAACGGCTACTTTAGCACATAACTGGCAAAAGCGATCTTTTCTACATAATTTTATCTGCACAAACAACATATCACATGAAAGCAGATTCCATTGGTGTAAGTCTTATCACTGTACGACCAAAACTCACTGAACTAGCAGCCAGGAAAGAGCAAGAAAACATCTTCACTTTACGTAGCCATGATGATAGTTATATCTTACCTTTGCTGTTTTGTGATCAAAAGTTGTGTTTAAGGGCATAACAACTGTTAATCCAATGTCTCTGTGTAACTTTAAAATGATTACTGATAATCTATCATTACAATTATAAATAATAAACGCAATATAATGGAGCTTCCGGTTTAGGAGGTGCACACGCAGCGTCTCGTTTTAACTGAATAATGGTCATGATTTATGAACTTGGTCGATTTGACTCATTAATTCTCTTTATAACCGCTAGAGCCAATGGGATCGAGGGGAAGTTCTACATACACAAACACGTTACCAAATAAGGAGTGAGAGTGAAGCGTGGCCAAAACTGGAAGCTGCATACACTCTGTTGGCTACCATTAGCAGCTAACTTTTTTTCTCCGATTTTTACATTAAAATGGAATTATGGATTATAAATAATTGTTTCAAAACCACAGATACATTATCAACCTATGGATCAACCGATTCAGCCGCGTTTTTTCTCGTTTTAATGTCATTGAACACGTCTTTTGATCAGATTGACAGCTACGGTGAGACGATCTCCCGTAAAAGCTCCGTAACGGTACGTGTTGTGATGTCTGTGTTTGCTTCCCCTGTCGCGAGTTCGGATCACTTAGTGATGATACTATATACCTAAATAATCTGCGGAACCTCAGCTTTAATCGGATATCTTGTATGTGCAGTTACGATAAGTAATAAGGGTATCTTTATCTTGAGTTCTGTGCCAAAGTCAGTGTGCATTTTTTCCCTCAGGGGTCATTTAGACGCTTCTTATGAGACTTGTGTTTTGTTTTGGCAAAACTTGTTTGTATCATCAGTTAGCTGAGATCGTTAATCTGGTATAACACATTAATAGTTTCATAAATGTTAAGAAGCCCTGAGACAGGACTTAAGAGGATAATCACCACCGCCCCTAGAAGACCACACACAATAACACTTGTGTGAAATATATACTGTTTTACAACGTATTTGTGTTATTACTGGCTGTCACTCCACTACACATAGACTATTGTACTGCTTTAAGAGAAGACTTTTGAATTTGTACACAGTATTAATGTTAAACTCTGCTGCCACCTCATATATTTTCACTTTTTAGAATGCTGCTTCTTATTTATGTTCCATGCATATGTACTTGATTTTCTTTATTAACTTGCCAATCTTTTTAACATGTGCATTTTTACCTTTTGTGTACACATATTGTACATGTCCCTACTGTGGGATAAAAATAAAATACTTTTACTCTGAATTTCAGGTGTTTTTATTTTCAATATTGTATACATATTTCTAGATACTGTCTTCCATTATAGATATTCTTCCCACAGGCCAGCACATCAGCAGTCGATATGGTCTGATCTGGATCCCTTTTCATTGTTAATAGTCTCTGGAGATAAGACCCTGATTCTGATATCGTATATATATTAAGGGGGAAGTGCAGCCTGGAGTATATTAGGAAACCCCCAGGGGATCTAGACACTGGTGGTGATGATGAAGATCTGGATTTGATGAGGAGGAGAGAGAGGAGGTGTGATGAGGTCTTTGGATTGGCTCTCCTAGCACTGAACATGATGACTGGGGGTAGATGGGGTGGAGGCGGGCCGCAGCATAGACACCTGAAATCACAGCTGATTGCAGGAGAACGATTTTAAAGTTTGACTGCAGCACGATGATTGGCTGCTGGAGAATGAGGTGAAATATAATTGGTTGGAGAGAACACCCGTGATGAGCTGATTAATGCAGCTGTAGAGGGAATTCATGTATAGCCAGTCTTCCTGCTTGAACTCATGCTAAGCTTCATTACCACATTTTTAAACTGGATAACTTTTCAATACTGCCTTCACTTTAACTTTGTTAACATCATATTTATTTATTATTCATTGCTAAACATCATCATCATCACCATCACCATCACCATCACCATCATCATCATCACCACCATCATCATCATCATCATCATCATCATCATCATCATCATCATCATCATCATCATCATCATCATCATCATCATCATCATCATCATCATCATCATGTAGTAGTATATACAGAGCTATATATTTAGATTGTACTCAGTGCTCACACCATGTGTACAAGTATCCAGTGCAGAGAGTGAAATATACTGCAGTCTGTGCATTTAGCTGCTGTGTTTTTCCTTTTTGTATTTTTGTCTTGTTTTGATCTTATCGAACCAATCAATAACTTTCTTCTTTTGCCTCTGGGGCTGTACAGGTTTACTCCTGGTTGTTAGGTGGTCTCACACTGCCCTCTTGTGGTGGAAGCTCTTGGCACAACTTCCTTTATTAAACATGCTCCAACTGTCCAATGTACATGACTTTACATTACAAGTCAATCATCATCCGAAGTGTATAATAAAAGCATGATTGAACCACTGCATGTACATGTTTGTCTGAGTGGATGGTCGAAATGACACCAATATTTCGGCACAGATGGTTTATGGACTGGGACAGAGAACTAAGGCTGTTGGAAATGTGGGTGACAGCAGTATCAACATGACCTATCATAATAGCTTCCGTTTTAGCTGCAGGAAGTTGTGTGACATCTATTTGTGGATACCCTGGAGGCAGTTGAGGAGATTAACAGAGTCACTGTTGAGGGAGTGTTGAGCAGAATCTCAGTTTAAATACATCTAGGTTCCATCTTTACTTTCTTTACTTCATTTGTTCTGTTTTTATTTCAGCAGGTGAACCTATATGTTCATAAAATAGTGTGTGAGCTTAACTGCGTGTATTAAACTAAAACGGCAGCTCAGATTGTATTTCTGCTTTTTTAAACTGTAGTATGTGCTCATGTGTTTCAGTGTTGGTGTATCGGCTGCAGTCTGAATCTGCTACAATCACCTGCATGGAAACTCAAAAACACCCAGAAACCTTTCGCATTATTGGACTTATTTATGTTGCTTGAATAGGACCCGCACATTTTTTTGGTTTGCTGATGTTATTTATATTGTTTCACTGTATCAACACCAAGTTAAATGTTTGACTGTTACAATGAGCCTCGATGGTTTGTAAAATAATTGTCAATAAAAAGAATAACAAATAAAAACCAGTAGGGAGACTGTCACGGCCCCCAGCTTGGGCACAGGGGGCCCGAGCGGTAACACTGAGCTTGGCCCCCCTGTGGCCCCCCTCTGAAAGAAGAGTCTTTGATAATACAATTAGTAATCATGTTGCAGCAAATATCTGCTGTAACCTCTGCCACGGTTAGATAATGTATTTGTGTTTTTTGTTTTCTAAATTGAAATTGTATTTAAAAAGTGTAACATATCAATATTATAATTAATATTATAAGTAAAAGTAAAATGGTTCCATACCCGCCCCTGGAGACCTCCTGGGTCTGCCCGGACCCTTTATGGCACGGTGTGCAGGTGGGTGCATCACTTTGGCGTGACGTGTCTTCATAGACTAGAGCGCGAGCTAGTGTGAGTAGTCTGGAGGAGGGAGGCAGTAGAGGAGGGAACAGCAGCAGGAGAAACACTTCCTCAGCCGGCTCTTCTTCACTTCTCTCCCGTTGTCCGCCCACAGCCCCTCGCGCCATGGCGCCCAGCCGGAACATCCAGAGCAGCTCCTCCGCCGTGAAGAGCGAGCCCGCCGCGGGAGCCGCACCGCCGGGGCTCTACGGTGAGTACTTACCGGAGCACAGCAACAAAGGAAGTTAGGACACAGTTATTTTACGGCAGTGTTGTGACTATAGGTTTATCATCACAAAGAATAAATATAATTAGGAGTTTAATTAAGCGAATTGTGGACATGTTAAGTGATACACACAGCTGAACAGTTGTAAGGGATTTTATTATTATTATTAAAATGGACTGTACTTATATAGCGCTTTATCCAGTCTTTAAGACCCCTCAAAGCGCTTTACATACTACATGTCATTCACCCATTCACACCCATTCATACAGAGCAGTGTATATCACTCTAGGAACTAACACGCATACACATACACACACCGTTGGCCATGCCATCGGGAGCAACTCCGGGTTAAGTATCTTGCCCAAGGATACATCGACATGTTGACTGCATGGGCTGGGATCGAACCCACAACCTTCTGGTGGAAAGACGACCGCACTCCCTCGCAGCCATAGTCGCCCTTATTATTATTATTATTATTATTATTATTATTATTATTATTATTATTATTATTATTATTATTATTATTATTATTATTATTATTATTATTATTATTATTATTGTTATAATTATTATTATTATTATTATTATTATGATTATTATTATATTATTATTGTTATTATTATTATTATAGGAATTATTATTATTATATTCAACCTGGCAGTGGCGGTTCTAGACCAATTTGACTGGGGGGGGCCAGTTATTTTCTGAGGGGGGCACAATAAATACAGGACGAAAAAGAGAACTAGACAGTATGAAGTAATTGCGCATAAGAAAACAATGCAATACAGTTATTGGTATTTGTTTCAGTACACTGATTTATTTCAGATATATCTTATAGTTATTACTGTTAGCTTCAGCTTAAGTTATAGTACACTTTTTTGCACTAACACCATATGATAGTTATATAAAAATAAAGGCAATGAACAGTTACATCTCTACTTTACATCTACAATTACACGGATACAATAGTTTAAATCACCTTCAATTATCGTGGTAGTCTCTCGAAACGTAGGTTTCAATCAGTCTTTCTTGGATGCAACAGCCTCTGATGATCCGAGATGAAAAGTGTTTGTTTCTCGCGCGCTTCAGCCGGACAGTGAAAGTGAGTGCACCGCTCTAATGGGTCCTGAGTGCACTGCTATAATGGGTCCGACTAGAATGACGAATAACGTTAGTTCCGTCTATTCCGTCATTCAATAAATCATGTAATAAATCATTAATTTATTTTTTCTTCACTTTTTTCACTTTTCATTTTTAGGGGGGCCACAGGGGGGTCAGAGGTCAGTGTTAGGGGGGCACTGGCCCCCCCCTAGAACCGCCCCTGCAACCTGGTCTCACCAGAATGCGTGACTCCACCACGACTCCTTAACACCGCATTGCGTGGTGGAGTCAAGCAAAAAACCCCAATGTAAAGTGAATGAGGCTGCTTTGTCGTGGTGCACACACGCATTTCTACAACGTTCCAGCTTTTATTCTATAAAACGTTTTTAAAATCTACTTTATAGCTTGTAGAGGCTTT
Source organism: Champsocephalus esox (assembly GCA_036324585.1). Taxonomy (NCBI): domain Eukaryota; kingdom Metazoa; phylum Chordata; class Actinopteri; order Perciformes; family Channichthyidae; genus Champsocephalus; species Champsocephalus esox. The sequence goes on along the minus strand of CM070481.1, from coordinate 563,834 downwards.
ATAGCAAGGGAGGCTTCTTTTATTTTATTTGTATTCATAATAATTTGTATTTTTCGTCAGAATGTAAAAATTACATTAGTTACGAAAATAAATTCTCAAAAAACAGTGCATTGTGGGTAATACAACTGTGATTTTTATTAAATTAGTTAGTTTTTAAGGAAGGCCAGAGCTTCAGCTGTGTCAAATAGATTGTTCCCTTTAGTTAACGTTATTTAAAAGATAATTATTCCTATTTGATCATGTCCCCTTTATTGTATTACGAGCGTCCATTCCCATTGGATAACGGAGGATTTTAAACCTGGAAGTAAGTATTCTCCTTACTGTCGATTGATTTTACAGTGATATCTGCACTACTCATCAACTCAAAAACACCAGATTATCCTTGTTGATTACACAACATTGATTGGTTTGAATTGTGTGCAATGCTTTTTTATTTTTCCCTTTCGATTCGGAGAAACAAATATTTGTTCGGAGTTTTTGGATGGCAGAATACACTACACTACCCAGAATCCTCAGCTATCGTTTGGGACGACACCATGTGCTTAGCTTGACAAACCCCGTGATTTGTCCTCAAGCTCTGTGATTTGATGTTGGAGTGGCAGTGCGCGAAGTTTACACAGAGCGTCAAAAAGCACTTTGAAATGGAATGAAACCCATCGACGGCACACTATTCAAAACAGCAATCACGTTACCCTCCGTTGTGGACACTATTACTCTCGCCTGACTCGCCGCCCCCGGAGCAGCAGTCTTCGTCATCTGAAACTACGCCGCCCCTCTGCGGCCCGCAGGTGCCAGGATATCACGGCAAAACAGAGCCTGCCCAGGTATATCTAAACAAGTACCCGCCTGTCAGTGTTGGGTGTAACGCGTTACAAAAGTAACGGAGTTACAGTAATATATTACTTTTTGCTGTAACGAAGTAATGTAACGCATTACTAATGAAATGTGGGTACTATATTACCCGTTACAATGCTCAGTAACGCAGTTACAACACATTTTAACCCGACATTAAATGGTGTTTTGTTTTTTAACAATGTACTAACATAGCGAGACATTCCGACACCAGACAAATTGTGCAGGTAGTAGATTAGTAAACCTGGTGTTTACTCCTCAGGCCTCGCGTCGGGATCTTCGGGGCAGTTGAATGTTATGCACCCTCTATTCAAAAAAGAGAACGGAGCGAAAAATACTAACAACATATTGTGTCAGGTGCGCGTGACCTGCTCCGCTGCGCGTGCATCATTTCCAAAGTGCTTCCACAGCAGTGACACACATCTGTGGATAATCATTTATACAAACATGGTGAAAGCAACCATCACTAAACGCCAGCAACACTGCGTCTACTGCAGAAAGTAGCAACGGGTCAGATGTGGACATCACGTTACCCTCCGCTGTGGACACTAGCTCACTCCCGCCTGACTCGCCGCCCTCGCCCCCGGAGCAGCAGTCTTCGTCGCCCGAAACACCGCCGCCCCTCTGCGGCCCGCAGGTGCCAGGATACCACGGCAACACAGAGCCTGCCCAGGTATATCTAAACAAGTACCCGCCTGCACAGTGGGGTTAGGCGGTCATTTTGCAGCTCGTGGAATACAAATAGACAAGGGCTAGAATATTCATGTGAAAATAGTGCCATATTCTGCCTGTAGAAATGTTGGGTCAAACATAATGCACACAATAGCACAGATGCCTTCACCACGAATGGCTACAAAAAGATCTCATATCCCAAGCTGATCAACGAGCTGATGTTGCAGCTGAAATGTTCTCCAGGTCACAAAGTCACCTCACATGATGATGATGATGATGATGATGATGATGATGATGATGATGATGATGATGATGATGATGATGATGATGATGATGATGATGATGATGATGATGATGATGATGATGATGATGATGATGATGATGATGTGATCCACTTTTCAAGCACAGTAAATATTCTCTTCCCAGAGTATATGATGGGACCAAGGTGATGATTTAGTACTTGATTTACAAAATGTTCTCATTTGTTTTATCAGTAGCTTTGAAGCTGTGCTTTTCTTTGCCACAGTTCACTTTGGAGTGTATGAGATATTTCAGGATTGCACTCACTTGAAATTGCACTCACTTTAAATGTTCTCACTTGCTTGGTTTCAAAACATAACAAATGCCATAATCTGTTCATTGGGACCATCACTGCTATTTCTCATTGCTGTTGCCGGCCACTATTGCTCATGTAAACCTGCTACTGCTGCCCCCCTGTAACCTCAGAGGCACCCTGAGTCATGTTGTTCTGGAGCCGGGCCTGCACACGGCCATATGCTAAACACACTCCAGAGCCCATTCCGTGTCCTGTTAGTGTTTACTTTCTTTCTGCCTTCTTCTGGTGATTTATCTGACGTCCAGCGCTCCATCTTTTAACCTCTTTTCCTTTCTCTTTCTGGATCCTCCTTAGCAACCTTCATTAGAGTACTTGACAGTGGTCTGTACTGCTGTATTATCAACGTGTCACATGTTAAGAATTTACAATCAGAATCGAGTATTCAACTCACCCGTGTAATACAAGTTGTTCGTAGCCTTAACCTGTTAAACCCTGAGCCTGTTTTTCAGGTTTCAGGCTCGAAAATGACATTCCCAGAACAAATGACTATAACTTCACTTCTAAAAGGTTTATATGAATAATTGTTGTTGTCAAAGCAAGGTTACATCTGTGAGTTGGATGTAGAAGTGTCAGAATCAATATAGATGTTTCTGTGTCAGAGTAAATTCAGATGGAACATAGCAAAACAATTTAAATTCCTGTCTCCGCCTAAAGAAAACCCATGACTTATAGTGAAGACCAACCTTGAATGATGGGTTAGTAGCCTAAAAGCTTTAGGAATCCTAACTATAACATATAAGTACCCTGTATCAAGATTGAGGCAAAACAAGTGACATTTGACCTTTTTAGAGAGGTTTATGTCAATAAAGTCCAGGCGGAATAAGCTTTGGGCACATTTGGGCACATTTGGTTCCATCAGTGCCATTTGACCTTTTTCAGGTACCAGACTATACAAAGCATTGTATTACATTGAAGCATCACTATAGGTATTCATTCCACCCAAAAAAAAATACATATTTAAAAAAATCTAAATATTTCTTAAAAAAATAAAAATATGTTTGTGTAGGTGTGTGTGTGTGTGTGTGTGTGTGTGTGTGTGTGTGTGTGTGTGTGTGTGTATAGGTGTGTATGTGTAAGTGTAGCTGTGTGGGTATGCAAGTGTAGCTGTGTGGGTATGTGTAGGTGTGTATGTGTAAGTGTAGCTGTGTGTGTATGTAACTGTACCAACACACTCTACAATAAAACTACACTGGAGGTCATTGTGTGTAGATGTACTTGCACAATAAAAAAACGGAAACATAGGTAACATTTGACTCCAACTGGGGCAGATTTATTTCAAACATTTTACCAACACACGTTGCATGTAAAAACAAACACGTATACAATAAAGCCACACTGTAGGTTTGTAAAAACAACAATATTTTACCAACACACTATACAATAAAATCACACTAGGTATATAAAAACAACAAGTATTTTCTTTTTTAAATAAACACTCGCAAAACGTTATACCTACCTGAACATTATACCTACCTGAATGTTCTAGTATTTAGGTCGCGCCACTCCCTGAAACAGTTCCTTTTGACAGTGAAGCACAGAGGGGCCTGGCACTTCCTGCAGTACACAGGTGTCTTCACCCTTTTGAGTCCAGCATCTAGGCACCTCCTGCAGTTCTTCCTGACCTTGGTGGCATCTTCCCCATAATACTCGGGCATGCGTATGAGTGGTGGAGGAGGGGGAGGAGGTGGTGGAGGAGGGGATGATGGAGGTGCAGGGCCTTCAGCTGGGCCTTCAGCAAACTCCAACAATTCTGCAGCAAGCTGCTCCCTGAAAGTCTTCTGGGTGTGTGGCTTTGTCCTGCTGGGGTCACCCCTCATCTAATAAATGTGGGAAAACAAAGATATTAGATTAATTCACTGGCTTATACTTATAGGATAATATTGGTCTATATATTAATAATATTACACCAAATAAATAAGTAAACACATGTATATTCATTCACTGGCCATTCATTTAGAAAATGTAACTCCAAAAAGACAAGTAACACTATTTAGCATTTTGGCTAATCATTCCTGTTGGCTAAGCTAACACTGTGATGCAGTTCCACCAAACACAAAAGTAATACATAAAAAGGATAATATTGGACAATAAATGAATAATATTACATCAAATAAATAAGTAAACACATATATATATTCATTCACTTCATCATCCGACGAAGAGTCATCTGGAATGCTCATAGCTATCGTCAGCTAGCATCTCTAGCACCTGCTCTGTGGTGAAGCTCTCCCTTCTGGCTGCGTAATGCGTAATGGAGCCGGAGCAGGCGTAGTTTATTCTACGCAGGATCATATCTTTGGAACCCATTGGTCGATTTGGGTGATTGACACCTTTTCTGAACCGTTAGAGCCAATATAATCAAGTAACAGTTAGTAAGTCCCACTAAACACTAACATCAAGTAGAGAGAGGTTTGCGTAAACAGCATCTGAGACAGCATTAGCTCCGGACTGCGAAACTTTAAACCTACTCTGCTGCCATGAATGTAATGATAGATTATCAGGAACAATTCTAAAGTGACTAAGAGACATTGGATTAACCTTAAACAGCATTTTTACTCCCTTGAACAAGAGCTTTGATCACAAAACAGCAACGGTAAAACATAATTATTGTTATGGTTTTGAAAAACGCTGTTTTTTTTCTTCTCCGTTCTGGCTGCTAGCTCAGTGAGTTTGTGTGCTAGAGTGATGATACTTATAACCAAATAATCTGTGGAGTATCAGCTTTCAGATGATATTTCGTTTTTGCGGAAAATATTAAGTTTTAAAGATCGTTTTTGCTAGTTAGCACCGGAAGTAGCATCTGCCCGTTTTAGCTAAGGGCGAATGCTAACGCTTCTTGTGAGACTTGTGTTTTGTTTCAGTAAAAATGGTTCGTATTGTCAGTTAGCTGAGATTCTTCTCGTTAATCTGGTATCACACATTAATAGGTTTTTAAATATTAAGATGCCCTGAGACACAGTGTTGTGCCACAGGGGACCTTCGGGCGGGGACCTTCGGGCTTATCAGGTTAAGGGCCTACACAGTTGTTATGCTATACCACATTGCCCTTCACTTGATGTATAATGAGCTGCACTAAACTACATTGCAGCATTTAAAATACCTAGCCATTCTTTTGCGGTTATTTTGGTGAAAGTAACTCAAAAGTAACTAAAAAGTAGTGTAACTCATTACATTTCAGAGACAGTAATATTGTAATGTAACTTATTACTTTCAAAAGACAGTAATAAGTAATATATTACATTTTGGAAGTAACTTGGCCAACACTATATACAAATGATTGGAATATGATATATTAGACATATCATTTCTAAATAGCAGCCAGATGAATGTTATGGATGTTGTTTCAAAGTTCAGGTGTTTAACAGTCTTCTGGCCTGTGGGATGAAGCTGTCCCTGAGTCTGGTGGTGTTAGTCAGGATGCTGCGGTACCGCCTGCCAGACGGCAGCAGACAGAACAGTTTGTGGCTGGGGTGATGGGGGTCTTATATAATCATGAGGGCTTTCTTTAAGGTTAACCTGATATTTTTACTCCACTACATTTATTTGAGTTACTTTACAGATTTGGATTAATGATGTGAATATATAAACAACCCTTAAATCAGACTTTAGTTACACCTGAGTAAAATTCAGGGAAAGGTGATTGTCAAGTGCCAACAATCAGGAGAGATATTTGATAGTTGGTGCTTGAGAAGACTACACATTTATCTGCAGATCTCTATAAAGTATATTCATTACTCTTTATTCTCTACGAATAGTTCATTAAAGACTGTATATTATGGCTATTTTTGCCAAAATCAAAACATCTGTTCTTTATTCTGAGTGTCAACTGTAATCAATGTATCAATTGCTGAATGGGGGTACCCATGGTGCAGTAACTGCGATGGAGACCCATGGGTCTGGAAGCTCGGCGTCGTACATCAACATTGTGTCATCTACAGTTGAATACCCCACTAGCCTCTGTGGGGCCTGGAGGTCTTGGCAACCCTGCGTATGGCTAATGTAACTACAGTGATCAAACAGATCACTAGGATTAGCACAACCAAGATAAACACTGAAACAGTAACAACAAATGTAACCAACCCCGCTCCCCAGGATCCAAGGGTTCCACTTAAATCCCCAAATGTAACCCCATGAGTTTCATGCAATCATTTTATTCCCTTTGCAGTATCATGAGCCATATCCATAACTTCAGGTGTAGCATCAGAAATGAAAGAACAACACTCAGATCCAATCACCTTGCATGCGCCCCCCTGAGCAGCTAGGAGAAGATCCAGTGCCATACGATTCTGTCGTGCTACTGTCCTAACTTCCTGCAATTCTTTGTGTTCAGCTAACATCGCTGTGTTAGATACATTTAGATGGTGTTCCACTACTTTGGACAATGTCACAATTTCCTGCTGAGTAACATAAATACCGTACCAAGGCAAAAATAGGCTCGCTATCTGTTGTCCTTGTGTAATGGACCTGCTGTTCCTGTGTTGAGAGGGAAGTATCGCTGCAATCTCATTAGCCTCTACTTTACGGATTAAAGGAATTAGGTAGGCTAGATAGCAGGTGCCATAAAAAATGTCATAGGGCACATAGCCATAGGCCCGGTCCCCACAAACTAAGTAAACTCTCTGTGGGAGGGGAATTCTGGCTAATTTTACCCTCACTATGGTACTACAGTCGCTGTGTCCCACATCTGGAGAGCTGTGAGATCATGCTTCATTCTGGAAACAGATGGACACATTCTTCCATTCATGTACCACAATTGGAGGAACATATACTGAACAGTCACGTGTAGGGGGCTTGCCTAAGGGTATTGGCTGCGTACAGTCATGTATTTTAACCTCAACGGAGTCCACTGTTCTGGAGCCAAACCAGGGCACAACTGTTACCAAGGCTTCAACCAAACCAACAAATATGGTTTGTGTGGTTGCATTGTACATATTGCACTTGTAAAGTTAGCCGAACAATTAGTCTGGGCTAGAGCTAACTGGAATCTGTATTCAAAAGCTAGGTTAACGTATTTCTTCACATATATTAGTTTTAAAAACATCAACCGTTTGAAACCGTCAGGCAGGTAATTTGTATTTACTGTATCAACAATGAGAGAAACTAAGCCCTCGTACTGTAGAGGTTGCTCAGAGTCTATGGTGTAGGAAGGAGTGTAACAATCCTCAGCCTCATCGCTAAATCTGGATGCTATGTCATTCCAGCTCACTAGACCGTAGTCAGCTCTTGCAAAAGGATTTGGGCTAAACATAGGAGAATGCATGGATTCTGGCATATTTTGGCACAGCCAACAGTTGCTAATATTGCGTTCATGCGCGTAGTCTAACATTACACTTATTGCAGAATTAGTTTTAGTTCGTTTAAAAGGAGTGATTAAGGCCTTTTTGAAGAATCTACATCACCTCCTGATTGTTTAAGTGGAGTGGATAGAATATCTGTGTTGCTATCTGGTCCAGTAAATGTGCATGCAGTGACACCTGAATTGGGAGCCTTGTAATCTGGTTTCCTCGTTATACATTTTACCTCATTCCTTATCAGTGTCTTAAACTGTTCTATAGTGCTACACCACAGTTCTGGGGGCATATTTTCAATGGTGTTGAGAGCTATTCTTACCCCCTCTGATGAGACCCTAAACCAATGGTACTGGTTCTTTGGATACAGTAACCGTCACCGTTGATTAAAGACCCAGGAAACACAATAATACAGTTGGATGGGTCACATATTGAAGTTGGGCAGTTACAAGAAATAGTCTCTGATTCATGATCAGGGAGGGAGGCAATCCTCCTTATTCTCCCTCCTTTTCTCTCTCGTTGTCTCTCTCGCACCATACTGAATGTCTGTGTGGTGATTGGATACAACCTGTCCTTGTCTCTAGGTACTGATTTGCCCGTCGGTGTTGTTTTGCCCTCAGGGTCTGGGCCCTGAGTGGTCAAGTCATCTGCACTCTTCGATAAGAGCACCTTATGTTTTCCCTCAGAGGGGCGAGAGCCCTCGCCACCTGTCGTTGGGATTTCCACAGCTTCATCTAGCAGGGCGACCTTGGCCAGGTACAGAAGACCCAGCATGACGATGATGATGACTGCCTTCACACGCCAGCATCCGGTAGAGGGGAGAGACGACATCTTGTAGCGTGAATCCACTCCGCTCTACCTTGTACTCTCAGGGCTGTTCTGGTCACTATTAACACCTGGAAAGGACCTTTCCACCTGGGAGACAGAGCACCTTTTTCAAGAGATTTGATTAGTACATCATCACCAATCTGAAACGGGTGGGTAGGGCTCCTCTCCCGGCTGGGGGAGCCTGTCAGCCACCTGCCTGTGAAACTTTCTCAACATGTCAGTTAGATATTTGACATAGTTAGTCATGTAATCATCTGTCCACAAAAGAGTGAGTTTGTGGGGTGTTACTGGGGGGCTAGATCCTGCGAACATTACCCTTCCCATCAATACCTCGTGTGGGCTAAGCCCTGTCGTTGCATTTGGTGAGCTTCTGATGGAGCACAGAACTAGCGGCAGCGCGTCTACCCATTTTAGTCCTGTGGTCAACATTGTTTTAGTGAGTTTCTCCTTTATAGTCAAGTTCATCCTCTCAACCTGGCCTGAGCTCTGTGGGTGATAGGGAACATGCAATTGCCATTTGAACCCTAACACTGTAGCTAGACTCTGGGTTATCTTCGAAATGAATGCTGGACCTCTGTCACTGTTCATTCCTGTGGGCACACCAAATCTAGGGATAACATCTTTGAGAAGACACTTTACAACTGTTCTAGCGTCTTCTTTTCTGGTAGGGTAGGCCTCTACCCATTTGGAGAACTGGCACACTATTACCAAAAGATATTTGAATCCTTGGCATGGTGGCATATGCGAAAAGTCAATTTGCATATTTACTAAGGGCCCCGAGGGGGGCGGTAAGTGTTCATGCTGAACTGGACCACTTCTTCGTCTTGTTTGCTGGCATATCATACATCTGTCTACAAGGGTCTGTGTAGCTAGTGTGATGCCTGGAGCAAACCATTGGGACTTTCTAATCCCATTCATCCCTCCTTTTCCTACATGTGATTTGCCATGTGCAACATGTGCCAAAACATGGAGGAACGAACGTGGACAGACCATCCGTCCGTCTGGGTGGAGCCACAAGCTGGACTCAGCGTCAAGTGTACAACATCGTCTTAGCCATAAATCTTTCTCCCATAACATCAGCGCGGGCTTGCATGTCCGCGACATCATTAAAGGAAGGCGAACAAATGGGTTATGCGGGTTGTGTTGAGGGGCATTGGAGCATCATGGAAGAGCAGGAAACTGCTGCTTGTTTAGCCGCGGTGTCGGCTAACGCATTTCCACGGGAAATAGGATCATCAGAATTTGTGTGAGCAGCACACTTAACTACTGCTAGCTGTGCAGGAAGCATGATAGCGTCTAATAGCTCAGCTACTAACGCATGATGTTGAATAGGCTTACCGGCCGATGTTAAGAAACCGCGCATTTTCCACAAGACACCAAAATCATGGCACACACCAAATGCATACCTGGAGTCTGTGAAAATGGTTGCAACACTATCTTTAGCCAAAATACACGCCCTCAGCAGAGCATACAACTCTGCAGCCTGAGCCGACGTGCCATTTGGCAAGGCCCGGCTTTCTAAAACGTCCATGTTGGGAGAAGCTAACAACAGGTCATCTGCGTACTGAAGCAAGGTGCTACCTCCTGTAAGGACCAAAGTGTCCAGATCTGTCTTAACCGCTGCTGCGTACACCGTAGGCGACTCAACGTACCCCTGCGGGAGGCGCGTGTATGTGATTTGTTTACCTTTAAAAGTAAATGCAAACAGATACTGTCTGGATGCAGAGGAACAGAGAAAAACGCTGAACATAAGTCAATCACTGTGTAGTACTTAGAGTCTGGGGGCAAAGAAGCAAGGATCAAATTAGTGTCAGGCACTATAGGAGCTGTCGGAATGACAATAGCTTGCAAATCTTGGACAAAACGCCACTCAGCAGGGCGATTGTGCTTAGGTATGGGTAGAATTGGAGTGAATGAATACGCCCTGATCGAGCAGAGATTGGATGACTCGTTCAATTCCCAAAATGGCTCTATGGGGTAAATTGTACTGTCGGATAGCTGGCAATCTGGCATTGGCTTTAAGTGTGACTCTGTGTGGAGGCGCTGCACGAACAAACCCCACCTGATTGTGGCCCATAATGTGGCAGGAACCTCAGAGAAGTCTGTGTGTGGTTGTAATGTGAGGAATATGCTTTTGGGGAGAGAAATGTGCTCAGAGAGACGCAGCATGTAATTCTCTTCTCCGAGGTTAATTAGCTTAGGTGTGTGTGTGTGAGGGAGAGAAGCTGTTGCAGCTCCCAGCCGAGCATGGCAGTGGGCTGCCATAGCCCCCACCTCCTTAGGACTACTGCCTGGAGTGAAAGCTTGTGTGACGTGAGGGATAGTTTCTAGGGGTGTAACGGTACACGTACCCGTACCGAATAATTACCGAAGTGTACCGAACGAATATAACGTTAAACGTAAAAAATTGGTAACGTGAACAACTTCTTGGAAGTAATCCCAGGTGCTGCGTCGCAGCATTCAGAGTAATTTGCTCCCATTGGGCTCAACGCATAGAGCGAGCAAGTCATTTCATTGGACGAGCTGGTCAGAGGGATGCGTTCAAATTTAGTCAGTAATTTGAGGAACTGTCGAAATGGCGAACACAGATAAAGTTGAGCTCGAAAATCCTCCAGCATCATTGAAGTCTCCGGTTTGGGAACATTTTGGTTTCGCAGTTACGTACAAGGATGACGGACGGAGACAGGTGGACCGAACCAAAGCTGTTTGTCGGCATTGTTCAACTAACATTGGTTACGCGGCTGGCAATACATCAAACTTGCACACTCTTGAAAAGGCATCACCCGAAAGTGAATATCACCGGTACCAAAAGAAAAAAGACTGAAGTGCAAACCCAACTCCCGCTAGCATGTAAGCCTCCACCACTCGCAGAGAGTTCAGACCAAGCCAAAGCTATTACAAACGCCAAATATCCTTGTGTTGCCATGGTAGCAAAGCGCTACCTGGCTGTATCTGCTACCTCTGTCCCTAGAGAGGGTGTTCTCCACAGCAGGAGACATTGCTAGTGCCAGCTGATCTGCCCTTTCGGCAAGCAATGTGGACAAGTTCATCTTTCTTTAAACAACATGAAAATACAATGACAAGCAAGTCCTAATGTCAAACTGGCTGCTTAGGTACTAGTACATTACAGTTCAAATACACATTATTTCAGTTCATCGAAATGCTGCACCTTAATGTTTATTTTATTATATTTTATATTTATTTGAGTGAATATTCATAGTTTAATAATAATTAAAAACCCAAAACTAATAGTTTATGTTTTGTGAGTACTAGTACAGTAAAGTTCAAATACAGATTATTTCAGTCGAAATGCTGCACCTTAATGTTTATTTTTTTATATTTTGTATTTATTTGAGTGAATACATTATTCACAGTTTAATAATAATTAAAGAAAAAATATGTTATGTTTTGTGATAATTTTTTCTGCTGTACCGAAAACGTACCGAACCGAACCGTGAACTAAAAACCAAGGTACGTACCGAACCGAAATGTTTGTGAACCGTTACACCCCTAATAGTTTCTACAGCTAGAAGGCCCTGTTGTGGGGGTGTGAGCCTAACAGGCAATGTGCACCCCTGGGGTCCTAAAAATAGAAAATGCTCGCATTCCAACTGATCTGAGCTGTTGCAAAAACCTCTTACTGATAGCGCATAGTCATCTGACGGGTTAAAAGCAGCTGTGCAGTGACAATTCAACACAAGCCGCATAAGGGACATTAAGGAAGCACACACAGGGGAAATGCTAGCCATTTTCTGAATCCCTGTTGTGTAAAAAACAGAAATCATGTTGAAATCTGGAAATGACCAACAATAAAGGTTGTCTTGAGATGATTGAATGAATTGGACAGCTTGATAGACTTTGCTGTCAGGAATAGTCAAAAACAATCCATCTTGAGTGCAATGTAAATGGTCTGTAATTGGATTTTTTAGAAGGTGTCTTGGTGTGTGAATTCGTTTTCCTCTTACCAACTGACTCGTTTGTGGAGACAGTATTACCCATGTTTAACGGTTAGTACAATAAAACAAACATTGCAATTAGACAAACAAACATGAACTCGTAACAAACATCAGCGTGACAGCAAAGCTCATCCAACTTAATGTAATCCGAATAGAGAGGTCTCAGAGGGGGTAGGGAAATATCTGTTTAATATGAGTGCCTTCTTACTCATATATACTTGTACAAGTGCTAAGAATGGAATCTGTTGAAGAGCAATAACTAATTTATTCTCAATCATCAACCACTATGCTAATTTAGTGGTGCCTTTTTATTTATCCAGTACCCTTTCTTCTCCAACAACAGCTACATTTAACAACCCATCAATTCATTACAACAATGAAATACAGCGCTATGTCACATTCTCGCATACCACCCTTCCCATTAATGACCAATTAACCTATATTCGTATTGTGTGCACCCCGGGCAGCTACCCAGTTTCTCCAGCTATTAGGAAACTGCTGCGTGCCAGGCTATGCACGCACTTAGTTGTCTGCCCCAGTCTTGCCAGAAAAATAGTAGAAGACGGTTGCAGATAAAAATAAATGCTTTTAGACTGTTCTCTTTTTTTATAAAAAACAATCATTAATGGTGTGAGGAAAAGATATGTGACACTCTGTGCTTTTCTTCCTCTTCGCCTGCTGCTCCCGCAGGGGGGGGTGAAATCACAAACACACTGCAGCAGCCTCAGGCAAATTCGAGGCGATGCCTGCTGTTAATTTTAACCGGTTGACCGCTGAGACCTCTAGAATTCGGCGATTTGTTTCAATACAAATCTATCACATTGCTCCTAATGCAGAAATCCACTTTACTGATGCTCTCTTTAAGGTCTCTCCAAATATTTGCTGTGTGTAATTGTCTGGTAATTTAATTCCAAGAAACACACACAGAGGAAATCAGTCTAAATCAATATTCCTAGGTTATTATTACCCCCAAATATTCTTATTGTTTTTTTACATGAGCTGTGTTTTCTCTGAAGGCACATGCCCCAGCAGCAATCACAGGGAAAATCGGCCAGGACGAAATCCCCATAGACACCGATTCTCCAGGTTATGATTAAACCCCCAAATGTAAAGAGTAGAGAAACCAAAAAAAATGCAGCCGCTCAGTTTCACAGGTAATTTATGATACCGTCAATCACAGATTCTGGTAAGGCAATGTCCAAATATAGATTTGAAATTACACTTACCAGTCTCTGAAGATCTTTTGGTATCCTGCCGAAAACGCCAATTTGTGGAGGAAACTTCTGTGTAGCAATGCTTTGGGAGTCACCGAACTCATGAAGGAGACACAGGACGAGCAGGAGTTCTGATGTCAAACACTGATATTTATTAAGAGTAGAGTAACGGCCGGAGAGATCACAAAGTATATCACACTTGCATGTCAGGCAAAGGGTGAAAACTGGAATCTGTATATCTGAAGAAGGAGGGACTAAAAAGCCCGCCTTATCGTAATCATTACCAGACATTGGAACAAAAGCCAGTTTGTATTACCAACTCGCATGGTCCAACCTTCCCCCACAGGAAAAGCAGAGGACCTCTTGACCTGTGTTCTCCTCAAGTTACAGGCAAGAGCATATCTTTGTAATAACAGATTCTCAGAAAAGCTGAGAATCACTAGACACAAACAGATCGGATTAAAATATTCTCTGACATACATCATACCCTCCCAACCGGCATCCAACAGGTGACTAAATACCAATAAACCACACCCACGTGACCATTGGTCAATAATTGGTCAATAAGAATTAAACGCGATGCAAACAGAAATACAAGATAATAATACAAATAATAAGTAAGGCAAAAACAAGCATTTTGGCTCCTACATTCCGGCCCCTAATTATTATATAACTATTTATAATGATTATTCAAAACAAATGACAATAAAACACTGTATATTCTAATGATATGCAGATCATAATTTTTTTAATCCAGTATTCATATATCAGTATACAAGCAATCAAGTCTGCTGTGTGTAGTATTGTGAGTGCAGGGTGCAAACATAGTCACTGTATGCAGGGGGCAAGGAGCAAGGTGAAAAATGGAAAACTATTTAGACATGGCAGAAGTTTCTCTGCCTCATGAAAAAGGCGTACTTGGCTGAGGGGTCTGTTCAGAAAGTCAATCTTTGTCTTCATCTGAATCCCAAGTACAAGTCCTTTTCTCCTTGTCCATTTCCAATCTAATGTGATTGATCCTTCTAATAGTTTGGCAGATGTTAAGAATGGATCCCGAACTGCTGATTTCCCATGGAAAGTCTCTGGATGTCTCTGCCACCTCCAGGACAGTGCATCTTAAATTGATGTTTCCACAGCATATCCACTTTCACTACAGATGTCCTGCTGGCACCCCTCACTGACTCTGAGAGTTTGCAGTCCTCTTCACCGGCCCCAGTAAGGCCACTTGTATGCAAAGAGGCTGGTTCTTTTCTGTACATCTTAGTTTCCTTTGTTTCTATGTCGTATTTAATTTGTCCCGCTTTCATGGTTGCACATTTGCTTTCTACTGGATGAGGTTGTGACTCGAGTGTTATGGTAGATGTGATGATTTCAGTGTCAGCTCTGTCCTTGGTTGTTATTGTTGATGTTTTTAGATTAGCTACACCGTGCTCTGGAATGATTGGTGCAGATACAGATGTATATATAACTTGTGGCTGGGGTACAAAATGATCTGTTTTGATATGAAGGGTTTTCTTTTCCTTAAGTCCGTTTCCAAAATATGACTGCTTGCCATCAGATCCTGTAGTAGAGCTACTCGGAACACTGGATTTCTTTGATGCAGCAAGAACCTTCATGTTGGCCATGGTGGCGGCAATGTCTCCGTCTAGGTCCAGTTGTTCTCTTCCTCTCCTCAGCTCATGTTCCTGTTTTTCTAAAGCATGTTCCTGGTTTTCCAAAGCATGTTTCTTTTGAAGTAGATTTTGTAAAACCATCAGGGCGGCCACTTCCGCCTGAGCTTTTATATGAGCAGATGCAGTTCTTGATAGGCTCTGGATCTTGAGCCATGAAAAGTAAATTTACTAGTTCTGTTTCCAATATTCAACACACTGTATTATATATATATATAAATATATATATATATATATATATATATATATATATATATATATATATATATATTATACCTTATATATATATTATGTTGTGCACTCTATCCTCATTTTCGTTGTTCTCATTTTGCATGTTCCAATATACACACAACAGTATTCACTAATGTCAATCTTGTCTCTGACGTGGTGCCTGATCAGTGATCACAGCTGTGCACGTTACAAACAATTCCGGAAATCCAAACCTTCGCCGATATCGGCATAAGCAGCACGCACAAAACAGGCCAAATAACAGTCCCCATTGGACTAACGGCGGCACTTCCAAACTGTGTTCCAAAATAAAAAATACACAGAATGAACGCAATTGTGGCTACCGCCTCAACTGGCTGTGATGTGTTACGATACGATACAATATTACTTTATTGTCAGATCAAGTCTGAAATGTGACTTACGTCACAGCAGCTCCATGTCCAACATCAACAGACAAATATGCATACACAAATACATGAAACACAAACATTTAACACAACAGCACAATCAGTGAGAGAAAAGCTGCTCAAAGAGCCTTCAGGGTGCACCTGGTCTGGGGTCAGCTCTGTGTTCACTGAGAGGACTGACTGATGCACAAAGGATGCTTCAGTCTGACCTTATTGAATCGTGGGACCCTGTATCTCCGATCAGATGGTAGCAGTTCATACTCTCTGTTCAGAACATGGTTTGGGTCGGAGATGATGTTGTTGGACAGCCTCACTAGGTTGTTATGATAGGCTGAGTCATAGAGTCTCTGACAGGTGGACCAACAATCTTTGAGCAGATGTTTAACAGGTGGAGCAGTTTTGATTTTAACGCTGCCGACAGACATTTGTACCAGGTAGTATTGCAGTACTGTAGAATGGACATGATCACAGATGTAAAGAACAACAGAAGAATTTCTCTGCTCGCGCCAAAAGACCTAAGACGGCGGAGAAAATCAATCCTTTGTTTTGTCCTATTGCTCAGATGATCAATGTGATCCTTCCATGACAGCAGATGGTCAATAATTACACCCAGGTATTTGTATGAAACTCCCTGCTTGATCTGTATGGATGACCATGGGGACTTTATGGGAGTCAGATGGAGAGCCAAAAATGATTTCCTCAGTTTTCTTGGTGTTGATCTCAAGAGCATTGTTATCAGTCCACTCGACCACCTGATGCACAGCCTGTCGGTGCAGCTCAGGGTCGTCTGTGTTACTGAGCAGAGATATTATTGCAGTATCATCAGAGTACTTAATGATGAATTGATTTGGTGTGTTGGTACGATAATCATCAGTGTAGAGAGTAAAGAGCACAGCTGAACTCACGCAGCCCTGCTACATTGGTTGAGGTGGCAGATGACAGGGTTTTGTTAACCTTCACAAGTTGCTCTCTACTGGTGAGGAAAGCAGCATACCAGTAAATCAGGTATGGATTTACTTCCATTTTGGCCATTTTTGACACCAAGATGTCTGCTTGTATTGTGTTGAATGCTGATGAGAAGTCTAGGAAGAGGGCTCTTGCATAAGTGTTACGTTTGTCTAAATGTTTAGTGATGATGTGAACCAAAGTGGCCACAGCATCTTCCGTACCACACCCTTGTGTATAGGCAAATTGGTATGGATCAAGTTTGTCTTGTGTTGTACTGATAAGGAATCGGATGCTCCATTCAATCAGTTTCCGCCTGCGGCTACGGTGAATCGTGGCTTCTCCTTTCCACTTCGCCGAGGGGGAAACTGTCTCAGTGTTCCAACTCCGTGATCCCGAACGTCCTGGCTTCGTCTACTTAGGATCCGGTCCATTCCGTCGCGTCTTCGATGCGGCGATCCGTTTTCTGTTGACTAATTGTAGCGGCAATAACTCCCTATGAGTTAGCTGCTGAGAGGCTAAAAAATGGTCTTTGCTGTGACGCGTTCCATGTAACAATCCATAGTCATTTGTAGTCCATGGTGTTTAATAAAACAAAAACAAACAATATACAACTCCAGACCTGACGGTCAACAGAAAGTATCAGAGCAAATTCACCCTCTTCCTACATCATATCCTCCCAACCGGCATCCAACAGGTGACGAAATACCAATACACCACACCCACGTGACAATTCGTCAATAATTGGTCAATAAGAATTAAACGTGATGCAAACAGAAGGTCTGGATCTTAACTGGTTGATTCATCATACCTTAAGTCATGATCTAACATGATAATGCATGTTGCTTACATTCATCTGTGAATGAAGAAGAGAAGAACCTTTGTGTATCCGAAATAGTTCCAGATGGCAGATGTTGCTTTTCTTTTTGGAAGTAAATCTTCATTCTCGCCGGTATTGTCCTCCTGTGCCTCGCTCATTTTTCACCGGTGTTTTGATGGTCTGCAAACTAGCGGGGCGGGGCCTGCTGTGATCTGATCAAGAATGATTGTGATTGGTGGTTTGCTGTGCATGCAGAGCCTGCATGTCACTCACTCAAGTACCCCTGACATGAGAGCCGCGCAAGTTTTCCTTTAGTAGCAAGCAGCAAAATAATTGTAGCATGACGTGTTTGAGGTAATGTACCTACTTAATATCGCACGTTCTAAAACTATTGTAAAAAATGTATAAAATCGCACGTCTCTGCGATGTGAATATCGCGCATGCGCATGTCGCGGTTATCGCCATGACACGATATATCGTTCAGCCCTATTGTCAAGTTCCAAAACAAACCATGCAATATATTAGACGTTAAGTACTTTGTCAGGCTTAATATTTATCTGTAGATAGATACCCCCAAAACTTTTTTCTTATTTAAAAGAAGACCTGAACCTAAAGTATTCTTTAATGTTTAAATAAAGCCTTAGTAGTTTGTCTGTTTTGCACATCCTCCTATCAGGCACTAAACGGTTTTATTGTAGAGATCACTTACAGTATCTTCTTGATATTTTCTATTCTATATTTATATAATTGACCTTCTACTTTCCCACTATTTTGTATGCACTCTTAATATTTAATTGTTTTCATCAAATATAACACATTCAAAAGTGCTTTACAAAAATGAAAGACATTAAGAAAAAGGTATTTTAAAACAGTCATTAAAAAGCAACACAATCTACCTGCTTGACTCAAGTTTACTTATCAATACTAAACCAAAATGTAATGATACCTCTTTTGAAAGCCTCGTTTTTAGTCTTACGCATCCAACCTGGAAAACTTTGCAGCCAATCTTATTTGTTACAGTGTATCGTGCACCAGGTCCTTATTCAGAATTCTTATCAGAATTCTCTGAGTTGTTATCAACTTTGGTTCTTAAAACAGACAAAGTAATTATCGTAGGTGACTTTAATATTCATGTTGACGATGATAAAAATAGCCTTACTGTTGCATTTAACTCTATATTAGATTCTGTTGGTTTCTGTCAGAGTGTAAATAAACCAACCCACTGTTATAATCACACTCTCGACCTTGTTCTGACTTATGGTATTGAAATTGAGCAACTATTAGGCGAACCGCATAATCCTGCTTTATCCGACCATTTCTTAGTAACTTTTGAAGTACTGTTACTAGACTACAAAGCATTAGTCAAAAGCTCTTGCAGCAGAAACCTATCTGTTAGTGCTATAGCCACATTTAAGGAAGAGATTCCACCAATACTTAACTCGATAGCATGTCTGCATATAAGGGAGGAAACTTATACAAAATGTACACCACCCCAAATTGATCATGTTGTTGATAGTGCTATAGATGCATTGCGAATAAAATTAGACTCTGTTGCTCCTTTGAAAAAGAAGAAAATTAAACAACATAGATTAGCTCCATGGCATAATGCCGAAACCCGCAAAATAAAGCAAAAGTCGAGACAACTTGAAAGGATATGGCGTTCCACTAAACTTGAAGAATCTCGTTTAATTTGGCATATTACTCTCAATGAATATAAGGAAGCACTGCGTAAAGCGAGAGCAGCCTACTACTCTTCATTAATAGATGAGAATAAGAATAATGCAAGATTTCTTTTCAGCACTGTAGCCAGGCTGACAGAGAGCCACAGCTCCATTGAGCCTTCTATTCCCATAGCACTCAGTAGCAATGATTTTATGTGCTTTTTTAACGATAAAACTCTTAGAAACAAAATTAATGACCTCTTGCCTTTGACCAGTATAATGTTATCAACAGCTCCCGGAATCGTAAGTTCTAATATTACACTAGATAGTAAACTAGAATGCTTTTCAGCCATTAACCTTGAACAATTACATTCAATGATTCTCTCTTCTAAACCATCAACGTGCATGTTAGACCCAATTCCAACTAAGCTGTTGAAGGAAGTTTTTCCATTAATTAGCACTTCTTTATTAAATATTATGAATATGTCTTTATTATCAGGCTATGTTCCATAATCATTCAAAGTAGTAGTGATAAAACCGCTTCTTAAAAAGCACAACCTCGATCCAGAGGTTTTAGCCAACTATAGACCTATTTCTAATCTTCCGTTCCTCTCAAAAATGTTTGAGAAAGCGGTCGCAAAACAGTTGTGTGATTACTTAAAAAGCAATGATTTATTTGAAGATTTTCAGTCTGGCTTTAGAACACATCATAGCACAGAGACAGCTCTGGTTAAAGTCACAAATGATATTCTAATAGCCTCAGACAAGGGACTTGTCTCTATTCTTGTTTTGCTCGATCTCAGTGCTGCATTTGATACTATCGACCATGATATCCTATTGCAAAGACTAGAGCACTACAGGGAACTGCTTTAGGCTGGTTTAGGTCCTATCTATCTGAACGCTCTCAGTTTGTACGTGTTAACGATGAATCTTCAACGCAAACCAAAGTTAGCCATGGAGTGCCACAGGGCTCAGTGCTCGGACCTATTTTGTTCACATTATATATGCTTCCGTTAGGCAATATTATAAGGAATCATTCTGTAAACTTTCATTGTTATGCGGATGATACTCAACTATATTTATCAATCAAGCCTGATGAAATTAATCATCTAAATAAAATTCAAGACTGCCTTAAGGACTTAAAAACGTGGATGACCTTAAACCTTTTGATGTTAAACACGACCAAAACTGAAGTTATTGTACTTGGCCCGAAGAATCTACGAAACAAATTATCTAAAGATATATTAACTATGGATGGCATTAATTTGGCCTCCAGTGAGACTGTAAGGAATCTTGGTGTTATATTTGATCAGGATTTATCCTTTAACGCCCACATAAAATCAATTTCAAGGACCGCCTACTTCCATCTACGTAACATTGCAAAAATCAGGCATATCTTGCCTCAAAACGATGCAGAGAAACTAGTCCATGCATTTGTTACTTCTAGGCTGGATAATTGTAACTCTTTACTATCAGGGAGTACCAAGAAGTCAATCAAGTCGCTTCAGCTGATTCAAAATGCTGCGGCTCGTGTACTAACCAGAGTTAGGAAAAGGGACCACATTACTCCTGTTCTGGCTGCCTTACACTGGCTCCCTATAGAACACAGGATAGAATTTAAAATTTTTCTTCTCGCCTACAAAGCCCTTAATGGGCAGGCGCCATCTTACCTTAAAGAACTCATTATACCCTACTGTCCTACTAGGGCATTGCGTTCCAAGAATGCAGGGTTGTTGGTTGTTCCTCGAGTCTCTAAAAGTACAATGGGAGCCAGAGCCTTTTCTTATCAAGCTCCACATTTGTGGAATCAGCTTCCAGTTTGTGTTCGGGTGGCAGACACCCTATCCGTTTTTAAGAGTGCGCTTAAGATCTTCCTTTTTGATAAAGCTTATAGTTAGGGCTGATTAGATTCAGCCCCTAGTTTTGCTGATATAAGCTTAGTTTGTCGGGGGACATCTTACTTCTTCCTTCTCTCTGTCTATACCCGTGTACTCTCATGTTCCGATTAACCCAGCTTCCCCAAATGTCTTTCTTTTTGGGGTCTATATATGCTGGGATCCGGAGTCATGGATGATCCTGCGGTCCTGTGTCCTGGATCGCGAGCGCTGGATCTTGAGTCGTGGCTGTGGTCTTGGATCATAGGTCCTGGATGGATATCCTCGTGGATTCATCTTCCTATTATACACACATGCATTTCCAAACATTTGGACTACCTATGTTGCATATGTATTATCTTTTCAATTTACACACGGCATCTATTGCACGTCTGTCCGTCCTGGGAGAGGGATCCCTCCTCTGTTGCTCTCCCTGAGGTTTCTCCCATTTTTCCCTTTAAACTGGGTTTTCTTTGGAAGTTTTTCCTTGTACGATGTGAGGGTCTAAGGACAGAGGGTGTCGTATTGTCATACTGATATTCTGTACACACTGTGAAGACCACTGAGACAAATGTAACATTTGTGATATTGGGCTATATAAATAAACATTGATTGATTGATTGATTGATTGATTGATTGATTGATTGATTGACCTGCATTGCATTACTCTAAGCGTGTAATAACGTGCTTTAACCAGTAGGAGGTGCGGGTTAACAAGCTGTCAAGTTTACAGTGTTCACAAAATAAAATATACTGCTGTTTCTGGTTTAGTTTACGATGGATATATTCTGTTATTGTTTTGATATTTGTAACACAAAAGCGATGGAAAAAACCCCACAGCAACACAGAACAGATGGTCTTAACATGACGCAGTGGTCTAGCAGATAACAAAAAACAATAATATCAAAACAAATTATTACTACTAACTTTATTGTGAAATTAAAACTGAACGGTAAAAGAATAGTTTCCTGTCTATTCTGAGCCAGATCTCTGTAGATAAATAAAGAACTACGACAGATGTGTAATATTTAATGCAGCCAAACCATTAAAGGTGGGCTAGGTAAGTTTGAGAAACCGGTTCGAGAATCCGAATGCACTTTCACTATCCAACGTGTTTATGATGCGCCAGCGGATGTCATTTTGTGTGTCTGCTGCTGTGGGGAAACCACAGTTCTCTAAACAGCGGACTACAACATGGATGTTCAATAAGAACGAGGGACTACTGTGAACTCATCTAGAGACTCTGCACCGTGCTCTGATGCTGCTGCTTTGCTTTATGAACGGGGACAACAGAGAAACGTATTCTTCAGGACCAAAGCTGGAACTGAAATAAAAAAGGAAAGTGAAACTTATGCTCGTCTCCCTCTCCCTCCGGTCCACATTAATACAAATGATCCCAATACGTATGATTGTATGAACTAAAGATCTTAAAATCAATACAGATGTATTTATTATAAACGTTAGTCCTTAACATCTATCACTGTGTATATCACCATTCAAACATCTTTTAAAAGTTGAACAAACCCCACACAGCTCAGTGGAGACTGAGATGTTGACTTTATTTGATCATTTCAGTAAAAACTAACGTTCATATTTCTCTTTTTGGTTATAATGCTGATGAACGTTCAGAACAAAGCACTTTGTAACTTACCACCTATGTTTTAAAATGCTTAATAAGCACCGTAACTTTGATGATATAATTTCTCGGTCATAATCGTTTGTTTTCGTGAACGGCCGACTGTTGTGTGACGGCAAATTCTGCGGCCGCAAGGCCTTGTGGGGCAGCATTTTCTCCTCTCCTTTCGGTTAGGGAGGTCCAGTGGTTCCTAAGCTAAAGGAGGTTATAAACGAAGTTTGAAATCTCCTTTCCTATCATCTAGAGAATTCGAACGGCACTTATCATGGCTGCCACTGAGGGACTTCCGGGTCATTTCACTCCGTTAGGAAGATTCCTAAGCTAAATGGACTATTCAACTTCAGCCCAAACGTGTAGTCCCAAACGATAGCTGGGGATTCTGAGTAGTGTAGTGTCTTCTGCCATCCTAAACTCTGAACAAATATTTGTTTCTCCGAATCGAAGGGGAAAATTACAAAAGCATTGTACACAATTCAAACCAATCAATGTTGTGTAATCAACAAGGATAATCTGGTGTGTTTGAGTTGATGAGTAGTGCAGATATCACTGTAAAATCAATCGACAGTAAGGGGAATACTTACTTCCGGGTGTAAAATCCTCCGTTATCCAATGGGAATGGACGCTCACATTGCTCTCCGTAATACAATAAAGGGGACATGATCAAATCGGAATAATGTTCTTTTAAAAAACGTTAACTAAAGGGAACAATCTATTGGACACAGCTGAAGCTCTGGCCTTTCTTAAAAACTAATGTAATACAAATCACAGTTGTATTACACACAATGCACTGTTTTTTGAGAACAACAATTCGTAACTAATGCACCATAATACATTCTGACGAAAAATACAAATTATTATGAATACAAATAAAATAAAAGAAGCCTCCCGCGAGTTACTACAAGCTATAAAGTAGATTTAAAATCGTTGTATAGAATAAAAGCTCACTGCTGGACGTTGTAGAAATGCGTGTGTGCACCACGACAAAGGAGCCTCATTCACTTTACATTGGCGTTGTTTGCGTGGTGCAGACACGTAAATGTAGCAGAGTGCGTGACTCCACCACGCAATGTGGTGTTAAGGAGTCGTGGTGGAGTCACGCATTCTGGTGAGATCAGGTTGACTATATTATACTGAGAACTACTGTTGTACTGCCTGTGTTGTGGAGGCAGTACTTTCTCTTTACTATAAGGCAGGGGTGTCAAACTGAAATACACAGTGGGCCAAAAAATAAATAAATGGGTACTAGTCGAGGGCCGGACTGGTTCAATGTTTATTGCAAAATGTATTGAAATGAACTTATTGCACATATTAAACCTGGAACTAACAAAGCTTGAATTGTTGCCTATAAAACAACATTAAACATTCAATAATCAGTTGCATTCATTTCTTATGGCTCTATCTGCAGCTTTTCCAGAGTCATTTCTTATGATTACATTTCTCCACAGGCCAACAACAGCTTCAAAAAAACTATTTCCCTCAAAGAGAAAATAAAACATGCCCTGTTGTCGTGAGAGAAAAAGTGCAGAAGGAAACATCCATGTAAACCCAGTGTGCTGCTCTGTGATGCTAGTTCAGATACTTGGCATCTCATCTTGGGGGCAAGTTCATCAATGTTTGGAGTCACGGCCCGTCCACACGGCGGCGTGCGTTGAAGCTTCAACGCTTCTGCCGATTCACTTTGAATGGGGTGACGTCACGCTTTGCCGAACTGCATTCTGGGAGCGTTGCTTCGCTTTGCTCGAGTTGCTCGCTTCAAAAGTAGAGCAATCTTCAACTTTTGAAGCTTCGGCGGAAGCGTCAGCCAATCAAATCATATGCCAGTACAAGCCCTCGCCAATCAAACTGCGTGCTTGTGTGTCCGGGGCGGGAGATTCATGTGATTGGTTGTTGGTCGAGTTTCAGACAAGCTCACCGGCAAGCTTCAATGCACGCCACCGTGTGGACGCTGCGTCAGGCTCTGAGCGGAGGAAATTCTCATGATGGAGTGAAGGTGTGCGTGCAATATACCGGCGGGCCAGATCTAATAGTAATTAAAAATGATCCTGCGGGCTGGAATAAAATCCAACAAGGGCCTGATTTGGCCCCGGAGCCTTGAGTTTGACACATGTGCTATAAGGGAGAACCTAAGCCTGGCTCGTACACACTAATGGCGCATTTCCACTACACGGCCTGGCTTGGCCTTGCTCGGTATGGCTAGGCCTCGTTAGGACTGGCTCACGTTATGGCGCATTTCCATTATAGTTTAGGAACTGGGGTAGTATCTATAGCAGTGCTTCTCAAAGTGTGGTCCGTGGACCACTGGTGGTCCGTGAGCGCCCCCTAGTGGACGGTGAGAATATTGGTAACATTTCACATTTGAAATAAATAAATACATTTAAGTTTTCCGCACTCTCGCAGGAATATCTCCGCAATGGAAGGAGCTTAAATTTAACTTTATATTGCATGATAAAGCCCAGGGCAACACCTTCGTCACACATGTTGCCACTTGTTTGTACCATTTCCAGGCGATTTATAATCTGTTCTAGAAAAACTATGTGTTTTGGGATATTTGTGGAGTTAGGTGGTCCGTGAGTGTTTTTTTATTGGTTACAAGGACCAATTGGTCCTTGTATGAAAAAGTTTGAGAAACACTGATCTATAGTAACACAGTGTAGGCAGAGCCGTGACGTCATCTTCGATGAGAACCACAGAAAAACAACACATCCGTTAGCTGTTAGCCCTCAGAGCTCACAGCTCCTCATATCTGTTCAGAAACTAGACAAAAGTTAAACAAGTACAAACCACAGACTGCCTGTGTCATGGTGAGTACAGTCGCTGGTTTACTTACGTCTGTATAGGCCGTTGTTGTGAGTGTGGACGGTCGGAGCATACACTGCGTTAGCTTAGCCAAGCTCCATTTAGACAACACGCATTTTAAAAGGTGATCCGCCTGCCGCCTGTCTGCAGACTTGTCAAAGCTCATGGTTTTTACTAACCGGTATCAGTATGTTGTTACTTCGGCATCATTTTGAAACGTGTATTACAATTAAATCACGGTAAAATATGTTCATCTTGTTGTAGTTGTAGCCCGCTTGTCAGCTATTATATATATATTTATACTTTGTGTAAATATTGTCTTTATTTTGTTATTTGTTACAATAGACTTTAAAACCGTTTTAAAAATAGCTTTTATATTAGTACTATGTGTTCCTCCTTTAAAAACGCATATTTTTCTTTCTGTTTCTTTGCATGCACCATTTACACCAAAGAAAAATCCTCTTTGTAATAAAACAGATCCTGATTCTAAAGACAACAGAGTGAAAGTAAACTGTGTATTGACTGTTAGTTGAAGACTTTTTTCACAATGTGTTAGTCCACATGAAGAAATACTATCCACCCCTCCCACCATATGTGATACTGTATGTAGGAGTGATCCACTTTAAAGAGGGGGATACTTGTGTACTTCAAATTGAAAACACACAGTTTATATCATAAAATGTACTGAAAATGACAGCAATTTGTCTCTATTGTGTAAATGGGCATTTTGTTTTAAAGTCCACTCCAGGCTTCTGCCACCTTGTTTAATTGTTGAAAACTGAGGATATTATAATATAGATAACCCCTCATTATAACTTCACTAATCAGCTGTTCCATTTTCCAGAGGGACTGCAGGGGCCCTTTTTCGCCCCTTTGGTGGCCTCTAAATATCTCTCTGTGCCACTAGCCTTCTGTGTATAGCTACAGAGAGCAGCTATTGTCATGCTGGATCTCACTCAGAAACTCAGCCTGCATCCTCTGCTCTCTGCTACATTCATGCTGATCTTCATTGTAGAAGATTTGTTGATTGCTAATGAGAAGTCTAAACCAAGCCAATAAAACCCTGCCAACAGAGGTGTCAGCGCTTCAGACTCAGCAGATGGGCTATTTCAGTCAGCAGGATAAAGATTAGCTGAGCATTACTGCTCACTAATGCCATTAGCTGACCTCCGTCTGTTTACTTCTACAAGATGTCTTGTTGGTCACTAACTGTTCCATATTCACATCAATACCAAAGACATAGAGTGATAGAGATATTTTTGTATGTATTGTTGTTTACATTTTTAGTGAAAGTGTTTTCACTCCCTTTCTGTATGCTAAGGAAAGCTGTGTCATCCTCATGCATCAGCACTGTAATGGACTGTCCAGCTTTACCTGGCCTCTCGGTCCCCCTTACCCCCTGAGGATAAGTGGTCACTTATTATGCAGTGGGGCAGGAGCTCTGAAATTAGTTTGCATTTAGCACTCCTAGTTTGAGTTTTGAACATGTTCTTTGTTAGAAGCCTGAAGGTAGTTGGTTAACAAAAGCTGAAGACATTTGAAAGTTTCGTTGAAATACGTTATTACCCCACTGGTGAATGTCTTAGCTTAGCAGTGGTTGACAGTGGCAGCTGGTGGTAGGGCTGTGCCACATGCAATCAATTTCAGCAAACATCCCAGTATGACTTAATGCAAAAAAACAAGAGTTTTCAGTGCTAATTTACCAGTCTTAAATTATAATGCCTCCATAAACAATTGAAGCATTTGAGACTGAGGACTATGTACAAAAACTTAATTAATAATTGGCAGGTGCATTCATATACAACAAATCCCCATAGTCCAGCACAGGTCAAAGGTCACAGAGCCTTTTCCTGGCCTCAAGCGAGAAACAGGACTTGTTTCTGAAAAAGAAACCGAGCCTAACCCTCAGTTTTTTTAGCAGGTTATTGACATGAAGTTTAAAAGAGAGACAATCATCAAGCCAGATACCAAGGTATTTGTAACAGGCAACAACTTCAAGTTTTGTTCCTTGCGTAGTTACAATATCTAAAACAGGCTCTGGTGTCTTTTTAGCTTTTGAAAAGAGCATTACCTTGGTTTTATCCACATTTAAAAGAAGCTTTAGTTCAGAGAGCTGAGTCTGAATAGTGTTAAAAACAGCCTGTAATTTAACAAAAGCCTCCTGAATGGAGGGACCTGCACAGCACATCACGGATAATTTCACGGATCCGGAAATTATGCGGATAATATTTATCCGCATAAAAATGCAAAGTAGCTTCATCCACATTTTCACCTAAACTGTTAATATATATGGAGAATAAAAGTGGTCCTAAAACAGAACCTTGTGGTACACCATTAGAAATGTTTAACCACTCAGAAGACAGCCCATCAAAGTGAACACATTGGGACCTTTCGGAGAGGTAGTTCACAAACCACCCCACTGCATGGCTGGATATGCCTATACTGGCTAGCTTCTGCTTTAAGATGCGATGATCAACGGTGTCAAACGCTTTGGAAAGGTCAATAAATAGAGCTGCACAACTCTGTAGTGCACTGATCGATTAGGCTAAGCTAACCTGTAGCTGCTCCCTCCACACTCACAACAACTTCATACAGACATAAATAAAGCAGCTGTATTCGCCATACAAGAAAGACACATTTAAAACGGTTTTGCCTGCCGTTTTTGTGCACACAAGCATTCATCAATGTTTGGAAAGTGGCGCTGTACCTTAATAATATAAATGCTTGTATTTGCGTGCATTTCCTGTTCGGAAAGTGGCGCTGTACTGAGAGTGGAGGTGTCCTGAGATTAGCACCTGCAGGCAGGCTCCATGGAGCTGTCAGCTCTGGACAGCGCAAAATGCGTACATGAAGTGCTACGTCATGAACGCAAGAAATCTACCCTCGTGGGGGCGCGCTCATGTGATTGGCTTAGAATGAAGGAGACATCTGATTGGCTATAGATAGAAACAATTACAAGTATGAATCGGCTGACCGTCAGGGGAGTCTCAAAAAACCCACACACGAATGCACAGCGATCCGTGCAAAGAGAGCGGCTTGTGTTTGTAGGTTCAGGGGATTTAAACAGAAAACTAATATGTGAGGATCAAAAATACACATTTAAAACTTTTTTCTGTATTTGGATTTTATTTCCATGTAGCCTATATGAAACGGAACACATTTGTGTGTGCATTGAAAAATACAAGTGTGAATCCTTCTGTGCGCATGTTTGTATTATGAGACTGTTCTGAGCCCATAGACCAGGGATCAGCAACTAAATTTGTCCAAGGGCCGAAGTGTAACCAATAGACACTATCGCGGGCCAGCGATTTTTATATAGCCCAGAATTGTAAAAATAGTATTCCGATTACTTTTGGAATACTTTCTTTTTCCATAACAGATGGGTATGTTTTGGTGCACAGGAGACACTTATTTTACTGTTTTCATGGCTTATCAAGAACTCAAACACAGCATCTTGGTGTCATTCTGAACAGCTCTCTCATCTGCACCCATATCAAAAACATCACCCGGACTGCATTCTTTGTACTGTCTTAAAACCTTTCCTTGGAATATGTTATGAATTGTAAGGTGTCCTTGGTGCTTTGAAGGGCGCCCCTAAATAGAATGAATTATCATTATTATTTATTATCTGAAATGATGTAATAACTTTTAAAACTGTTTCCAGTCACTGCCCCATGCATTCAGCATGGGGCAGTGCTGAATTGTTATGCTTATATTTAGAAGCATAAAAACAATCAACGGTATTATAAAAGTTCCTGGTCAAACATTGATTTAGTTTCACAAAAGTAGTATTTAATAGATGAGAATAAGAATAATGTAAGATTTCTTTTGAGCACTGTAGCCAGGCTGACAGAGAGCCACAGCTCCATGGAGCCTTCTATTCCCATAGCACTCAGTAGCAATGATTTTATGTGCTTTTTTAACGATAAAATTGTTACTCTTAGAAACAAAATTAATGACCTCTTGCCTTTGACCAGTATAGTGTTATCAACAGCTCCCGGAATCGTAAGTTCTAATATTACACTAGATAGTAAACTAGAATGCTTTTCAGCCATTAACCTTGAACAATTACATTCAATGATTCTCTCTTCTAAACCATCAACGTGCATGTTAGACCCAATTCCAACTAAGCTGTTGAAGGAAGTTTTTCCATTAATTAGCACTTCTTTATTAAATATTATGAATATGTCTTTATTATCAGGCTATGTTCCACAATCATTCAAAGTAGCAGTGATAAAACCGCTTCTTAAAAAGCACAACCTCGATCCAGAGGTTTTAGCCAACTATAGACCTATTTCTAATCTTCCGTTCCTCTCAAAAATGTTTGAGAAAGCGGTCGCAAAACAGTTGTGTGATTACTTAAAAAGCAATGATTTATTTGAAGATTTTCAGTCTGGCTTTAGAACACATCATAGCACAGAGACAGCTCTGGTTAAAGTCACAAATGATATTCTAATAGCCTCAGACAAGGGACTTGTCTCTATTCTTGTTTTGCTCGATCTCAGTGCTGCATTTGATACTATCGACCATGATATCCTATTGCAAAGACTAGAGCACTTGGTTGGCATACAGGGAACTGCTTTAGGCTGGTTTAGGTCCTATCTATCTGAACGCTCTCAGTTTGTACGTGTTAACGATGAATCTTCAACGCAAACCAAAGTTAGCCATGGAGTGCCACAGGGCTCAGTGCTCGGACCTATTTTGTTCACATTATATATGCTTCCGTTAGGCAATATTATAAGGAATCATTCTGTAAACTTTCATTGTTATGCGGATGATACTCAACTATATTTATCAATCAAGCCTGATGAAATTAATCATCTAAATACAATTCAAGACTGCCTTAAGGACTTAAAAACGTGGATGACCTTAAACTTTTTGATGTTAAACACGACCAAAACTGAAGTTATTGTACTTGGCCCGAAGAATCTACAAAACAAATTATCTAAAGATATACTAACTATGGATGGCATTAATTTGGCCTCCAGTGAGACTATAAGGAATCTTGGTGTTATATTTGATCAGGATTTATCCTTTAACGCCCACATAAAATCAATTTCAAGGACCGCCTACTTCCATCTACGTAACATTGCAAAAATCAGGCATATCTTGCCTCAAAGCGATGCAGAGAAACTAGTCCATGCATTTGTTACTTCTAGGCTGGATTATTGTAACTCTTTATTATCAGGGAGTACCAAGAAGTCAATCAAGTCGCTTCAGCTGATTCAAAATGCTGCGGCTCGTGTACTAACCAGAGTTAGGAAAAGGGACCACATTACTCCTGTTCTGGCTGCCTTACACTGGCTCCCTATAGAACACAGGATAGAATTTAAAATTCTTCTTCTCGCCTACAAAGCCCTTAATGGGCAGGCGCCATCTTACCTTAAAGAACTCATTATACCCTACTGTCCTACTAGGGCATTGTGTTCCAAGAATGCAGGGTTGTTGGTTGTTCCTAGAGTCTCTAAAAGTACAATGGGAGCCAGAGCCTTTTCTTATCAAGCTCCACATTTGTGGAATCAGCTTCCAGTTTGTGTTCGGGCGGCAGACACCCTATCCGTTTTTAAGAGAGCTCTTAAGACCTTCCTTTTTGATAAAGCTTATAGTTAGGGCTGATTAGATTCAGCCCCTAGTTTTGCTGATATAGGCTTAGTTTGTCGGGGGACATCTTACTTCTTCCTTCTCGCTGTCTATACCTGTGTACTCTCATGTTCCGATTAACCCAGCTTCCCCAAATGTCTTTCTTTTTGGTGTCTATATACGCCGGTATCCGGAGTCATGGATGATCCTGCGGTCCTGTGTCCTGGATCGCGAGCGCTGGATCTTGAGTCGTGGCTGTGGTCCTGGATGGATATCCTCGTGGATTCATCTTCCTAGTATACACACATGCATTTCCAAACATTTGGACTACCTATGTTGCAAATGTATTATCTTTTCAATTTACACAGGGCATCTATTGCACGTCTGTCCGTCCTGGGAGAGGGATCCCTCCTCTGTTGCTCTCCTGAGGTTTCTCCCATTTTTCCCTTTAAACTGGGTTTTCTTTGGAAGTTTTTCCTTGTACGATGTGAGGGTCTAAGGACAGAGGGTGTCGTATTTTCATACTGATATTCTGTACACACTGTGAAGACCACTGAGACAAATGTAACATTTGTGATATTGGGCTATATAAATAAACATTGATTGATTGATTGATTGATTGATTGATTGATTGATTGATTGATTCAGCAGCAGCAGGCCATTCACTTTGATTTCATCCCGTTATAAATGTCATAATTTCGACAATAAATAAATGCTACATAAACGTTATCTTGCACATTTTATGTAACCATCTCCGTTTCTAACTTTCAATATATTTTAAAAGAGATCTCTCTCATCTGCGTGCGGGGGCGGGGCCTCACAGACACGCTGCATCTCTCTCTCGCTCACAGACATGCTGCAGCGCCGTGCAGAGTGCAGTGTGCACACAGTTCTGCCGGTAATGAATATTACATTTTGTGAGGAAACTTTTCCACCACTAATTCCAATAAGTATTCCAAAATGTATTCACTTCAGGTTTACGAAAGTAACTGCAATCAGATTACTCGTTTTTCAAATGTAACGCCAGCTGAATACAGTGAGCCTACTTTTGTATTCTGATTACGTAACGCTGTTATGTTTTCCGTTACAACCAGTGGTGTAGTCTACGTGATACGCGGGTATACGCCGTATACCCACTAGAAAATGCCAGTGATTTCCGTATACCCTCTTAAAAATGAGCGATGATACGTAACAACTTCATTTTGTGACTGCGCTTTCACGCTTTCGCCTCTTCGTTAATACTTCTGGACGTCTGGAGCTTCCGTCGCATGTGGCCTGTTGCTAAGCAACAGCAACACACGGCTCTGACAAACCCCAAGTTTCTCTAATGTTATCAGAATTTGATCCGTCCACCATTCAAGTTCGCGGAGTGCTAAACAGGAAGCAAACATGAAACGAAAACACGACAATATTTCAATGTTTTCCGAAGTTTTCCCCTATTACCACTACAGAAGAAGAGCCATGTCAGGTGGCTGTCCTAAAGGTGACAGAGAACGAGCCCCGGCGCTCCGCAAATTTAACCGGTAAGTGAAATTAGCATGGTTATCATTAACGTAACTGTAGCTAACTTGCTAGCTAACTTGATCAACGTTAGTGTGGTGGATCAATGGAAGAGAAAGGGTGAGAGATGAGAGCTCCTGGCCACCCTGGTGGACTGAAAGTCAGGCTATGGAATTTAAGAACAGGCATCCTTGGTTAGAGTGGAGGGACAGAAAGTTAGGTAAATAGATTAGACGACATGAGACGTCCAGAGCACACAAAATAGCCCAGGAGCTCACGGAGAAGGGTGGACAGGATTTAGTTGGACATGTGGTGAGAGCTGTGTCACAGACTGTGTTTGCAGAGACAGATTCTGTATTCAGAACAGCATACTATCTTGCGAAGATGAATCAACCTTTTACTGACCATGATAGTCTCATTGAGCTTCAGGAAACAAATGGTGCCAACATGGGCACTAGTCTGCACTCAAGGTACAGTTACACACACATTGTAAAACACATAGCAAAAGAGATGCAGAAAAAAATAGTTCACAGTATTGTGACGTCTTCAAGCAAGTTGTCTGTTCTCATTGACGAGGCTACATCTGCAGGGCGAGTGGACGAACACAGTGAACCCAGGATGGACATGTCGAGTGCTTTTTCAACCCTCATGTATTGAGGTGAAGCTTATTTGTTAATTTGTTTCTTGTTTGAAGCTAATTTGTCTTGTAGCACTTCAAGGATGTTTGCTTGTTCATTTAAGCTGATACAGTACATAGTTTGACAATGATTTATGGAAGATAATAGCGCTGAACAAGTTTGAACAAACTAATGCATTGAAAAATAGGTTTAAAATGATTATTGTGTGATATTTGTGCAGATCTATGCGAAACAAAGATGGTTTTTTAAGTGTAGAATATGATGTGTGGGCCATCTGTAGCATGACCATATTTATTGTATATTACTTGAAAATTGCAGTAGGCCATATTGAGATTTTGATAAAAATGTCGATTAATTGTTCAACCCTAGAAGATAAGTGGGCTTTTTCCATCATTGTTCATTCTTTTATTTTGTTATTGTTAATGTCACTGGCAGTTAAAAGTCACATACAAATGCTTATAATACATTGACATGTTGATAACACATAACCAGTCTCAAGACTAGTTATGCATTAGTGAGTGTGTTGGTGTTCATGAGGTGTTGCTTCGAGACAGCTGTCGCTCCGCGATGCGTCGCTCTAGGATGGATGAATACAATTATTACAGTATACCCACTACAAAAAAGTAGACTACACCACTGGTTACAACCCAACCCTGCTTCTTGGCTACTGTCCCGCAGCTCCAGCCTCTCTGTTGCACTCTGTCGCAGCGGGGCTACTGCTGTGCTGCGGAGCGCATTAACCAGACTCTTCACAACGAAGGATCACTTCTTCTTCAGGGGAGGGAAGGTTTCGCAGTACGCAGTCTACTGTCCCGCAGCTGCTGCCTCTCTGTTGGACTCCGGTACTGCACCTTACTCACGAGACGTTGTAAACAAAGAAATGGGTGGGGGGCGAACGCAGTAACCTCTCCGCCAACGCCACAGTCGCCCCCGTCGTGCGGGCCGGATGAGAATGTCTGGCGGCCGGATGTGGCCCGCGGGCCGCCAGTTGGTGGTCACTGCCATAGACTAGCTGTACACTCTCAGTCAATATTTAATCACTAGTACTCACACAGAGTTGGCAAACTTTTTTTTTATATTATATTAATATTAAAACACTTGTAGTCAAACGGAGTTGAAGTGGGAATAAACAGCACAGCACACTGCCAGTGGGAGCACAGTGTGTTTCTGCTTCCCTTGATGTTTGTAATACAACTCTCCAGAGTAGGAGATACATTTTACAAGAGTTGTGAGGAGCGCAGATCCAAGGTGTGTTTCAAAAGTACCACATGTTGAGTGAGGGCAGGTGAAATGCAGTGGTGTGCCAAAAAGAGGAAACTACCTTAACAAACTGAACTGTTGACTTGAATTAAATGTGTTATGTTAACACATTTCAGTAGTTAGTTGAAAGCAATAATATTCATTTGAACCTAATCTTTTTATTTAAACTTAGATGCAGAGAACTCCTCACTTCTGTGTTGTGATTTTATTTTAATGTGGCATGGAATATCCCCATCACAATTTATAACAATGGATTGAGTTTTTATATTGATATTTTGATATTAGTAATCAAAACGTGTAGCAAGAATGCTTCAAAAGTCAAGAGAGCTAACATCAAGCCAACACGCTGCTCCCTGGTCCAGCACTCCACCATGTGTCTCATAATTGTTGCACAACCTCTGTTACCAAAACAAACAAGAACCGTTATTTCCCTGTTCAAAGATAAACATACATATATTGAAAAATGCCACAGCGTGTAGGCTGCTATCATAACCTTTTTTGATAATGCAACAATTTATTACATTCTTTCCACAGTCTAGTTTCTCTATAGCAGGGGTACTCAAACTTTTTTATCAAAGGTCCACTTGTGAATTGTATACAAGGTCACTGGTCATGGGGCCCCCTGGAGGGGGTTTCCCGACATGTCGTTGCAGTAAATTAAAGGGTGCTTCATGTTGTCGTTGCTGTGGACCTTCTTAACCTGTTAAGCCCCATTCCTCCGCGGGCGGGGGGAACATCGCAACATCTGCAAGAAACAGAATCTGAGGGCTTCTTAACATTTAAAAACCTATTAATGTGTCATACCCACTTAACGGGAAGAAACTCAGCTATCAGACAATATTAACAATTTTTAGCAAAACGAAACATAAGGGTAATAACAAAGGCTCTGAATTAGCCCTGAGCAAAAATATGCTATCACACTTAGCACAGAACTCACGTTAAAATACCCTTATTACTTATCGTATCTGCACATAGAAGGAGAATTCTGACCACTCTGAACCTATGCCAGCCTCAGTGTAAAAAGTGAATTACAACTGTTTAAACTCTACTTGAGTTCTCTAAAGGGTTGACCAATCACAGCAGAGTAGAGAAGCAACAGGAGCTATTTGTCCTCACAAACAACAGAGCAACAATACTTTCGCAATGCAAACTGTGGCTTGTCCACTTTGAGCAACCGTCTGTGACACACCGTTAACACTGTTAACTGTCACCCCCACCCCGTCTCCCCTCACCTGGTAATGAATTGACTGTGTTTGTACATAGTGCATTACATATTTGTATTGATTTGTGTCTCCTCCAGGAGAACCACACGGATTTGATGCTTCCTTCAGAGGTCCAGTCCGCAGAAGGTAAATCAGTCATCTTTCTTTGCATCAAAGCTACAGAGATACCTTAGCGTATGTAATTAAGTAATGTCTAAACTGAATTATTGCATTATTTATGTTTTCACTACTAGTCCCCGGATAATCCATGCTCAAGCGGGGGGGGAAACAGCGGTAATTCAAGTTTCAAAGCCTCAAAATGCTACAACTCCTGTCACAAACTGGATGAGTGTGAAGTGTGTTGTTGAAGGAGGATGGAAGCGTAATCAAGGAGCTCTATTGGAGAGACTTTGATGGTTATTGGACTCAGGATTCATTAATCTGGATTCCCGCTGGATGAAGAAATTAAAGGACGGCGGAAGTGGAAACAATTCACAAAGGGATAAAACTGTTTAAAATACATAATCAAAGTAAGCCGGATTTTGCCGATGTGTTTATGTGGATTCAAAAGTCGTAAATAATCTAAATGGAGGAGACCGATCTGATCGGAGCAACTGTGACGAATAATCCAACTGAAACCGGCATGGACAATGATTATGTTTTAAAATGCGCTTATCCAGAAAAGCCCGGTTTGGACACTTTACGGGCAGAAGAAACATTTCTCTTAAAGAAAGAATTATACCTTTCTGTCTTTGTATGCCTTTAGCTACTAATTTGAATTTGTATTCAAATTAATTAATCAATTATGCTTTATATTTTATTGTAATGTAGAGACAAGGCTTTTAGTGACAATCATGCATTGCGTTACAATTATATGTAAAAAAAAAGTCTAAACATTTGCCCCAAGGGGAGCGCGCCCCCCAGGTTGGGAACCACTTTTTTAGAGGATGATGCAAAATGAAGCATTTACATAACAAAATAACGTAGGAGCAGCTGTACATCTTGAATTTCCTGATATAAAACGTGCCGGTGTTTCAGCGCACCATGACATCACAGTTGCTCATGGTTACATGTTACACTCCAGCTTTGCTACTGTAAACAACTGCATCATAATATAAATGTCTGCTTTGTCACAGTAAGACAATCTGGAGTTATTCCATCTGAAACTCCTTCTTTCAATGAAGAGGAATACATTCTCTCTCCCTCCCCTTCATCACACCACTTTCTCTTTCTGTCTTTGTCCAGCCTGTAGCGGTGCCAGAGGCAGAACATACTCAAAGCATAAAAATGCTTTATTTACAGTACGGCAGTCTATTATGTATTATTTAAATGTTATCTTCACAATCACTTCCCTGAAAACAACAATATAAGCCTCAGGATGATTTTGAACTCATCCATGAGGAAGGATGGCGCAGTGGTCTGTGCATCCGATCATCAGATTAAGGGGGGTGCTGGGGAACTCCAGTTCGAAACCCGCTCCTGCCGCCACTGCGTCAGGGTCCGTGACGTCACCCATAGGATTCTGCAGAGTTGCCGTGAAGCCCTTAGTAGGCGGAGTCGGCCACTAACGGCTCAACAGTTATGTCAGAGTTCAACTCCAGCCTGCTCCAAATAAGGGCAAAGAGGCGGAGCCGAGGCGGGACCTCCTGCCACCGAGCTGGAAGTTCCAGAGCTAGCTGAAGCTACCAAGCTAAGCTAACATGCTCCCCATCTGCATGCTGCCGTTGCAATTTACGTTTCTAAGGTAAGCGGCCTTGAAACTATTCAGCAAAACTATAAATTATAATCTAAGTTATTGAGTTTTTAGCATAATACTTCAGAATCTTAAAACCCCTTAACGTTTGTATGCAATTGTGCTAAATTCAACACTGGAATCAAGCACATATTAATGTTTGCATGACATTAGTTATTTATATTTTGACATCACTTAACTATACGTTTAATACATTTAAGTCAAGCTAAGGTACATGTGATGGTAGCTAGTTAGTGCTCTTACCTGTGAGGCCTACTCAAAACAGCATAATAACCAGACTGTATCATTAAAACTAAGTACCAGTTCTAGATCCTTGACTTTAGACAAACAATTCAAAAGACAACATGTATTTAAAGACCAATCTTTATTTGAAGGTGCCTCTTAACCTGAGATATTAGTTATACAGTAATAGTATTGACAATCTAAAAAAATTGAGCAACTCAACAGTCAACTTTATGTTTCTTATTGTCCGAAGCATTTATTATTTTCATTTTCCCCCTCTCATATTCAGTGTGGACGGATTGAGACAGCGTGGTGTCCAGAGAGCTGCAGAGACTTCAGGGAGAAACCTCTGTGTGATGGACGTCCTGTCTGTTGGTGTGGAGAGGACTGAGGGTCTTTCCTCTGCGAGGAGGACCAGGCCTGATGGAGGAGCCCATGCTGGGCAAAGCTGATACCAACTGCACAGGCCTAGTCTGTCACGTTATTTGACTAAATGTGTTTACTTATACATTTAATAGGTTTACACCTTCTTTCCTTATTTGCTTTTTATTTAAAACATTTGATTAACTTTTGGTTCACATTTCAATAAATTGTATTTGTATTTGCTCTCCTTTTGTCCATTATTCTTACTGAAAATGTTAGATTACACATTCCCATCTGACTGAAGATTGGCCCCATTTATTTGTGACGTTGCAAACACTGCGGTACAAGGCACAAGTGATGTGAAGCTCATAAAGTGAGGCGAATAGAAATAATCAGCTGATGGAGTGTAGATGTGGAAATAGGTTCATTCGATCAGCTGACTGTTTTTACAATAAAGTAGTTTCTTTCATTTCATTTCATTTCAAACCTTTATTTAACCAGATTGGTCCCATTGAGATCATAGATCTCTTTTTCAAGGGAGACCTGCATTCTTAGTGAATGTCCTGTACTGGTCTTAAAATCTCATAACATCAGCTTTTAATGATCCTCTTGGATGTTCTTCTTGACCCTCAGAGAAGGAGAAAATGTCGTGTCTTTCAGGCATGTCCTTTCCTAACAAAAATGACAGGAAACATAAAACATATTATTGCAGAACAAGTTTGTTATTTATGAAAGTGGTGTGTTTGTGTGTTTAGGGGCTGTAGATATCATTATTTTGTAATTGTAATGTTTTTGTTTTAACAGTGAGCAATCAGATTATGAATGAACAGTATGAAGTTCATCAACATTGAAATATATGTTATTGTCAAAATAATATTTAACTGTTACAAAACGTAGTGCAACTGTAGAAGCTTGCTCTGTTGTCTCAATGAAAGAATAACTTTTACCACGTTTTACAGACAATATTGAGAGATAAATAGTAGCAGTTCTCACTATGTGTTAAATATCTTTGCCTTCAATACATTAAATTGGAGAGCTGACAGTCATATTGCTAAATATCTAAATGTAACTTTTTGCATGGAATAAACCCTCAACTTAACTGATGTGTCGGTGATCTAGTATTTAGTATTGTTTATTGGAATGTATATCAGTGTATTCAAGTCAATACTTCATTCATTTAAACCAATATCTTTCTTGATTCTTTGTACAGTATGAAAAAAGAGTCTTTGTACCTGAGCTGAATTCACTGCTGTGAGGAGTCCAGCTCTGTCTCTCACTCTCTGGTCCAGCCTGTCTGCATCACCTGGACACCTTAAACAAACAGATATATATGTAAAGTACCATGTGTCCAAACAATATAACTTATTATCTTCTGTTGAACATGTTGGATTGTGTATTGTCCGAGTCAGGGTCCTTTTTATTTTACTGTAACTTTGGAAGTTGTGTTACCAGTGCTTACTGTTTATTTGATACCCATTTGGTAATGCAATTAATAAAAACAACAAGGTTTGGGTTCGTTCTTCAGATGACTGTGACGTTAACATGTAAGCTCGATAATGAACTCCAGCTCAACCAACCATATTGTAATATCTAAGTAATCATCTTGAAATGTGACATTAATAATTGTAATATACACACATCTTATTGTGAGGTTGATTTCACATACACTACTTCGACATTAGCTTGTCTACATACTTGAGCATAGCCAATTTAAATTAACCTTAGATGCATACAGTTCCTCCTACATAATAAAATATCTCTAAGTTACAAGGATGTAACCTTATTTGATCAACCTCAAACAGAAGCCATTTGTTCAACAGTATTATCCCACTTAACACTTGTCTATTTAGTTTTAACCTTTATATATACAGTCTATGGTTTTAAGTTGGAGGCTACGATTAGCATCGTTAGCACCGATGTAGCTACCACTAGCTTACATGCTAACCCAAGCCTTACTATTCATTACGTAGCTGATTAAAATCATTAACACATAAATAAAGCACTCGAATTGTACTTACCGCATTCATGCACCGTCTGTTTCAACCGCAGATCGAGTCACAATAGTCCGATATATGAGCATGAAGAACAAACAATCACGGCCGGCTACAGGTTGTGTTTCCTGGATGAGCTGAGCAGGCAGA
Source organism: Champsocephalus esox (assembly GCA_036324585.1). Lineage (NCBI taxonomy): Eukaryota > Metazoa > Chordata > Actinopteri > Perciformes > Channichthyidae > Champsocephalus > Champsocephalus esox. Next base: position 523,712 of record CM070481.1, on the reverse strand, counting down.
GTCCCTGTAGCTTCACGGAGCAGCTAGCAGAGAGACGAGAAGCTAACAGCGGCAGGCACTTGACAGAGCCGTCACTCAATGTGACCACGCCCTAATTTATGCACACACTTTAAAACCTAATATAAATAAAAGGGTTGCGTTAGAAAACAATTCACTCACAGATCCATAATCGTGAAGGTGGAATCTAACTATATCGATAATAAAATGTATGGAGCCAGGGGTAGAAACATGTTTTTTTCTGCTGTAAAGTTGGGCATTTTAACATGGGGGTCTATGGAAATTGCTCCTTTCTGCAGCCATCGCCTATCGGCCAATATATGAACTGCAGTGTGTGGCACTTCCGTATTGGCTTCCCGGCTCTTCCCCAGAGTTTGCCGCTTGGGCAAGACACTCCACCCGGATTTGCTCCTGTGGGTATTGTCCACAGTGACCATTGTAATGTGTGTATCTGTAAAGCGCTATAATAAATGTAAGGAATTATTATTAAATTGTATCTTAAAACAAAAAAGTCTATCAGAATATTGCGCAATAATAAATATGAATCTTTTATGAATATTATATATTTTGTATTCTTGTTTTGTCTTTTCAGAAGCTGCACTGATATCGTGTGTTGTTTGATCTTCATCATTGCCATACTCTCATATGTGGCCCTGGGAATAGTGGGTGAGTCTACTGTACACACACACACACACACACACACACACACACACACACACTGCCCTGCGTGTAGGAAAAAGCCTCTTTTGATCAGGTGTTCTCTAGTGGATACAATCTTTGTTGTTTCCTCTTCATCTTTCAACATCTTAATGACACACACAAAGACATGTGGCTTTTCTTAACCTGCACTGATCTATTGTCTGATACATCTCGCCTCCAGTGTTTTAACATCATGCAATCTCATAGACCGCCAGGTGTTGGAAAATCTAGTTTTGCTTCAGCACCTCACTTCTCATCCATGCTAAATAATGCAATGTAATTATGCACATATCAATTGGATGGGCAGTGTGGATAACAAAGCAGGCTTGTTAACAGCATGTTTATATAAATGTGAACAGTGGCCTCTTTAACAGTCCTGGAGCTCTGGCTGAGTCTCCTCCAGCGGGCAGAGCCTGTGCTTCAGCTGAGGATGAGGAGGATGAGGAGGATGAGGAGGATGAGGAGGATGAGGAGGAGGATGAGATCATCTGTAGGCAGGCTGATAGTATGATATCA